>LN483363.1:692023-1232840 GCA_900002565.1 Culicoides sonorensis
ACCGATCGTCTAGCAAAAGGTGAATCTGTGTTTTTTTATGTAGTTGTTTGAAAATATTGATATTATAGTGGTATTAGTTTGCTTGGAAATGACGATATGCGATAACAATTTATTACAAATTTATGTAAATTTAACGCGGTATGCTTTGAATGAAGGCTTTTAGTGAAATGGCACATCGATTTAAGGTTTCTATCCTATCCTATCCTATCCTATCCTATCCTATCCTATCCTATCCTATCCTATCCTATCCTATCCTATCCTATCCTATCCTATCCTATCCTTTCCTTTCTTTTCCTTTCCTTTCTTTTCCTTCCAACATGATATTGAAATGTTAAATAGATATATTCTTTAAACGCAAGACTCATCTCAAAGAGTACACTTACAGACAAATCATCAAATTTATTATATCATCACTATAATAATTTACACATATTTGCCTATTAACACACTTTTTTTTTTTTAAACATAATCGATAAAAATTGTAAAAAAAATTAAACCATATTAAATTAATATTTGATTTACATGGAGAAGAAGCAGAAAAAAATTAGAGTACATCATAATCGTCAAACATTGTCACAAAACACTTGTTATAACAAATTGCTTCATTGTGGCGTCTTCGTAATTTTTTCTTCACGTTTTTATGACGATTTATCTATTTAAATTGTCTACGAGTCTCATTAACAAGTAATATCTATGCTACTCTAATGAAATTGAAGCAATACAAAAAAAATAATTAAAGCACCTGAATAAATTGTGTCAATTCTAAAATATACAACAATTGTGATAATTTTTTGTGAGCGAAAAAAAAACGAGGTCATTAATCTGCGCTAAGCAACAAAATTCAAATTTTTCAAGGAAAAAAAGATGAAATATAACGTGTGTGTGTCTGTTCAAATATTAGAAGAAACATTTTATGTCGATTAAAGGTCTTTTTTTACGTTGCACACTTCTAATACTTAATCTAATGATAATTTACTTTGTAAATTCCCACATAATTGTGTTTGAGATAAATTTACAAAGAGTAATGAATCAATTTATCGATAACACACCATAAAATTGTATCATTAATAAACATGGTCTCAAACCATTTTATTATGGTACTTAATTGTGAATTAAAGAGTCATGTATTGGAAATTATATGTGAAATAGTAATTTTTGTGAACAGTAATTTTGAATGGGGGATGAAAGTGCATTTAGGTGTAAGATAAATTAAAGGAGAAATTTCTCTCTCACTCTCTCTATTCAATTTTTATCTCTCTTTTTCTTGGGAATTTTAAGGTCCAGTAAAAGCATGGTCGAGTCTTGATTTGAAAATTTATGGTTTGTTGATCCTCTCCGTTGTTTAGGATTCTCTCTTGCACATTCTCTCTCTCTTTTTTTTATTTTTTTTATCTTTTACCTCTTTTATGAGAATTTTACGGTGCATTGAAACCCTGTTTAACTGTCAATCAAAAAGTTCGTGGTTTGATTCTCTTCTCCTTTATTCTTGACTTTTTCTCTTTCACACTCTTTCTCTCGCTCTCTTATTTGGATTTTGTATTGAAAACTCTTTTTCTTGCGAAGAAATTTTCCTCTCATTTATAGTTGTGTAGTTATATTCAACCACTCGAACAGTGGTTCTCTTTTTTCAATTCTATCTTTCTTTTTTCTTTCACTCTTTCTTGCTCTCTTTAAGCAATTTTTTCTCTTGTCTTCTCTTAAGTACATAAAAAGCGTGTTGGACCGTCAATTTTGAAGTTAATTGTTCGATTCTGCTTTCTTTTTAGTGTCACACTCTTTTTCCCTCTCTCTCTTCTCTCTCTTTCTCTCCATATCCCTGTTAAAATGTTCTTAAAAACGCTTTTTTCCTATAAAAACACCATCATTGAAAAAAAGGGAAAGCGCACACAATCTCCATACATTTACTAACATTTTTTTCAACAAATACAGATCACATTGCAATACGAAAAATTATCATTTCTAAACATTCACATGCAATGTTAAAAACCTTATAATAAAATATTTAATAACATAATGATAAATTGAAATGATTTAATAATTAAAATTCCATATTTTTATACAGAAAATTGATTTATTTCGCTAAAATAAGATACATAAATTGCTTTATTCATATTCGCGTAGAGAGTAAATTGTAACTATTGCACATAAATAATTATTATTATTATGTTTTCAACAAGACTGTTATCAATATCATTTGATATTTTGCAAAAGTTGTGTCTCACTCTTGCACTCTCTTTCACATAGTTGTATGAAAATTGTAACAATTTTTCAAACATATCTATGTTTGTTATACAATTGTAAGTAATGCATTTAATCGTTACAAACATGAGTTTAGGACAATTTTATTTCGTGTCGATTTATGTTTTATTATTGTGAAACAGCGGAGATGAATTTTGTGAGATTGTCATTCATATGCTGGTATATTAACCCAGATTAGGCTACAGTCCTTCCAGAAGGCCAAGCAAAATTGACTTAAATTCGTTTAAAATCATACTTTAGACAAATGAACAGTATCGGAAACTGTCCAAAACGCTTCATAAGAATGATTTTTATGAAATCAACATAATAATTTACAAAAAGAAAATAATTTTATATCTCAAAATTGAAGTTTTTTATAAGAAGTCGAAAAGTATGCCGCCTTATCTGGGTTAAGCTGAAGATTAAGTTTCAATTGAGAACCTAATTTGAAAAGTGATTTAGAGTATTTGGAGGATTTGACGTTCTGTGAAACCTTGAGAAGAAAATTAACTCCTCCCCCCTAAATGACTCTATTGAATTTCAGTGACCTAGTCCCGAAGTGAATTCCCTTCCAATTTGCTAGCATGAAGACGAAAAAAAATATAACAGAGAAAGTTTCTTGTTTTTATTTAAAATTTGTGATAGCAATAACAATAATTGTAATAACATTTATTATCATCGCATTTTACTACTTAAAATTATACCGATGATGTTTTCTGCATGCTTTTTTCATTACAAGGTGGTCATTCATGATCACATTTCGATAAGTAAAGGAACAGATTATTTTGAAATTTGATATAATTTATTAATTTTTTTATTGAGATTTCGATTAAACATTCAATGAAATATCATAGCAATTTATTAGTCAATTTAATCTCTTTCTCTTATCACAAAAAATTGAAAAAAAAATTATATGGAACTAACATAAATTAAAAAAAAAATAATTCAAAAAAAATTAATGATTAATCTTCCTAACCTTGAAAATGATATGGAATTATGTTCGTATTGGTATAAAAATTGACCTATAATTGTATAATAAAATAAAAATTGAGGCCAAATATTTGAAATCTTGAATCAACATCCAATTCAACACGTATGAAGATAAGGAACAATTAACTAAATATTATCACACATGCTGCGTAATGCCATCATATGATTTGAAAAAGACAAGGTTTTTTGTATAGTTGAATGAACTTATCAATGAAACATTCTACAGATTAGATTTTGCACGTGTCTTCCTGTTTTGTGAGGAGGATTGTGATGAAATTTGATCATTTTTGAAGTGAAAAAAAACTGAATTATCTAAAGCAGGTCATTGTGGTGCCATTATAAATGTATAGCATTCAAAGTCCATTAAGATGAGCAGCCTCAATTCAAATTTAAATTTTCTGTTCAATTCGAGCCCAGAATATCAAAATTCTGAGACTAAGCTTAATTTATTTACTGACACTCAAGAGCAGTAAAATGTATTTTTAATTAAATGCAACAATCTTGACCTTCCCAAATTAATTACGCAATATTTAAATGCTGATAACAACTCATCAGCTTTTAATTTTCATAATTTATTTTTTTCTCTCTGGTGATCAATATGCTTTTAACAGAAAACGTTGACACAAGTGATTCATTGAAATTTCTTATCAATTTCCTAGCTAACGATTACACCAAACGAGGCACCAAAATTAAAATACAAAAATCAAGACATTTAAGTCATGTTCAACAGTTGCCAGGGAGTAGTCAGGTCGCATCAAATTCACCCTCCAAATTCCAAAACCGCCAAATGCCAAATTCGCCGAACGCTATATTTGAAAAATACGCCAAACGCCATATTCGCTAAATACCGAAATTGCCAAATGCACAAAATGCCAAATTTACCAAACGCAAAATTTGACAAACGTCAAATGCGCCAAACGCCAATGGCGCTAAATTTGCCAAACGCCAATTAAGCCAAACGCCAAATTTACAAATGCCATATAAGCATACCGCAGGATGGCGGTAAATAAACCGTCTGAAAAATACAGAATAACTTACCTAGGGGGATTTACCCTCTTGGCAAAGTATCACGCTGGACAACGCATAACTTTTTGGACTATAAAACTTTGTAAAGAGTATGACAATAAACCCCCCCCTATATATTAAGGACTATATATTCTGATAGGCTAATGCTATATAAATTCTATGTTTTATAAAAAAAATTGATAACATTTCTTTAGTTTCTATATTTATGCATATAAAAAGCGCTATATATATACTATGTATAACATTTTTGCAAAATATACTCGAAATTTTTTTGATACATATCGCTCACTCCGTGCATAAAAGACACTTTGCCTGTGTATAACCATAAAAGTGGTGACCCGCTTGGCAGGGACTAATGTGATATTTATCCATGAATATATAGCTGAAACAAAGTCAAAGTGAAATCATGCAATTTACATTTAATTTTTGCCCAAGGGGTGACCTTTTATACTCCATATTAGTGATATATTGAACGTATCTTAAGAGAACCAAATTTCACATCACATTTAAGTTCCCTTCCTCTTCAAAGGGGGTTTCACAACAGTGTTATCTTGACTCAGTTTGTGTTAATATGAAAGTCAGCTGTAATCAAAGTTGTCACACAGAAACTAAAAATTGGCATCATTATCACAAAATTCCCCCAAATTAATTAGGTATGTAGGTCGATCCTGATAATAAATTTCGTGGTGACAGATAAGAATCCGTCTGTTTTTGTCTCAGTAACACACAAAAAACTGATTGTAACAATTTTTTTTACGATATAGCGTTACGTTATTCATTTAACGCGATATCGATTCAACAATTAAATAATTGATAATTTTGCTGATGACTTACTGATATTCCTCGAAATACTACAATATCATTATTATTATTAATTTTATTGGTAATTTGGCGGGGTTTTTCTTCTTTTTTAATTTTTAATTGATTACATTAAACATTGAAAGATAAAAATTTTGAAGTTGTTCGATGATAATGATTGTGATTGTTAGACGCCATTTAAATTAAATATTAAATAAATTGCTCATTTTTTGAACTAGAATAATAATTTTGTTTTATAATTTGTACAAATAATAATAAAAATATGTAAATATTTGCATACCAGTCACTACTATTGACGTCATTGAGTAATGTAACGAAAAAAAAAATTATTCAATGAACTGAAAACGCTCGTTTTAACAAAATTAAATGCTATGTTCACAGAATTATTTGGTTAGTTTAAATAAGGAATTTATTCTTCATTCATTTTTTCAATTTTTTTTTTTTTACACACTTACAAAATAAATATCAATGAGAATTAGTTGTAAACGTGTCAAAATATTTGAACAAATTTAACACTTCCCAGCGATTTATTACAAGTAATTGTGTGTTGATTTTACTTAATTAGAAGAAAATTGACCTTCAAATTGAATTTGAAGATGATTCAAATTACATTTTTACGATGGTTCGAATTTTCTGGTCTGAAACATCCCTAATCAAATTTTATTGACCATATTTGCTTGAAATTTTCAAACAAAGGTGTCCTCATGTCTCAGATCCGGTCACTTTCCCGTTAACAGTGCATCAAAAATTCCATCAAATCAAATTTCAAGCGTCAAATTCACTGAAACAAAACTTTCAATTGATGATGCAAATAAACATTTTAAATAAATTAAGTTTAAAATGACACAATCAACAAAAATTTCTTTGAAAATTGTCTAATTTGGAATTCCACACCTTACTGTATGCGGTTTTGATAGTACTTAAACTTGTTTATTTACGTTATTTTTGTATATATTTTTATTTTGTTTCATTCACATGCATTAACTGCATTTATTTTTACCAAGAATTGTGGTAATTTGTAATTGAAAACGGTTTACAGTAGTTTTTTTTACTTGTGAATGAAATTCAAGTGTTTCCTTTATAAAATTGATTTTTTTGAAAAATTTTGCCTTGACGTCAAAGATAAATTTATCTGTATTAGGTGTGTCACACGGGTCTCTCTAAATCCCTAAATCAATAAATTAAGTAAATAGCGATTTTTTTACTAATCAGAATTGATAAAATAAATTGCAATGTCAATTTTATAGAACAGAAGCTTTGATTGTGAAAATTTTATGAATAAAATTGTAAATTTTATTTTGGAGCAACATTCACGATTGACCATAGTTAGAAAGCGCATTAATTAACTTATTTAATCTCTCAGAATTTTTTATCCACCCATCAGCGTATTTCAACTCAAAAAATATTAAAATTATCAAGGGATTTCATAGCAAATTCCTTGAAATAGTTAAATTTATAAATTAAATAAAATGAAATTGATAAAATCGAAATTAGTAAAATAAAAATAACATCGAACAATTTTTATTACCTTTACCCCAAAAAATTTAAATTATTTTATTCATCATTTAATTTTTTTTTTGTAAACAGGATAGAAAAGCTAAGATGATTGACATGTAAAGTAAAATACAAAAAATATTTTTAAAATTTTATTTACCACAACAATCATTGAATTGTAATTCATTCAGTCTCAATAAAAAATGATTAAAAATTCAGAACTTGTAGCAGACAAACTCACACACACACACACACACACACACACATGCAACTTACATAATTTAAAATAAAATAGCGAAATAATACCTGACACATAATTAACATAAATTATTCATGTAAAAATTAACGAAGAAAATTCATGGTTATAATATGTAATATGTATGATAGTTTAAGCATGTAATTGACTAAATAAAATAATAATATTATTATCAATTATATGCTTAAATAAAAATAATATAAAATAAAATGTACGTATATATTTTAATTTAAAATTCAAATTCGATATAATTGTCAGTTAATAATTGGAATTAAAAATTATTATGCTGGAATTAAAGCTGGAGAAAATTTAAACTTAAAAATAGTTTAGTAATGACGAGGGAGCATCAGGTTTGAACAATAAATTGATCTTGAACGGCCACGATGGTGTTAACCTCGGCAATGGCTGTACTGCCCAACTCTCAACAATTGCCACCGTCCAAATGTACCATTATGTAAGGCATACAAAACTGAGGTCGAGGTAATTAAATTAAAAGTAAACCAAAATTCTCTTTTCATTTCCAGAGGCCAGGCGGCGAATTAACGATATCAGATCAAACTCAAGTCTATATTCGAGAATATCAAGTGACGACACAGAATTAACTGAAGCCAATAGAGCTCTTAATGAGCATAAGAACAAGACAGTAGCCCTAAAAAAAGTCCTTGAGGAAAGATACAGTAGCGTAACTTGAGTGGAGCAGCTAATAAAATTCTGATGATTTAAAATACCAGTGTTTAAACTTCGGAGATAAATATAAAGAAGATATTGATAGGACTGAACTTTTCAATGAAATAGTCGATGTCAGAATTATACTAAGACCAAAGAGAGGAGAAAATCAAAATGACCATAGATTTGCTAAAATTCATTGTTAAATATGGCGACAGCTGTTTATTCGCGAACTTGAGAATTTCCATACAAATTTTAATGTCAATCCCATCCTCCGTAGCTTCATGCGAAAGATCTTTCATGAAGACATCATGATCGTTAGTGAAGTGGGTCTATCAGGGTTAAAAAGAGCAGTTCTATAAGCCAACATGTCAACGTCGAGTTCCTCAGTCAAATCACTGAAAATGGCAGGTAAGTAATCTAAAACTTTTCTGAGTGATTATATTGCCTCAGTGAGCTCAATTAAATATCTTGGTGGAAGAAAACTAGCTAAACAAGATGATGACAGTACCTACTTTGTGCTCAAAACACAAAGAAACGGCCAAGAAAAAGAGCAACTCACTGAAATTCGTCCTGACAAAGGAGGGCCTACATTGCGGTGTTCTTTCAAGGCTCAGCTTCTAAATTAACAATGTACACGATAATTCTTTATTCAGGAAGGTAAGCCTTAAATCTATCATTCAAATGATAAGAAAATTCTTGTTTCATTCCAAACTTGTGGTTGGCTTTGACAAATCTTCCAGCAATGTCTTTAATTTGTACCACCACTGTACTAACTTCATTCAAAGCATTCGGTGATAGAATGGTGACAAGGTTATAAGTTTCTTCCAGGTGCTTAGGCGATATGATATAAAAGCTATATGGAACACTTTGAAGCTTACGCTGAATGTTTGGCGCTTGCTTTGATAATTGCCGTCAATTTGGATGAAATGACAGTGTGAGTCTTGGTATTGGTGGTTTTCATCTCTGAAATGTTCAGGACTTTCTGCTGTCTTTTTCTTAGTCTCCTGTCACACCGTTCACTTACTTTAGCTACATTTCACATAATATTTACTTTATCGTACTTTTCAGCAGTAAATTATGAAATCCAGACACACATTTATGTCAATGGACTTTTACTTAACAATATTATAGCAGTCTAACTTCGTAAATACAATACACATTACATTACTCTTACTATCATCTATAAAGATAAATTTTCTTTGATTTGTCTTTGCTAATGGTGTTTATATTTGTTTTCTTGTTTCCATAACGTCAACATTTCATGTACTTAACGATACTATTAGAAAACAAACTATTTATCATTAATAAATGTAAACACACAAGTTTCTTTTGATGTGTAGGGAACACTAAAGTAAATTTCATGTATAAACAAGGAATTTTACCATCAAGGAAAAGAAAACTCTGATCATGCAAAATGCTTGATTTCTTGTAAGAATTTTTTTTTTGAAATGTATCAAAACTGAATACAAAACATTTAATGTCTGGGACCTCTTATCGAAGTACAAGAAAAAATATTTACATTTTTTTATTATTATTATTATATTAATTTTTGTTCTTCAGTCTTATTTGTTTATGAATTATCACTACCGGATATTTACATGTAGTAGTTTATTTTATGTTCAATTTTTTTCTGTTTACACCTTTTTGCATATACTCACATGATATGGGAAATGATTTGATTTTATCAATCAAGGTAAATGACTTCGGAACTTCTTTTTATTAATCAATGAAAATGTTCTTTTGAATGAATTTCATTGAGTTCTTGAAATAACCTTGATATTTGACTCAGTTTTCCTTCTCAGTTACAATTTAATGTGAATAAGATGATTTGCAGACGTCACACACGCTTATAATTAATTTGAATTTAATAAAATAAAATAATAATAACAAAAATACAGAAAATTGAAATACTAAGCGAAATTTGTTATCATTTTGAGTTATGAATGAAATTTGAGTGAAAGTAAAATGAATGTTAAGGTGAAAGTGCATTTTGAGATTGTGATGGTTTTTAAGCGTGGTAAACTGGCATGTGATGGAATGAAAAGGAAATGAGATCTAAACCTGAGAGAAATTCAGTGAAATTATGTTATAAAATAATGTCTCGCACGATTCCGCATGGTAATTTTCGCATCTAGCGGAGGGTATTGAAAACTTTTTACATGTCCAGGTAGCCATTTGATCGAAACAGAAATTTAATCATTACGGAGGCTCAACCCGTTCTTGTTCCTCCTCTTCCTTTCTTTCCCCCTCGTCCTTTTTTGCTCCCTCATCTTTTTTGCCCCTTCGACGTTCTTGTCCCACCCCCTGGCTTTTTCTTTCTTTTATTTGCCTCCCATAACTTATTCTTGCTTTTACTTTCCCCCGTCCCTTCGCTTTTTCTTACCCTCTCGCTCTCTCTTTCCCCTCCTCGTCATTTCTTGTCCCCCTCGCCTTTTCTTGACCCATTTCGCTCTTTCTTGCCCTCCCCCTCTTTGCCTTTTCTTGCCCCTTCGCTCTTTATTGGTCTCTCTTGTTTTTTTATTTCTCTTTCTTGCCCCTCCTCCCCTTTTGTTGACCACCCTCGTCCTTTCTTCACCCCCTCCTCTCCCTGTCATATGCCACATTTCCTTCCGTCTCCTCTCAGCACATTTTTTCTTCCCATATCAGCTTTTTTTTTGTAAGTGAAATATATACACAAGGAATTATATTAAAATTCATACAAATTTATTTAACGCTTGTTTAGTGACTTTTTTGATAACATTTTGACATTAGTTGAAGTAATTAAAATGCGACAAAGTGATTAAATTTTATACACACTCCAAACATTTTGTTATAAAGTTTTATTATGATATGAATTTGTCATGAGATTAGCTTTACTTTTTTTTTAATTGTGATTTTTTGTTGCCATTTCTATGAAACGAAACGAAAATTCAGTTCATTTTCCGAGATACCTTCAAATTTTAGATAGATTTTCTCAATGAAAATGTAATAAACGAAAATGAACAAGGTCTGTTATTTTCTTCATACTGAAATCAAAAGATATCAGACCGTGACTCAACTTTCAACAAATTCCTATTTTTATTGTAATATAACTTCTTAATCCATCTGACACATGTAAGACAATTCTATGGGTGTGTGTGTGTTATTTTATTTTGGAAGTAAAAAAAAAACGAAACAGTTCGTGACTAAATTGAAAATAGATGGAAAAAAAATGAACTTTGTCAGTTTGTAAGGCCATGATACCATTTTGACTTGGAAAATTCTTGGTCTGTATGTTTGAGGTTAAATTTACTTTTGAAAATCAAATGATTCAAATTAATATTGTATGCAACTTTTGTTCATTTATGCGACATTTGTCTGCGAAATTTTCCTCTTCACCCTTTTTCTTCTTCTTCAGAACTGCAAGAATGCAAATTCATCAATGAGATAAGGAAAAAAAAGACAAAACAATTGATTATTCAATTAAACTTTGATTAGTCAATAGGGCAATGACTTGAATGACGATGCGACAACAATTTCTAAAGTAAAAAAATACACTCACAAAGTTAAGAATGATTTGTTGATAAAATGGTACGCGAATAAATTTTATCCGTAAACACTGAATGCAAATACAGTGAGAACAAGAGTAAGAAGTCACCGTTGTCTTAGTCATTATCGTTAAAATACGTGCTTAAAATAAAATTTAAAATAAAATCATTTATATAAATAATTTGCATTGTTTTAATTTTTTTTTTATTATTTTTTCAGCCATAAAAGATCACATCACCCAAAAGTAAGGAAGTTCAATAACTTAAATACAAAATAAAAAACTTGAACAAAAATTTATAGTGTGTTTTTATTGTTTTTAAATAGCTTGGCGCATCATCATCATCGTATTTACTTTTATTTTTATGATTACACAACAAAATGCAGTGAGTCAGTGAATAGAAACAAAAATGAAAATAAATATAAAAAAAAATGTAAATGTATAAATAAAGACGGAAAAGCATCAGATGAAAATATGCGACGTCGTTGGCGTTTAAATATTTTCATTTCATTTCACTTTTTTTTTCATTTTTTTTATAAATTTATCATCTCATTTTATTTTTATAACATTTTTCTTTCGGAAAAGTCATGTACAGTGTTTTTCTCACACCATTTTGTTAATTTTTTTGATCAGATATGTGATGATCAAGTGGATGATGTGTCACGTACTTATATGCAAAATGCAAACCACTTCCGAAATAAATGTTATGCCATCAAGTTATTTGAAATTTAAAATATTATAAATAAATGAAAAAAATGAGAAAAGAAAAACAAATAACTATAAATACGAGAATAAACATGTCTGTGTTTCGTGAAGTGACATATATTTTAATTTTCCTTTTTTTTATTTTGAGATTGAGATTGAAAGAAAAGTAAAATTTTTGTATTTTATTTCACAAAAAAATGAATTAGCGTGTGAATGCAATTGATTTGTATTTTTAACCTGATTTAAGTTTTGTATGAGAACGTTGTTTCTTTAAATGTGGATTTCACTTTTGCCAAATACACTATAAAATGTTTTTGGTTTAATTCAATTTTAGAAACAGTTAATTCACGATCATTGATTAATTTCCCTGATGACAGGTACTCCTTTGACCTTGAAATTTTTTTTCAGGAATTTGAACTAAAATCAGCCAATTTCCGCTATCGCCATTATTCGCTATTAACCACTAGGCTGAAGTTATCAACGATCTTGATGAGGGGTTTTTCGGACCCTTTAGACCCTCCCCGACACGATCCAAGTGTCATCTTTATCTGTCAAGTCTAAAAACCGACAAAAAAAATACAAAAATGGTCACCAGCGCCATCTGGTGGGTCCAAAAAAGTCGTTGATTAACCACTAGGCTGAAGTACGTATATGACAGAGAAAAAATAACGACAAACTTACTTTACGGCAATTAAATGAACAAACATAAATTTTTGCATTATTTTAATGATTAGTTTAAAAAATGACCACGTAAAGCGTATAAGCAGTATAACATTTTATACTGATTTTTTCGCGCATATGGAATGTTATATACATGCCTGAAGATATTAACGACCTTGGCAGTCGTGGGAAGGGATTTATCGGACCCCCTAGAGCCTTCCCGATACATTCAAAGTGTCATCAACGTCTTTTTCCTTGCAAAATTTTTAAGCAAAGTGTAAAACCCAACAAAAAATCACAAAAATGGTCATAAGCGCCATCTGGTGGCTCGTTGATGACACTTGGATCGTATCGATTAGGGTTTAGATTTAGAGGGTCCTCCTCCTCAAGGCTGTCAAGGTCGTTGATAACTTCAGCTTAATTTATTAACCGCAATTTGGCCAAAAACAGTTCTCTGTCAAAATTTGCCATCTTTCCTGAAGAAAGCCTACAAACCGACCTAAATCACAAGTCTAAAATTGTGCAAAACTTCACCCTGGTTATTATTTTCTTTACTTAACAGAAGTTCAGATACATTGTTGAGGGTCTTACGGGTTAAATTTTCATTGAAGACTAAATGGAACTAGGAAATGTTTTTACAAAAGTCACTTTCAAAATGGTTTATAATCAAATTTTTAATCCAAACAACTTTGTCATACATCATTTTCATATAACTAATTCTAAAATTGCTACAAATCGACAGATTTTGGCATAAAATTTAAATGTTCAAGCTTTGAAAACAAAAAAAAAAAGTTGAAATTGATTCTTATTCAAGGACAATGTTTGTCAAACGCATTATGAAGTTTAATTTTCATAAAATTGAATATAAATTCATCAAAAACCTCGAAAAAATCAAAAATTTAAAAGAATTATAAGTTTAATTTCATTAAAAAAATACATTTTGGTTAAAAATCCTGAAATATAATTCCTACAACTTTGTCGACATGCTTTTGGTGTATTTCATCAAAAAATTTTAAAAATTACGTAAATTTTGAGTTTTCTAGTTGAAATTAAACATCATATGATCACAAAATCCTCATCGTCATCATCTGAATTTCTTCCAACTTCAGAATTTATATTAAAAAATTATCATAAATTTGAAATTAATATTTTTTTTTCTTATTTTGTTTCTGATTTATAATAAATGGGAAGAAAGTTGCATCACTTGGACGAAAAAAAAATCATCATAAATAAAAAAAAAAAATTTTAAAAACAAACATAAATTTAATTCTAACACACACACACACATTTTCCATATCGTTAAATTCATCAGATAGATGCAACAAAACAAATCCAGACACCATAATCACCTTGATAATTTACGTGTTTTCTCTTTCTTTTGAAATTTCAATTTTTTTTTTAAAGAACACATTTTTTCATTTCGAATCTCCATGACACACAGGAGAAAAAAATCAAATTACAAAAATATTATGTGCAAGATGCGTGTCTTGCGTACATTCAACTAATAAAAAAAAACTGAAATGAAAACTATGATTATACTTTATAATGACTTTAAAATGAAATATTTATTATAATGATTAGTAATTTGGCACGAGCTGAGATTTTTTTTTATATTTACATCTATGAACATGCATTTCAGTTCTTACTTTGAGAAGAACATTAAGAATATTATTTTTTTTTCTTCAAATAAATGTTAAAAGAGAGGTTGTATAAATAAAATGAATAAAATAAAAATAATAAAAACATATTTACACAATATATAGGAAGCATATTCAAGAGAAGTTGAAAAAAAGAGACGTGAAATTTATGTTCGCACCTCATTCTTCTGTATACACAAACATACAGAGTGTGGAAAATTTTTGCTGCTTTAATCATGACCCTGGTCCTTAGTGTAATAAATTTTATAATTATGTGATATTATTATGTGTGATGAGAGCCAGATGAGTTTGCAACATTGTTGTTAATTTGAATGTTATAAAAAAATAATCAAAGTATTTTTTTTTTTGGTTTTGAACATGAATTTCTGTTAAAATGATTACTTTTTAATGGGTTTTGATATAAAATATGGGATATTGTGGTCGGTTTGGGAACATTTTCTTAAAAAATCCTCGTAAAAAATTTTCATAAGGATAAAAAAGCATTTGGCGCGCTTCGCATTTGCGAATTCAGCAATTAGCATATTTGGCAATTGGCGCATGTAGCAAAATCGGCACAATTGGCGTTTGGCGCGTTTGGATTAGTTTGCGTTTTGTGTATTTGGTGATTTTGGCATTTGGCGCATTCGGCTTATTTGGCGTTTTCGGTGAATTTTGCGTATTTGGTGAATTTGGCGTTTTGGAATTTTGCGTATTTGGTGAATTTGGCGCATTCGGCGTTTGGCGAATTCGGCTTATTTGGAGTTTGGCATATTTGGTAAATGTGGCATTTGGCGTTTAGCAGTTTGACGTTTGGTGAATTTGACCACCCCTTGGATTTTAATTTTATCGTTAAATTTCAAAATGTGCTTCAGACTGAAAATTTGAACATCATTTTCAACGTTGACAGGTTTTTTCCTTGAAAATATTGGCAAAAATTGTGTCAACAATGATTAGCTAAAAAATTCAGTTCAATGGATTTCAGTTTCATTGAATGAAAATGAACCAGGGATGGACCTAGAATTTTTACTTTTGTGAAAATAAATTTATAAAAGTTAAATTTTTAAGCAATGGTTAAATTTCTTCGTACAAATATTTAAATATTGGGGAGGCTGAGCCCCCTAACCTCTCATTGAAAGAAAATCATTGAAAATAACGAAAAAAATTGAATGATTTTGAGAAAAAAAAATCTTATTTCAACCTTCAAATCCCGTTGTTGAATTAAATTTTACGTAATTTTCATGAAAATTTCATGAGTTCTCATAAATTTGTTACAATGTCATGATTTAAAGAAAAAAAATCTTATCCCATGTATTTTTTTTTGTTACTAGCAGTAATATCGACTCATAAATCTAATAAATGGTGAAAGTTTATTTAAACATTTTTGCACACTCTGTACCACAACGTCTGACCTTCAGACAATTAGAATTTATGGCAATTTGTTAGATTTTATTTACAAAAAAAAAAAATATAAACTTTTCCTTCATTGTCCATTCATAAATAACGTTTTTTTTTTTGTTTTACTTTTAAAATTATAAAAAAAAGAGGGAAAAAATATAAATTTTTCATCATACTCATTAGTTTTGTGTCTTTTTCTCATTTTATTCTCATTTTAAAATAAAAAATTGCAGATTAAATTGTTTCAATTTTTTTTTAATACAGAAAAATAAAACTTTTTGCACGGTTTTCATGATTTTCCGTTAACTTCCCACAATTTTTTTATATGAATTTTTTTTTCCAGGTGACCGTGATTTATTTTTATGTTACTCTTTTTTAAATTTATTATCAATTGAATGTCATGACAGTTTTTTTTTAAAGTAAAACAAAAATCTCACATTAAAAAGCAATAAATAATTTTGGATATGATGTTTTAAATAAATGCAAATTGCCTTAATTGTGAGGCGGGCAGTGTGTGTTGTTACACCTTCGCAAAATTGGCATGAATGTGTCTCTCAGGTGTCAGACAAGATTTTGGTTTATGAGTGTGTAAAGTGCAATAAGGTGATGATTTTTTTTAAAAGGAAATTGAGGAAGAAATTTTATTTATTGCAATTGTTATCATTTTTATTGAATTTTAATTTTTTTATACAAAAAGAGAATTTTTTGGTCTGAAACTCAAATTGTATGAGAGAGAGTGAAAGAGAGAGAGAGAAAAAAAAGAAGGAGAGAGGTAAATGGAAGTCAAATAGTATGAAAGAGAGAGAGTTAAGTAGAGAGAACTATAAAAATTAGAGAGAAAACGGGATCAAAAAATGAGAATGAGAGAAAATTTTAATACAAATTGACTTCATTGCATAATTTTAGGCTTAAATATCGACTCTAAGAAACTGAACTAAAATCCTTCCTCCTACATTCAATTTGCACTCAGTTTGCACTTCCATATAAATTGAATTCACTTAATGTATTCTGACTTACTTTCTTTATTTATTGTTTATTTAACATAAATGTCACATTTTTCAGCAAAGTCAACAAATTCCATTAAATTGTTTATAAAACCGAATGCTAGACAGTTAGAAACACACACTCTTTGGTGGGTCTCGGACTAAAAGTTCATTTATTTATTATTTTATTTTAAAAAATTATTTGTTTTTGTATGTATTGATATGTGACACGATTTTTAAAAGTAAAACAATATTTTTTTTTGTTGTCGTCGAGCTAAAAATTCATAAAAAGAAAAAAAAAACAAAATTATGAGACATTGTTGCATCAAATCGGCACATGCATCACGATCAGATTATTTTTGAATGAAAAATGAAATCAAAATAAAATTGCACATGCTTAATCTTTGACAATCAATGTCGATTATTTATTATTCTGAAAATTAATGTTGTAAAAAAAATAAGAGTGAATGTTCCTTAATTTCAATCAAAAGTATTTTTATAGTTCATTCAAAAAAAACTCATGCGCGCTAAATTAATTCAATTTATTTTTTTTCGAAATGTAAACAGAGATTATCGGTCAGCTTACAATTTACGATGCGGTAATGTGGTGTTATTTTATTTACATGATTCAGCTATGAAAATTAAACAGGGATGGTGCGCAATGAAAAGATGAAATGGCCCCGATTGACGTCAGAGAGGTGACATTTTGACATTAGAGAAATGTCATTTTGACATAAGAAAAGTGTCACATTGACATAAGAAAAATTCGGTAACTCTTTGAATTGAGACCTCTTCATCCATTTCAAGTCAATATTCCAATTAAACAATTTCATTAACGATCAATTTGCTTACATACATTCAGTGCAAGTGTAATTGAAAATTTTAAACACAAGTTCTGAAACGTAATAATACTCAAATGCAATACATTTTTTTAACTTAAAATACAAATAATAACAATCTAGTTAATTACATCATGCTTAGAGACGTTCGTGAGTTTTACTGCTGTCATTGAGCTTTGAATGTCTCGGTCTCCATTACATTTTACTACTTTAATTGCTACTCAAAAAAATTATGTTTCTCATTTAATGTCTTTTGTCATGTTGTGGGTGAACTCATAATATTATTATTACTTTTGTAATGATTAAATTTTTGCGCGTTCTCACATATTTTAATCAATAATATTGAGGAATTGTAAAATAAAACAACTTAATAAAAAAAAAAATAACTTGAGATAATGTTTAACACGAGTATGCAATAAAATGTTGCAATTTTATTTAAAATATTTGAAGTTTAGATTATCTAGTTTTTAATTTTTATTGAAAAATAAGGAAAATAAATGATGAGATTATTTACAGAGATAAGACGTTTATTTGATACGATTGTAAATTAATCAATTTGTAATTAATTATAAAGTCGAGTGATTTAATTGAGACGATTAAGTGTACTTTGGTATTAAAAGTTGTAATCTGTGTGTTCACATGATCAATTAATGTGTATTTATTTATAGCGGTGAAATGTTATTGATAAAAAAAAATCATTTTGATTCAACCTTTTTGAGACACAATTGTCGTTTGTGTCTAACTACTATTTTAACACTACAGTGACCGTGACTGAGGTTAATATTTTGAACCACTGTTGCATGAGTGTTAACAGTGAAATCGATACAACGAGTGTTTTGAATCTTGAAAGCCATACAATTATGCCCTCGTCCCCCCAACGCGCTAAGGGACTGTAAAAGGACACTTTCAACTCAAAATCAGTGGAAAATCCCTTGTCTCTTGGGTTTCGAGTTGAAAGTGTAATCAAGGCTGTTGGTTTAGATGGAATACCTATTGAGTTATTGAAGTACAGAGACGACAAGTTTACTGATATCTTGCTTGATTAAGTGACACAAATATGGAGTACTGAAAATCTTCCGGACGAGTGGTTAGAAGGTGCTTTGTGCCTCATTCACAAGAAACGAATCAAATTGTCTTGCGAAAACTTTAACGGCATCAAAGTCATAGCAGTTTTTGCAAAGGTACTGTACAATTGATTGTGTTCACATGCTGAGGCGATCAAAGGGGAATATCAATGTGAGTCAAGGCGATTTACAATGGACCTGATCTTTGTGTTTATGAAAGAACTAGGCATTGAAGATAAACTTATACGACTAGTGGCCATAACTCTTAATGGATCTTGGAGCAAAATTAGGCTTAGAAATGAGGTGTTGGAATATTAATAAAATCAAACGAAAGAAAGTTGATATATTCGCTTAAAATTTTGTGAGGAGTGCTGGGAATTGGACGACATGAAAATGAAATTGGGTGAGGGATTGGAGTTGGGATTGGGAATGAGACAGTAGGGTTAGTGTTCCGATGGGTTCAGTGCTCCGGGTTCACATGCATTATTTTAAAATGCTTATTTTGACTTCATTATTGCATAAAATAAAAAAGTTAGTTCTAAAATTTTTCTCTGGAAGTCTAAATTTGATAAAATTATAACAATATTGATAGAAATATAATTATTTCTCCTTAATTTTCATCATTTTTGGCGACCATTATTTTTTTCTGACGTTTGCAAATATGACGCAATAGGAGATTTTCAAATTCAAGAGTTTTATATTATAATTTCTCATGAAAAAAATTATTTCTTTTCAAAAAAAAAAAAGATTTATTTAATAAAACAATACTTTTTTCTTTAATTATCAATCGTAAATTACTAAAAAACTCCATTGAAAATAAAAAACCAGCGAATGTACCTTAAAGTGAACCCAGTAATTCCAATGCGTGAACCCTGTTTTTTACAAGCAAAAAACGATCGGAACGATCTATAAGCGTGCTTATGACTGAACCCATGGAACATTAACCCTATGTGATCGAACACGAACGTGTGAACACACAAAAAATTATTTAACTTAAATCTTATTCAAAAATTAAATAAGAATCAAATTATTTTGCCAAAGAAGGTTTTTTTCTTTCTCCGAGTACGAAGAAGAGACAACACAAAGGATGAACTGAAAAAATTAGGCATAACAGAAAACACAGATGTACGTGTCATGTTAGAGACACGAAAATTTGGGACGATACCAGTAATGAGTAGAGATGTCGATTTTCCCGGGAATGGTCAAAATCGAGAATCGAGAGCAAGAACCACAGAAAATCGAGAGTCCCGGACGAGAACGAGAAAAAAATTATTTTATAAATTTTAATATAACTCAAATAAATTACTTTTAATATTCAAGTCTTCCATTTTAGAAAGTCTTGTTCATTATAAAAGTTTTAAATGAAGTGCTCTTTTCGAGATTTTATCTTAAAAAATTCGAAGTCACTCGAATCCTTACCAATATATATCTGTTTCTGAACACAAAAGCTACAATCTAGTTTTTAAATTAATAAAGGTATTCATTAAATAGTTGAAATCTGTAGATTAATTTAAAAAAACGACAGATGAAATTTCATTTACATGAGTGGCCCTAAAAAATTCATGGATGAAATCATGTTGAAAGTTTGTTTTATTATTTTACTTCTTATAAAAAATAAATAATTTTAGTGTAAAACGTAATACTTTTATTATTACAAACATACATGAAGTAAAAGAGGGTAAAAGTAGCTAAAATTTCATAAAAAATTTTGTGAACTATTGCAAAAATTACTTATCTTGATTTTTGACATTAATTTCGGGGTTATTTCATTATTATGGGTTGTTAACACGTCTTTTTACTTGAAAATCTGGGTAATTTAATCCAAACTGTGCAAAAACTACAAAAAATAAGTAATAAGTACAATGCTAACATTAAAATTTCAACTAAAAACTTCTGAAACCGGGGGATGAATTTAATTTTGACAAAATTTGCGTAACTTCGTAGGAACAAATTCCTGTAATTTTTTCAATTTAAGTTTGACTTTAACTTTCATTTATTTAATGAAACCCCTTAATTATTTTTATTCAAAAACATGAAAAGACAAAACTCGAAATGCTGAAGTTTGCTCGTTGCTCTTTTAAAAAATTATTTTAGATATCTTCTTGTCTAAACTATTTTCATATTTTTTCTACGTTCTGTTATCGAAAAATATCACAAGCCTTAAACTGAGCACAATGTGTTAAAAGTGTAATGGTTGTTGATCTGCTTTTATTCTCGTTCTCGGTTGATTTTCAGTCGAGAATCGGGAACGAGAACTAAGCTCATTCTCGCCGAGATTCTCGACCGAGAATTCTCGGACCGACATCTCTAGTAATGAGAGTTCTTCGAAAAAAGCCAGCTTGAAATAATAAAAAAAGAAACAAATATAAGACCCGTACCAACCATGGCAACCCGATAGGTCCATATTTTTATTAATAGAACATGTTCCATCTTTGGAGCCATGCATAAAGGTGACAGATATAGAAAAATGTACATCTTGGAGTTTGAGCGGATGTTTTCGAAATCAAAAATAGTTAATTTTATGTAAGTCAACAGTCTTCGATGGGCGCCCCAGTTTTGTTTTCCTGAAACGATCCTGTGACTCACCAAGGTATTGGGCGCCGAGAACATTACATGCGGAAAACTGGAGAGAGAAAGCATTCAACTGCACTTCTCCAAAAGAATTAAGTTCATGCCAAAAACTGATTTTTTTTGATTAATTTAATCATAAAATTAAAATTATTAATGCACTTTATGCACTGAAGCACTTTCAATTCCTGAAAGATTAAAGATATATAACATTGTTATGATTGGAATGGTGTGTGCACTTGTCGACATTTCATTAAAATTAATATAAATAATCATAATAATGAAGTTTTCAAGTAATATTTAAAGAAATTCTATCTAGAATAAACGAAGCCAGTTGCATGCTAAATTTATTTTTTTTTTACTTTTACAAGATATGATTTTTTTCTTGTAAGAAATGGAAGCCTTCAAATAGTTTACTTAGTTTCTCATGCATATTTTATATCGTCACCTAATTTAAATGAAACATTGTAACAGTGTGTATGATGATGAAGAGATAAAAAGATATCTTCTATGAAAAATCATTCAAGTAAATTATATGCTACAAAATGTTTTTTTTTTTTACTTAAATGTAAGAAATGAAGATCGTTTACTTTACTCTTTTTCTGCTGTTTCAAGAAGTCTTTTTGCTTGAAATCGTTTTGTTTTCTTTTGTGAATTAAATGTAAAAAGAAGTGTCTGGATGTGTTTTTTTTGTGTTGTTTCTGATTTGTTGATTTTTCATGAGTGACAAAGTAGACACCTCGTTTGTGCATCAATTGAGACGTTCAACTTTTATTTTAACATATGATTGATTGCAAATATTTATATTTTTATTTGTTTGAGTGTTGAAAGTAGGTGTTTGTTGTCATTGCAAGTTTGTATTTTGATCTGACAAATAATAATGGATCTTGTCATGTTTGTTTGAATGCAACAATGTTGCATAAGATAAATTGATGTAAGAAGTTCAATGAATAATGTCCTAAAAAAATATTCTTCGACTTGCGTCATTTGAACAAGTCTTTGCATAATAAATTTCGTGAATGTCAAAACTTTTTCCGGGAAAAATTTAAATATCTCGCACTTACCTGATGATCTTTCGTTTATTATTAGGATGCATACGATTTGCGGTGACAGAATCAACAACCATCAAATGCCTATGCAACTCAACTGAGTTTATATTTGCCATTTGGACAGCACTCATCTTTAATAAATCACTCAATTCAACATGTTTAAGTTCTTGTGTCACTTTTTCTTGTGATATATTTTTCTTTTCATTTCTGTCACTATCATCATCACTTGAGCTATGATCACTGCTCATTGATGATGATGCAGTTGTTATTATTTTGTCTTCACATTTCATTTTCTTTAAAGGTGATCCCTCGTGATCCCAACGTACATGACTATACTCAGGCTTGGCTGTCACCAAAATTTTCCATAAAAGACTTTCAATGTAGTAATTTGTGCCACCAACGATAATTGGCATCTTTGATTTTGAAAGTAAGTCATCAATCTAACGGATTATTGGAAGGTTATCGGTTAAGGAAATGTTTCAAGGTAAATGTAGGACAAATTTAATGATTACATTTTTATAAGAGATATAAAATAAATAACATCATCATGACACTTTGTAAATAATTAAAAAAATTTATTGTGAAAGAATTTTTCAGTGCGCAAGATATTTTTTTTTTAATAAAAGATGGCAATATTTTGTTTGCGGTAGAGTGTTTGATGATATTTATGTGGGAATGTTAAATATTTAAAGATGTTTAAAATATTTTAGCTTTAGCAAGACAATTTTAAAAACGTGCAATGACAAATTTCAAATTTTTAATTAAATATTATCTCACAAGTTTTTTTTTTATTTATTATTTTTTTTGCAGATTTAATGTCAAAGAATCAAGTTTGGGTATGTCTGAGATAATAATTTATTATGTGAGTAAAATTTATTGATGAAGTATTGCCAAAATGAGGAATTGATTACTTAAAGAAGAAATATTTTTAAATATTGAATTACATAAGCACACGAGTCTCTTGAACACACTAAGACAATTCTCATTTTCTTCCTCTTATTTGAAGCATTTCGGTATGCATTTTAAAAGAGACAAGAAAACTATAATCAGAGGGAAGTTCTAACTACTGGACGGTTTAGAAAAGTGTATTTCGATGGGACTCGTTTCATTTCAAAAACGGCCATTTTGAAAATAACCGCCATTTTGAAAATAACCGTCATTTTGAAATTAACCGACATTTTGAAAATAACCGCCATCCAAAAAATCAAAAGAAAGTGATTAAATCAGACATTTTGGGTTTTTGACCGTTTTCAGACTCTGGAGCCTTATTCCTGATAATCTCTGAGCCTAATCTCAGAAATAAAGAAAGGTGACATTTTTTTAAATGATTGGCAACTTTTTTTAATGAGTGGCGCATTTTTTCGATTGATTGGCGACATTTTTTAAAATGATTGACGACTTTTTTTCAATGATTGGCGACATTTTTTAATGATTGGCGACATTTTTTAATGATTGGCGACATTTTTCAATGATTGGCGACATTTTTTCAATGATTGACAGACAAACGGACAGCATGACCGCGCACAATAATGACATTTTCAAGAAATGCACTAAAAAATCACCCAACTTTAAAATTCATTCACATATCTTCCAACATACAAAACTCATATTATAACATAAATAACATGCTAATTGATCGTTTCTTTACTAATTCTGACATTAAAAAGATCATATCATTACACTAAAAAACGCCCATTTTCTAAACATTTCAATAATATAATCAGAATACATTTACATTTAGAAAAAAATCAACAACAACAACAAAAATCATATAAAAATAGAATTTTGTATCATATGATGCGATATGACGATTAAACCCACTCTCAAAAAAAAAATACATTTAAAAAAAAAAACTCATAGTAACACAAAATTTCTAATGTAATCAAAAAAACATATGATTTTGACACACGATCACACACCAATGAATTTATTTTCAAACAAAGAGAATACATAACCCATTTTGGTCATTTTAAAATTTAAATGGATTTCAATGGAAATTTCAATACAAAAATACACGTTTTTCTATTTAATTAACAATTAAAAGAATATTTGATTAAAAAAAAAAAACATTTAACATTGAAATCTAAATATTTGCAAATTTATTCTTTTAAATTTCACTAATTATTCTGTGATTTTTTTTTAATTTTAATTACAATTCATGACGAATAATGTGTCAAATAATGTGATCCAAGTTCACTTGAATATTAATTACATTTACATTTAATAAAAAAAAAGTTAATCAGTTCATTTCCTTCTATAAAATATAAAAAAAAATATTTTTTATTGATTAATTTCAAAGCAAGGTTTCGAAAAATGTGTGTCTGAACTTTCTTTGTTATAGTTTATTAAACCTGTATTAATGGGGTTTTTTTTTGCTAATTTTCACACACTCTACACATGCCAAAAAGATTAGCGAATGAAAAAAAATATTAACAATTCAACTCATAGATCATAGAGATTGTTAAGCATTCAAATTTATCTGTAAACGTAAAGTAAATATACTTGAAAATGTACGAAAAAGATCTCGCAAATTTTTTTTATATTTTTTTTGCACGTGTAGAAGTATTTGGTCAATTATTGTTCACTTGAATTTCTTTTTAAGAGTTTTATTTTGATTTGAATGAGACGGCTTATTTTTATTTAAATATCTATTTTATTACAGCTCTAGGCTTTAAATGAGTCATTAAAGGTTGATTAATGGAGAAAATGTTTGATTTATCCTGATAGTTCACAAATTAACTCTTAAAGTGTACAAAAATCGTTTTAAAGAGTGATTTCAATTCAAAATTCGTCCTACAGAGAGATTTCAGTTCAAAAATCATCCAACAGAGTGATTTTTAGTTCAAATTTCGTCCTACAGAGTGATTTCAGTTCAAATTTCGTCCTACAGAGTGACTTTTAGTTCAAATTTCGTACTACAGAGTGATTTCAGTTCAAAAATTGTCCTACAGAGTGATTTCAGTTCAAATTTCGTCCGACAGAGTGATTTCAGTTCAAATTTCGTCCTACAGAGTGACTTTTAGTTCAAATTTCGTTCTACAGAGTGATTTCAGTTCAAAAATCGTCGATCAGAGTGATTTCAGTTCTTAAATCGTCGATCAGAGTGATTTCAGTTCTTAAATCGTCGTTCAGAGTGATTTCAGTTCAAAAATCGTCCTACAAAGTGATTTCAGTTCAAATTTCGTTTGACAGAGTGATTTTAGTTTAAGCTTCGTCCTACAGAGTGATTTCATTTCAAAAATCGTCCTACAGAGTGATTTTCAAGTCAAAAATCGTCGTTCAAAGTGATTTCAGTTCAAAAATCGTTTTGAAGTATAAATTACAATTATAATTGAATAAAAGAATCTCAAATCATCATATAAATATTTGTTAAACACACTCTCGCACAATAGTAAAATCAAATTTAAATTATAACATCTTCATACCTACAGTGATGATTAGACTCTGTGTATAACAATAAGACGATGTTAAAATAGATGTGAATTAAAAGAAAATGATATTTTATTTCAGAAGAAAAAAAACATACGCCAAATAAAGCAGCAACATGATAATTAGAATTTCGTGATGAGAAAATTGAATTCACATCTTTATTTGAACTAAAAGCAAATTCTTCTTCATTTAAAAGTTATTTTAAAGGTGTTATAATTTATTTTTACCTTACATTATTGAATTCCTAATTGAGGAAATAAATTTAAAGAAATTCTTCTCTTAAAACGAAGATAAAGTGAGACTGGACACAATAAATCAAATTAAAGTGAATTCAAGATAACAATAAGCAGAAACACGGTCTACCAATTTAAAAATTTGCATTTTCATATCACATAAAAATAAATAAGAGCTTTGTTCTTAATTAAATCTTTGAGAAAATTCCGACCTATCACAACAAACCAATTAAATCATATGACATATATACATTTTTTTAATGTCTTACATCCAGAGACCCCCAAAAATAAACAAAATTACTGATTAACTGATAAAAGTTTAAAGAAAAAAAAACTACAAAATTTTAAATAAAAACCAGATTTTTGTTTTAATATCATTTAAAAAAAAAAATATTTGTTTTTATTATCAGTCTATTAAAATTTTGTGTTCAGTGTATAAAAAATTTCAGTATCTCACACACAAAGAATTGAACACACAGAAAAAAATCTAAATTAAATCAAATAATCAACTAGACACTACAATAAAATAAAAATGGCAATTTTCAAAGACATGAGATTACATTGACCTTGTAGCATTGCGTCATCACATCTTCAGTTTTTGATTAAATTTTACATAGAACGAGATAATATTTGATACACTTTACCAAACACACAAAGAACTTATTAGACTATTTTACTGTACTATACACAAGCGATACTGTGCGTACGCTGAAATTATACGCAGATTTTATGTTGACAGTATGGGTGTATGATCAGAATTAACAGGAAAAAGATTAAAATGTGGGTGAAACTAAAAATTTTGAATTGAGGATTAATGAATAATGGGAGCTTGATGACCGAGTTGGTTAAGTGCCTGATAGTAGAGGGGTTCGAATCCAGCCCTGAGTATGAAATTTAATTGGAGTTTTTTGGATTCCAAATGTGCTTAAGTTTTACTTAGAATACGTAGGATTTTTGAGGACGCTGAGTGAAACCTGAGGGCAACTAGATCGGATGACAGTATAAATTGTAGGTCCCACGTGATTAGACTATAGATAAAAGGTGCTTACTATGGAAGCTTCGGCTGAAGTTGTATGAGGACAATAGGACCATTTGATTCGCGGTGGAGCTTGTTCATATCTCACTTAATCTAATGAAAGACTTCCGTATTTAAGTTAAAGGAACCAGGACAAGATTTCAAGTGCTTTGAAGGCTTCATATTAAAGGTGTAGGAGGCTGGTTCATTTGGACGTTAGCACTCTGTAAGTCCAAAAAATATAAAGTTTAGTTACTGAAGATGAAACACGTTAATAGCCCAGTAAAAGTCCAACTTGGTTAACGTCATAACGTACTTTGGTATCTCTGGTACTTTCTTACATTACTTAACTGATCGTAAAGCCATTTCCTAGTCTGGTCTGGTCAAGAATTGAAATCCAGAATTCTCAGCGCTTTTCTTTTCAGTTTTTCCCTTGTAGAGCCCCCAAAACAGCTTCAACGCCATTCATCATCTAGCTATAGGCGATTCGCACCTTTACGATCGTCTTGATCGTTTAAAATACATCGCTAGGGCTCGGCCTTGGCCGATTTGTGTTAAGTAACCCTCCCATATAAGTCTGTTTAACTTTACAATACAGTTGCAGTTTTTTATACCTCTTGGCCGTAGGCTAGACTTCCGACTCAGACAACGCAACTGGTCTCATGAGATTCTTATTGAACTTGTTTTTCTAAGTGTATTGTACTACCAATATTAAGGTTCGCAGTTCGATTCTAGCTTCGGCCGTGAAAAAATCTCAAATAATCCTTTTCCGGCTACTCAATTTGAGTTAAAGGCTAGGTACAGGATGTGTACTATGGGATTGACAGATGGCCTGAATGCAGGCTTAATAACCGACCTATTAATCTGATCTAATCTGAAGACCCAAGATATCTTCTTAATCCATGGATAAACCGATTTGCAGCCAGAGAGTCTTCTCTTGATTTGGAGAGAGAAATCAGTGTCAACTGGGTCTTGAATTCCAAACCCTGGATGTTTTGAATCCCCTACAATCAAGACCTAATCGTCATAGAACCAAGGATTCCTTAGACGATTTCTTAGCGTACTGACAAAATGTTGCATAACTAGTCCAATTTAGCTTTTAAACATGAAATTCAAAAATCAACACCATCAGACCCATTTAACATTCATATCCCACCAGAATTATGATTAAAATTCTTAAATTAGCATCATATCACATACAATTTTTTTATATAAACAATCGCCTACACAAAAACGCAAAAAAAAGAATAAACTTATGGCCCATGATTTTTTTATGTATACTTTTCCGTATTTCACACTTACTTAATTTTTACAAAAAATACACAGAAAAAATCACGCATTCAGATGATCATTTTATTACAATATCATCACATTTACATATATAGCATACGCTATATGTATGTAAATGGATGTTAGAACATTTAACACATTTTATTATTAAAAAATAACAAAATAAAAAATATTTATGACCCAGAGACCTATATACCTAATTTTTTTCTGTGCTTTGATATTTTTTTTATTATTTCAAAAGAAAAAAAAATATTAAAAATAAAATTCAATTAAAGGGATATTTAAATTGGCACACACAAATTGGACATAATAAAAAGTCACTTAGGTACTCATGCGATGAATCAAGTTAATTTAATTTAATTTTATACAGATATGTTATTAGATGAATGAATTTGAATTGAATTTTAATAAATGATAGAATTTAACTCGAACAAAGAGAATGAGAATAGGAGAGGGAAGTCAAAGTCCATTCCAAGAATCGTTCTAAATTGAAATTTATTCTTTGGAGCGACTTCCCTTAAAATTACATGTCAATAAGAGGTTTACAAAAATAATAAAAATAAGCAACTTCAAGGTCTTCACTTTTTGTTCCATGTAAATCCCTCACGTTTTTCTAACATGACACATTTTTAATAATAATAATAATCATAAAATAAAAGTAAGCTTATTTTAATGCTCTTTTTTTCTTTCTCTGTATGTTAAATCAATAATGTCGCCTCAAAAAATTCTTCTCATTCAATATTCATTTTTATTAAATTCAATGATCGTCATTTTTCTTTATCATCATTAACTTTAAAAGTGTATGAATACCAAAATTCCCGCCAAAAATGTGTTCTATTAACTTGTATATAATCAAAATTTGTATACACAGAACAATGCTCGTGTTTTACATTTATACAAAAATTGTATAATAAAATGATTATGATGACCTTGAATCAAAAGCATAAGCGTGTAGAAGTTTATTGCCCTTCCAAATATTCTTTTTTGCTTTACACAATATACAGCGAAACACGCAAAAATTCGTTTCTTTAGTTTTTTGTTCGTTACAATATTCGTCTAATGTGTTCCATACTCAATTCAAATTGTGTTTGGATACACCACAAAATGAATTGTGTAAAACCATATTAAGTAAATTTACATTCAGTGTGTAGTTACAACAAAACTCAATCATAAAAGACCCCCAAAAATATTGCGTGTATGATAAGAAATTTGAAAGAGTATGTGAAACACGCACTAATACAATTACAATCATAAAATCACGCAGGCGTACAATCAAATGAATTCAAAATGAATTTTAACGTTCATTTTTATGAATTGTAATGGAAATTTTTTGATGATTGAAATGACGATGATGATGGTAATGATGATGATGAGCATGAAATATTTCATTCATAAAGATATCTATCACGCTTGTTAGACATTTCATGTGCAAAGAGATGTGAATGATGATGAGGAAGTTGATGAAAAAATTTATGTTGACATAGTAAAAGGATTTAATGATGATTCAATTTTTCATATATAACATTCAATGAATATGAAAATAGTACACGATGAATTTGAGGAAGAAAATGAACTGATTTAAGAAGATAAGACTTTTAATCCAGTATATTTGTTGACTTTATTCATAAAGATTTCAAATCATTTGCAGAATCTTTTATTTACATACAGGTATCATAAAGTTTGAAGGTTTCAATATCAAAATGTTTATAAGGAAATCTGAAAGTGATTTAGATGTGATATCAAATAATATTAAAAATTAACTAACCGTCTCCATATAAATTTTGTATAATGATGAGGGTTGAAATACGAATGTAATTTTTCCTGTAGATCAAAGAAGCAGGTAAGTGGAAATTTTTTTGAATATTCCGTATTTAACACATTGACAATGTTAGGATTTAACCAAAATGGGATATAAGATTAATTAAAATTTATTAATAAAGGGTGGAGATGAAATTATGCACTCTCAACTTAAAACCAGTGATAAATTTTACTTGGCCAAGCGGGACTTTCCCATTGGCCCCCGTAAGGTCACCCACGGAACCGGAAGCAGGAGCGAGAGTTACTAACTACAGATTCCTGGTAAGCCGCAAGAATAAGTTCAGTATGGGGATTCAGTAATGGAAACCTTTTAGATAGAATGCAAGTAGTGCAAAACAAAGCCATAAGATTACTCTTTTGGCAGGAGTACAAAAGAGGCACAAATACGGAACTTTGCTTGCTTGCCACAGAATAGCACGTGTGATAGAGCTGAAAAAAATCGATGGAACGACCCTCATTCATAAAATCAAAATTGGGGATATAAAACACAACACCAATCTAAACACATTCGATCAACAGCATACATACCACACAAGAAATGGAACTAATTTTATCTTACCAAAACACGCACCAATTTACACTTCAATATGTGGTTCACAAAATTTTGAATTAGAATTTTTCATTAACGGAGATTTAAAAAAAGAACTTTATAGAAAATGATATCTAGTTTAACTGATGAACCTAAAACTGAAGAGGGTACGTGTTTTGGTATCTACGGGAAAGAAATAAATCTGTCCATTAATGATAACATTCCTCAACTGTTTTTCAAGCTGATAAAAAAATATTTCATAAAATTCTCCTTAGATTATATGTTTCCTGTACAATACCCAAACAGGAACATCGTAAGTCATATATCTAGCCTTCTCTTCTTATCCAAATCAAATCTCGTCAAACATTGAACTGACTGAAAGCAGAGCTAGGTCAATAAAACAAGCTGTTTCTTATCCGAGACTCAATTGAGAAGCAGGCCACTGTTTGATAGAAGGAATTGAATTATCAGATGAATTAGCTAACAAAATATCCTCTAAGACTCATGGAAAAGGAAATATCTCCAAAGCAGTGAGGTCAAGCAACAAACAATGGTTACGAGACCAGAACTCAAGCTTGTAAAATGATCTAGATCAGATCAAAACCCAGATTATGATCTGATCTTTATCTAGATCATTGGAAAATATTCAACAGTTGCATTTCAAAATTTTCATCATTTATTGGCATTCTCTTTGGAGTCAATACTCGTTTTGCAATATTGAACAATCACTCAACAGATGCGTTTGATGGTAAAGCTGTGTTATATAAAAGAAATAATTTTTTTATATTTTCTTTCTTTTAGAACTTCAATGGATGAAATTTATTTAGAGAAAATGACAATCAGAGACCATGCTAGACCGCTTTTGTTTTTATATTCAATTTTATGGACTCCTAATACTTTTACAGATTCCTCTCACGCTCCAAGTTGCTTTCATCTTTCATTAGATGATCTTTAAAATTTAATTCATTCATTAACAAAATTATTTCAATTTCAAAATACCAAACCAGACACAAAGACAACCTCCTCAACGTGTATCCCATTTAAAACACTTGTCACACATGATAATTATCATCAAAAAAAATCATACACCACCAATATAAAACTTCAGTGTCAAAGTAAATATCAAACGTCTATCGGTAATAAAAAAAAACCATAATAATCATTTCAAATAAAATTAAGCAACATACTCTATTTCGTCTCACAAAAAAAAATATATTTGAAACAGTCAAAATATTTGTTGTCTGGGTTTCAGGGACTCACGTCGTTATGTCTATTTTATTATAATATTATATTTTATGCTATCCGTCGTTTGTTTCATTTCATTAATAAATTAAATAATAGCCAACATATATACAAACAAAAAAACACTCAAACAGAAGAAACCAGAATTATAATTATGCGACATTTAATAAAAAAGTAGATAAATTAACATACTAATGTTTGATAAAAATAATATGAAATAGCAAAAAATTAAAAAAAGTTAGTTAATAATAATAATAATACAATGATGTCTCCCTTTCATTAGTGCTATTATTATTATTATTATGTATGTCATCGAAAATTAAGTTCTTGTTTATTTTTTTTTATTGTTATTATTATGTGAAGTTTGTGTTGAAAGAAAATTATTATTATTACAAACATTATGCTGTCTGGCCGAAAAATATAAAAAGAAGACATTATTTTATCGTGTTACCTAAAGTCGCTCACGGTATCGTACATTACAAAGAATTAAAATAATAATATTAAAGACTTTGTATTAAAATTATAATGAAATAAAAAAAGAAATATAAAAATAAAAAAATCAGGGTAATTAATATGCAAATAACGATTTTTTTATGCGAGCCCATTTTTATCAATGATTAAATAATAATATATGTTTTATTTATATTTTTCTGTTTCTTTTGTTTTGTTACTCGTTTTATATTTATTTATATTAATTAATAAATTTACCGGTCAATGATACGCCATGCTTTAACTCTATTAATTTTAATTTTACTTTTTATTTCATTAGCTGTTGCCGTGCGTCTTAATTAATTATTTTGCCATTTGTGTGCAGTTTTAAATCAAATTAATTTCTTTGTTTCAGTATTTAAATTGAAAGTGTATAATTTTTTTTATGGAAAAAGGATACAATTGGTAGTGCTGCATCCCGGAAATTGACAACCGTAAATGGTTGACCTGGGATAGCAATGTCAAGGAGGTGATGTGGTGCAGCTGCTTGTTCTTCTTTGGTTGCTTTAGCGGTGGCAATGTCGAGGCCTTTATACACCTGGAATGGAAAAACAAATTGATTGAGTTGATTTTTGATTGGGAGAGTTTTTACAAGAAATTACTTTAAATTAGTAATGAAAAGCTTTAAATTAAAGAAGTTTCAGGTGTGAGGTTCTAGAATCAACGCTAACTTTACTACCCTGTCGGATTTGTCGCTACGTACTACGAAAGAGTTGACCAAAACTAACACAATACTATCTTGAATCATGTTCAGAGAGAGAATCAAGGAAGAGTTGTAGGAATTGAACAAGCTTTTGCACGAGGCTACTTCCTTTCAATTATCCTTTCAATAAATATAAAACAAGTAATTAAGTTTTTTTAATCTAATTATAATTTTTATTAGTCAAAATCATCTTTACATAAAATATACTGCTGATCTGAATTATATGGCGATATTGCTGCAAAAGATTCACATAAAGCAATGTCGCTTTAAGACAATATAAAATTATCGATTCCAACATCAATAATTTGGTAGGCCGCAAAAAAGGAATTGAAAATTGTCTGGACTTCATTTGTAACTAAAAATATCTTTTTGTTTTGAATAAGAAGTCCATATTAAGGACTGATTTTATGAAGTCAAATTATTCTGACTTTTTACCACTTAAAGTCCACATTTGTACAAATAAGTCAATTTGGCACTATGTACTTCAACCGTTGGCAATATTTTAGAATTCTGTACTTATAAATGTCATTTGCAATGATTTTCCTTGGTTTTTCATTTTTTAAGATCAAATCATGGAAAACTTTATTTGAATTTCAGTCTTTTGCCTATGAAAATTGCCAACGATAAGATAGCGCTGCTTGAGAATTAATGAATTGTGTATTTTTTTCAGCCATACGAGTTGAAAATCGATGCCTTGACTCAAATGCTGACGTTTCATTAAAAGCCAAAATAATTATTTCCTTATAATGCAGGAAATAGTGAAATTTTGGTTTATTATGTTCACTTGAAAAAACAACAATCTATACTCTCAAAAATTCTTTTATTTTAACATGTAGAATATAGAATATCAATATCATCTACAGTTAGCTTTTCTGAATAAATTATTTGAATTGCTGCTGACAATAATAAAGGCTCAGGTATTTCAACGTCATGAAAAATAAAATTGAATCTCAATATGAGTTCTCTATTTTGCAGACCAGAAAGATGTTTCAAATCAAAAGGACGATACATTTGATCTAATATACCATATTCAAAGTTACATATTCTTTGAGTGGCTTCCTCAATTCTTATATATTTTTTTCGTCTAAGATTTCTGGATAAGGTACTTTGCCACACCTTCATCTATATCATGAAACGGATCTGCGGCTATACATTCTGGAATTTTGCAGTATTTCAACAGATTAAGAACTGATTTTCTAACTATTCCCTCAGATGGTATTGTAAAATTTTTGGGTGGTGGTTGAGCATTTTCAATGGATTCGAAAGATGAATAAAAATTATCTACGTCTATTACTTCATGTGATTGCATCAGACAAACACGCGCAATCCAAATAATTTTTTCAACTTTTACTCCTGACTTCTTAATTTACACAATCACATAATTGAAAAAAAACATCTAAATATTTTAATACACATCCTATTCAACATATTTGAAACTATCGTTTCAAATTTCTAAAAATTTTCCATAAACTTTTTAACAAGTTAAAAGTGATTTCATTTTGTTTAAATAAAAAACTAAATATTTGTACTTTAATCACCTAAATGGTCAAACGTGTGTAAAATATTATAAACACAATAGAATTTTGGTCATGATAATTGAAATTGTTCAAATTTGTCAATGAATCTGTTGAATGTGTAATTTAAACTCATTCACAACTATTTCCGCTTATTATTTTAATTTTTTTTACAACCAGAATTTCTAACGAGTCACTTAAAAAACATATAATTAGTTATTTTCATAATGAAAATTCAGAATGTTGAATGACGATCAAAATGCATTTCAAATTCCTCTTCCTATTATGTCATTTCTTCTTCTTTTTCTTCATCACTTAAAATTTTATTATAATATTTTAATTAAAACTTATTTGAGCGAATTTCTTATGTTTTTTTTTAAAAATGTATATGATAGAATGTGTGAGAATATGGCATTAAAATGCATTTATGACATAAATAAGCATGATATTGATTGACAAATCCCACCCAAATGCGATTTTAAAGTTAACATTATTTCTTTTTAATTTAATTTTACGTTTTAATTAAGATGTCTTTGAAATGTTTGTGATTATTATTTAAGTTGCATGTTATGTGAAAGAGGTTTTTGGCCTTTTAAATTTTTATGCATATAATTTTTTTTTATATTTAAAAATTTTTTAAAAAGAAGATTCTGATAATCGAAATTTGATTTGACATGCTTGATTTTAGTATTCAAAGGTGATTATCGCAAAAGATCAGAGACGGAATTAATTTTGTAAAATATTATATAAAAAAAATTAAGAATATGAATTTTGATATGGATTTAGAATTTTAATGTTGAAATGCAGAACGGAAAATGCAGAATCGAATTATTTTAAATCATATGTTTGAAGATAAAAGGCAGTAAATCGAAACTTTCCAAAATGAGCATAAGCCAAAAGGCAGTAAATCGAAACAGTGCAAAATGAGCATAAGCCAAAAGGCAGTCAATCCAAATTGAGAGAGACTTTGTACTGTTGCCAGCTGTGTCTTGTCGTATCGCGAACAATTTTAGGCTTTCATTCAAATCAACATGCAGTTAAATCAAAGTATTTAATTTATCATCATACAACAATTTTGCAGTGTATTTGCCCGAATCATGATAATAAATTTGTCATAAATCAACTTAAATTCTACATCACAGTACCAAGTACAATAACACACTATTTCCTTCCTTCAAAGTAATTTTTAGAATTATATTGTATGGTAAGTTTCTCGCGTATTTTTAACTTTCAGAAATACTTTATTATTAAAATTATGAATTCACATGATGACAATTTTTTTTGTCGTTCTTCATTCATGAGTTTTTTTTTCTTTATTTATTAATATTTATTATTATTATTTTCATTCATAATTCTGTTCGTTATCCATCCAAACACTTTTGATGTGTATGAGTGTAAAAAAAATATAAATGTAAATTAAATTTATGCAAATATTGAATTTAACAACAACAAAATTTTTTTTTTCGTAACTGAGAGTGAAATTGAATTTATTTATTTGAACACCAAAAACTACTTATTCTTATTATAATTTTAATATGAATTTAAATTAGAGGAAGAAACACTTTTGCTTGTTGATTGTATGCAAAATAGCTTCCACAAAATAAGGTGGGAACTTTTTTGGTTGTCTCATGATGCGTGTTTGTGGTTATGATGGTCAAAAAAGAAGCAATCAGTATCCAGACACGTCCAATTAATTCAAAATACGACAAAAGTGAAATTGAATTTCATGTCGAACTTTATTCTGCTTGATGTCAAAACCTTAAGTGAATTTTAAATTCTATTCTAGGGACTTACTTAGATTAAAAATTTAGATAAAACATTCAAAGGTTAATGATTTTCTTACCCAAATGCAACAAATAACCATCATTCATATTCATTCAATTCAATTATCGTTACAATCGGAACTAAATTTCTTTTTTTTTGGGGAAACCGCAATAATGACTCTATAATTATTGTTTTGTTCTACTCTACAATGCCCAATTAAACCCAAATATTTTAAAAATTTATAGTTTTATAACATAAAATATTAAATCACACAAAAAAAACAACTTATAGTAGTGAGTAACGAAGCATGCATTTTCACATATGTGATTATTGTTTGTCCATTTTGATGTTTTGATCAAAAAAACATTTTTTGTTGGACATAAAAGTGACACCTTAGTACAATGTCTATGATATGTAAATCACTCATTCATAAAACTGTTATCATTAGTATTATTAAATTTAAACTGCTTTTTATCTCTTAATTTACAAATAATAGTATTTTTTTTTTTGAACTATTTATAGGATGTTCGAAATTTAAATTCAACGAAGCGTAGCGAAAAATATCTTGACTGCTTATTATGAAGAATGACGAATTTGTGTCTTTATTTTGGAACTTTGGTGGGAATTTCAAATGAAAAGCTTGAAATGGAAACTTCTTGAAATAGATACAGATAAAAAATAGCTCATCTTTTTTAAAGCTGAAAAATGGATCAAAAGCCGTGAATCGAACCTAATCGAAGTAAAAATTTATCAATAATTGTGAATCGAAACTTTTTGATGTTAGAAATGGATCAAAAACCGTGAATTGAAAATTTTCGAAGTAAAAATGGATCGCAAACCGTTAACCGAAATTTTCTGAACTGAGAAAAGGATCGAAAACCGTGAATCGAAACTTTTTGAAGTAAAAATGGATCGCAATTCGTGAAGCGAAACTTTTCGAAATATGAAAGTGATCAAAACCGTGAATCGAAACTTTTTGAAGTAAGAAATGGATCGCAAACCGTGAATCGAAACTTTTCGAAATATAAAATAGATCGAAAACCATGAATCGAAACTTTTCGAAGTAAGAAATGGATCAAAAACAACAAACCGAAACTTTTTGAAGTAAAAATGGATCGCAATTCGTGAAGCGAAACTTTTCGAAATATGAAGTGATCAAAACCGTGAATCGAAACTTTTTGAAGTAAGAAATGGATCAAAAACCGTGAATCGAACCTTTTCGAAGTAACAAATGGATCAAAAACCGTGAATAGAAACTTTTCGTAAAAATATCGTTTTAAAATTCACATTTATCAAAAAAAATAAATTAAATTTTATTTCCCATAATTTCATTTGTTTACACAACATTAATAAATTCCAATTACCAAAAAAAAAACTCAACGATTCAATTTTTGAAGAGATAACACAATCGATTAAATTCCCAACCTGGCGTCACATTGATTGATAGACATTGCACCTGAATGCAGCCAATTACCAATTACATTAAGTGATGTCTTCAGTAAATTACCTTTAATCATTCACTTGAATATATGACAAAATTAAGGGTTACAAATTTGTGTATTTACAATATGAATTAAAAAAAAAACATGTAATTTGATTGATGGGATGTGAAAGTAGGTTTTTTAATTTCAACAAAAAATAGTTTAATTTTTTAAAGTCAAATTATCAAAAATTGTTTACAAAAAAAAATTCAATTTAATTTTTGTCATTGTTTTACAATAATAATTCAATTTAAATTTTACAGTCAATGAACTCACATTCGAAATAACACTGCATTGAAAATATGTCATAGTTAAATCTATCAAATCAAAATCTAATCATCAAATTAATGGAATAAAACATTTATGAATTGATGTCATTCAATCATATCACAATCATATGTTCTGGATGAAAATTTATGTTGGTATGTGATATGATGACGATAAATTTTTTTGAAAATAGATATGTCTAATTTATTATTATTATAGTTAAAATGTGACAATGTACGTTATCATTTAAATAAATTAATTCAAATCTAATTTGCCATTTAAATACGCGGGTATTTTGATGAAGATCGATGGTGTTTTGGATTTTGATGAAATTGATTGAATTATGGAAAATTTTTACGAAATCTGATCAATTTGGCGTCCTGAGATGAAGCCAATCTGAGACATCATTAGTGTCACATTCATCCACTGTTCAATGTCGTCGCAATGTCGCAAAGTCTTTAAACTAAATTGGACGAGAAAATTCAATTTTCAAACAATTCCGATACAGGTAAAGCAAAAACGTGATTTGAACCACCATGAAATAATTTCATCTGAAACTTTACACACTCGCTTTAAATGAAGTCATCAGTTAGTTTAATTCTGCAATACAGTCATAAAATCACAATTTTAACAAAAGTTTTTCATAACTCAATCCAAACATCTCCCGCAATACGGTTGTGGCGTCATCCATGTATAGCATCAAACAAAAGTCAGATTCTTGCAACTTAAAAGTCATTTCCTATTTCCTAAAGTGTCCTATCTGAATTGTGCCTGAAACATTAAATTTTTATTACATCTCTTACTTAAAAAGCCACACATTAAAAGAAAATCTGCCAAAATGTTCAAATAAATTAGTGAATGAAAAAAATGAATATAATTTTATGTGTTTTAAGGTAGAACTGACTTTTTGATGGCCCAAAATGATGACATTTTGATTGGCATATAAGTGTATTTGACAGGTGTATTGCGAGAGAACATTAAAAGGGAGAGTACATTAAAAAGTCAAAAGAATGAAGAGAAAAAATAGTAATAAAAAAATTTTAATAACATATTACAATTAAATTTTTATTTTTTTTTTACTTTTTGCAGTTGGTCTTCAATAAACATATATGTCATTTTGATTATTGTGCAATCACGTGCTTGAACGTTTAAAGTTCTTGAGAATTTTCTTATTATTTTATTCTGATTTTCTCAATTCAATGTTTGTGATTCTGAGCTTTAATTGCAATGCGTCAAAAAAAAAACAATATATAAAAAAAGTTTTAATTCAAATTTTTTCAATGAAAATTTTTTAACTAGCTTCAATGTGAAATTTAATTCAACAATGGAACACAATTGAAAGACTGATCAAAATACATTCCATCACATGTAATAATTAAAATAAAGGTAATAAAACTAATAAGATGTGTATTTATACTGACATTTATGAATATTTAAAAAAAAACATATTTGTAAAGTCGTAAAAAAAGAGATAAATTTATTGACAAAATAAAGAGATGAATATTAACATCACAAAAAGTTATGCCGCGTGCTGGTCTGCATTTACATTGAAAGGTATCAGTTACATTAAATTACATTATTATTTTTTTACGGTGATGAAATGAGGGAAGTAATGTTTTTTTGGTAAGTTTCATACTAAGAAGAAAACTTCCATGAAATTGAATCTTAACGCCATATAAACTTAATTTTATAACAAATTCAAGGGAAATTTCTTCTTTTTGTTGAAATTTCTTGTTTCTCTTTTTATTTTATAATGAAACGTGATTAAACTTTTTACGATTAAATAAATAACGATAAATACCTTTAAATTGAGTCATTTATGAGCTTAATTCGTGGCACTACTTTTCTTTACTTTACTTAACATTAATTTTAATACCCTTGAAATCGAAATCCAAAATTATTTGGCTCAATTTAATAAGTTGGGTTATTGATGAAATTAAAAGTTTTATTGTGATTAAATCGATATTTTTTTATAGCTTATTTTTTTTAATGAGTTTTATTTTTAAAAAAGTATTTTTAGCATTTTTGTTGTCCTGCGAAATGTAAATATAGTTTTTTTTTACCGATGCATGACAAAAAAAAAATGACAGTTTGGTTAACAAAATGGGCTTTGGATGAATTTGGCTTTCATATGAAGTAACGAAACGAGAATCTGTCATCGTCTACTGAATCTGTTAGATATTGAAAACATGAGGCAAGAAGCTTTGACGAATCTTAAAGTTGCTGGAACCGATCTCAGCTTTTAGATGAAGACAGGGTGAAGGTTATTGGTTTAGTGAATTCAAAAGATAGGTAAAAGACTTATTTTGTTCAAGCTACTAACTAACACTTCCATATTCTTACCTTGTTATTTTTTTAAAGATTAACGTCAAGAATACCAAAATAATGACCCAATTACAACTGAAAATACCAATTGAATATTGGTATACAATGAAGGACATTGTTCTGCAGCGAGTTACAGAATTCATAGACTTGGGTGTGACATTTGACACTAACGGCACTTTCATGTCAGCATAAAATCCTCAAAGAGTTGTGCAATGATGGGTTTCGTTCAACATACATGTGTAGGTGTACGTAATTGGTCAACTCTAAAAACGATATTCTTTGCTCACTTTAGATCTCATGTGGAAAATGCATCACTTGTATGGTTACCACATCATGAGTCATATAATATGGATATAGCGTTTCACGAGATATGTAATCAACCATACCACTTCTTCTCTGGATGTGATAACCTCATACATAAACAGAATACTTCTTTTAAATGTTTCGTCTCTGACGGATCAAAGAACTCTTATTTGCTTAATATTTGCTCATAACGTCATGACTGACATTATTCATTCCAATTACATACGAAGCATAATATCCCATATCATCGCACTGATTATAGCATGTTCGAACCAATCACAATCATGATTCGAACCTTGAACACATTTTTGGAGTTTTCTCAACTGAATCCAATTCTGTAAGACAATGGTATATATCGATTTCTAAGGACAAGATCAGAATTCCAAACAAGAGTCATGGAATAGATTATTACATGTCAAGTTGCTAACTTCACTAGCAAAAAACTTTTAATTTCAATGGAACAAACAACATTAGTTTTTTGACTTATCAGTCAGAACCATTCTGCATACCCGTTATCATCATCCGAGGGTCTTAACTTTTATCCTATCACCCTAAGTAGTCACCACCGTTATCTAGCCTTTAACTCATATTAAGTAGACGGAAAACGGGACATTTGGGATTGTTCAGTTTCATGGTCAAAGCGAGAATTGAACCGCCAGAATTTGCTTTTAAACTGTCAAAGTAATCCAAGAGAAGTATTTCAATTTTAATCTCCACTTTGGAACAGTAATCTAAAGATAACCGATCACATAAAGACACGTATCATCAAATTTCAATTCCCCATTTTTTTAAACATCGCTCTCATAAATCAGCTGTTCAAATGTTTACATTTAATTTGTTACCTCACACATTACAAAACTCTTCCATATAAAAAAAAAATATTGTTTTTATTATTATATAACGTCACATTTATACAGAAACCAGATAATAATCAAATAAGTTTCTTTCTGTCTCTTTGTTCTACATTTTTTTTCGATTATTTCATTTCATTTCATATTAAAAATACTTTAAAATTCTGCTATCTAGGTTATGTTTATTTTTTGTTTTGTTTAAATTAAAACTTTTTTTGTTCACATATGCTCAATACAAATGATTGTCACTTGCCTGCATTGAATCAGCACTTATAATTTCACCACCAAACCGTTGTGCCAATTCAATCGATAATTTTGTTTTTCCGGTACCTGTCGAACCTAAAATCACAACTAATGGCACTTTTCGTAACATTTTTCACGTTAATTTTATTGTTTTATTTCGGAAAATAAAAAGACCGCACTACAAAAATCAACACATGCTTTATTTATTTATTTACTAAAAAAGTACGTGTATAGTAGAGTACACGTTCGTTATTTTGACAGATACTCATTTTACGAATACTATCAAAGGGGATTAGGGTGACTCTCTAATTAAGAAGAAAATTTTGATAAGAAATTTATTAGTATTGAATAATTTTTGGACTTAAAAATCCAAATTTTGTACGAAATTCTATTTAAAAGTTTGAATTCGAGGGCTTTAATTTTTTTTTTTAATTAAGGTAAGTGACCACCCTAATTGTAGTATAAAATGGAGTCTCCGTATAAGTACACACTCACACACACAAATACACTTCAATATTTGCGCATAAAAACGGCGCATTGCCATTCATACAAATGCCGGTTAAATACTACAATCATTGTGTACTACACAAAATCTCGTATGTGCTTTAAATTTGATAAATCTCTACCGCATCATAATAACAAGAGTAGACGAGATTTTTATATGTGAGTTTTTTTTTCCTTCTCTTCATATCGCAGTCAATGAATGCATGTCTAGTATATCCACTAGACATGTAATAGACTGCATTATTATTTTTATTTTATCTGTTTATATTCTCAATATAGAGATAGATTTTGACATATATATTCACATTGTACACTTGCAAAGTCTATTGCACTTTATGGTTATTGTTCTTTTTTTGCAAATGAATTTATGTGAGTATGTGAAATTTGATTTTAAAATTCATAGATATTGTTGCATTTTGAAATGAAAAAAATAGAAACTAATAAAAAATCGCGTATTTATTCAAATAACAATGAAAATGTGTGTGTGTGACATTTGTATAAAATCATAATGAATGCACGTCAGGTGGAAGAGGAAGCAGATAAAAAATGCATTTGTGACATTATCAATTCCGATATGTCTTTTGTGTGTGTGTGTGTGTGTGTGAGTGTCATATTGGAAAATTCAATCATTTTAAATAAACTTTTTATGTTTTTCTCAATTGCTGTTTTTGCATATATTTGATAAATGTTTTTTTGAAACAATAAGGAACATGAATAATATTTTGTGTCATTTTTAGATGAGAGAAATGAAGTTTCATGAAATATTTATTGAAATTGAGTAGGATAAGTTTATGACTGTTGTGGAAACTTGTATAAATGAAAGATGATTTTTACGACTCGTCCAAGTGGATTGTGTTTGATTTTAGGCCTCAAATAAATCAATAATTGATTATTTTGTAGCAAAATTAATTTTGAAGCAAAAAAGGAAGTTTTTGAAAAATTTGTTTTCTTACAGTGAATTGTTTACCTGATCTATATAAATTTGTTTTGATGATAATATTATTTGAGAAAAAACCCGATTAGTCATACGGTTAATCATGACAGGTAACAACAAACATGTTATGAAAAATAAATGCATATAAATTCAACGCACAAACAGACATCAAATCATTCCATACTCGACACTCCAACAGTTTGGATCACTCTTATAACTTGAATTTTTCATAGCCCTTATGAAAATTCGGAATATTAAAAAAAATGCAATAATTTGTATCCTCTTTTCGGTCGTTGAATTTCTGCATTTTCAAAAATTTGGTCCATAATGACAAAATTTCATTGAAGTTGATATTTTTTAAATCCAGATCTATTGAACAGAACTAGATTTGGAAGGTTTCTGCTCTTTTTTTTTAAATAGACTTTAAATTTTGTTGCTCTACTAGCAACGTGGAGATATTGAAGTTCCAAAAAAAATTCCCATTTGTGGTATCGAAATATGTGTGGAAAATCATATCCAGAAATATATGAAGCGAAATTTAAAATGCAGGATGCTGCCTGCTGCCAACGTTCTTTAAGCTCTCAAGTTCTGGTACATTGTAGGATGTTTAACTGGCTGGCTAGGGTAAGTCTTGGACAGCGAGTGTTGGTTGTATTTGGTGGTCGTCTGAATTTAACCCGCCATCCATCATCTACTCTTGCTAGCTGACGTGACTGGGGCTGAGGCATGCTAAGGCGGTATCAACTTTCTCAAGAACAACAAAGCTGTTGAACTTAATGATAATGTTATGATTGCGTATAGCCGCCTTATATTGTTTGCTGTCTATTAAATGGTATACAAAGGTTGATATTGAAAATTAAGAACACGGAGTTGATTAATGCCATGTATCTACCGGACGATTAGCTCAAATTCAAATTGCTTTCAATCCACAAGAAGGGAGATAGATCGGTTGACTTTGGCAAAAGCTAGCCAAGAATCAGCGTTTTACTAGCAGCGTTCAAAATTTTGGCCAAGATCCAAGATTGATGAATATCAATGTGGCTTCAGACGAGGGCATTCGACGACAGATCACGATAACTTACTAATCATGTGATATTACAGAAAGGTAAAGAGTTAAAAGTTCATACTTGCACCTTTTATTTGATTTCAAATCAGTCTACGACAAGATCAAACGTGGTGAACTGGTCGTGATAATTAGAGAATTGTGCATGGAACCAAAGCTTAAGAGAGCAGTGGCCAAGACACTTAATGGATTTAAATGTTGAATCAAAAAGGTACAAATCAGATGATTTTGTGAAGGGTTACGACAAGGAATACTCTAATTTTTCTCGTAGCTTAAGAGAGTTTTTCTTTCTGTATTGCTCCATCTAAATCCTTAGCACCTTGATGTCAAATGACTGAAGCAGTTCCTCATCGCTCTTGGTTGATATCGAGAATTTAAACCAATGAGTCATTCAAATGGTCTAAATACACTCAGCTGAGTGATTTTATGACCCAATTCATTAATGACCCTTTAAAACCATGACTTTTCACATCTTTTCATCCAAGACTTCCCACAAACCATCCAAGCAAGTTTTGTGACGTCTTACCATTCAAATTTATCTCAAATACTCAATGCATTCCTAAATTTTATCTCAACATAACATTAAAATACACTAAAAACCACACACAAACACACGCCATGTAAATTTAGTTGTTTCGCCGGTAAATTAATCGTTCAAAAAACTAGGTCAGTCAATAATTGCTTTTCCGACTACACAGTCTGTTTTTTTCCTATTCAATAAATACTCAATTCTACTTGTACAAATAGTACAAATAAATACACATTTAATACACACATTGTCTAATATTTTATTTAAAACTAAATTGTTTGTACTTCTAAATGAATTTTCTTTTTGTTGTTTTTGTTTCTTTTTTTTGTATTTTGCTGTCTGGTCTTCAAATAAGAAAAGTGTATTAAATTGTAAATTCAAATATGTATTTTTTATTGAAAGTATAAATATTTAATGAATATTCTCGATATTTATTTCCTATGTTCTGTTATTGTTTTGTTATTTTATTTTCATTTATTTAAGTTTTCATTGAAACATGAAACAAATACATTTTTAATGCAGAAAAAAATTTTATTGGAAATATTATTTGGTCATTGAAATTAAAATAGATTATTGTTTAATTTTAAGCTTTTTTATATCTTATTTTGTATTTATGGGTTATTAGCACATTTTACATTGAATTTAGAATTTATATTTGAAAGTTGATATGTTAATCTTAAAAAACCGTTGTAAGGCTCACTTTTTAAAAAGAAATTGAGGTAAAAAATTCAGGTAATTAAATTTTCTCGATAGATGGCGTGATTTTGAGCGAATTTATTGTTAAATGAGGATTAAGACCCTTAAAATTACTTTAAACAACGAATCTTTTATCTTATTTTTGTACATGAACTTTAAAAAACCGTTTAATAAATTAAAATATTTAAATTCAAAATTTGACCGTTACTTGTAATAAGACCGTTAAATTTAATGAAATTGATTTTTTTTAAATATTTTACTCAAATTTTATTTCAATGTCTTAAGTTATCAAATACAATAAGGATTGCATGACTTTAATTTTTTTTTCTTTCTTTAAATCACAATTCAATTTAATTTTTGTGTATTTTTATTATTTTTTTAGCCATAATTTTAAATTCACCCTTAATGTGGTCGGATATGTGGCGTGATAACAATCAAAAAATCACATGCAATTCACATTTGCAGACAAGTCTAATGTTGTATAAGTTCATTCAATTCAGGCATTTTTTATCCATAGGGCATTTAAGACGTTGAATTTTTCTGAACTAGAAAATTTTCTTTACATAATTTTTAGCGCATTTCTTGAAAATGCCGGTATTGTGGGTGGTCATGCTGTCCGTCTGTGTCAATGTCGCCAATCATTAAAAAAACTGTCGCCAATCATTGAAAAAAGTCGCCAATCATGAAAAATTACGATGAAATCCATACATAGAAATGCGCTCGTGTGTATCGTTCACGATTGCGTTTTTTTTCATTTAAAATGCAATTTTACTTTTTTTATCCATTTTCTCAAAAAAAAAATATAAAATTTAAATAACTTAATTTTTTTTCTTACATAAAAAATACACACGATCGCAACTTCAAACATGTTTTAATATTAATAATTCACATTAGCATTGAAATGTCGCCGTTTCATCAAAAAATTTGACCGATTTCTAATTATATGTGATTTTTGTGTGTTATTTTTATTCATTTTATATTCCTTTCTATACTTCTAAGAAATACTTCATATAATTTATAGAAATATTTCAACCAAAGTCATTAAATATGTCAGTGGCAATATATTTTATTTTTTCGTAAAGGGCTGTTATTTGAATGATTTTTAATTTCTAGTGAACTGTCATTTAAGTGTCAAATTTTTCATTTTTTGAATTTTATATCGTCTTAAGACCATTTTATTGGCCATTTTGAGTTAGTCGGCCATTTTGGGTAAGTCGGCCATTTTGGGTTAGGCGGCCATTTTGGGTTAGGCGGCCATTTTGGTCAGGTGACATTTTTTCATGATTGAAAATTGTGGTATGAAATTCTATACAAAAATACGTAAGCGAACAAAGCGCCACCACAAGGATTTTTTTTGAGGTGCCATCTTTAGTTTTTTTATGCATTCAAACTTTTCCTTCAAAATTTCGCCGTTCCACTTTGGGTTCACTTACAAAATAAACCGAGTTGGACATTTTTGCTACTAATTCACTTCGACAAATTCGAATTATTTCTCACCCCTTTAAAATTTGCACAGAAAAAAGATTCATTAGCCATAAAATGCATGGATGGTCAAATTTCTCATATATTTCACATTCGCAGGCACAACAAAAAAAAAAGAAAGAAACTAAAACTGATACTCGTGCATTTGTATGAATTCGTGAAACGTAGAAAAATAAGGCAAAACTACGACTACTAAAATAATAATAAATTAGACATGTCGAAATACTTTTCCTTTGATATTTTTTAATTTTAACTGAAACGAATTTCCATACGTGCAAAAATTCATACTGGACTCCTATACAGTGTGTTATACAAAAGAAAAGTGTCAAATTACATTCAAATATTTATATGGAAAAAAATGAAGTTTTGCTTTGACTGAACGATTTTTGTATTTTTTGTCGTTATAGCTCATGTATAAAAGGGAATTCAGGCTTAAAATTTCATTTTATTTAATTTTAATTAATTGAGAAAGATGATAAAATTCAGATTACTAATTAATTAATTATAAATTATTTATTAAGACAGCGTGCAATTAATCGAGACAGAAAATTAACAGAAAATCATTAAAATACAAAACTTTCAGTGCATGTCTCAACTATTAAAGCGTCAATGTGAAATTTCACGTATGTTTCCATCAATTTCTTTTCATTTTCTTCACCTTTTATTTGTTGTTTTCAATCGCATTCAACACGAATAAACATGTTTTAGCTAAAAGGATTTTTATTTTTTTTTTGTGTTATTTGTAAAAATTCATTTTATTTTTCGCAACGTATTCCTAATACTGTTGTTATTAATAATAACAATAATAAAAGTCTGGTACGTGTTTCTTCATTTTTATATTTGATTTTTTTTTACATATTTTTATACTTAAAATGCGTTTTTAAGTACACACATAAGAAGAAACAAATTTTCGCAAACAAGATGCATTTTATCTGGATTTCTCAAATTAACACTTTAGGCGAAAACTTGGCACAATGGGATGAAATTTGAAAGTTTTGCACCAAACAACAAACAATCAAATTTACAAGATTGTTCAATAAATTTCATGAAATTAACTTTTTTAATTCATTCATGGAAGGTATCGAATAATCTTTGCTAGATAAAGATTTTTTGCTTATGAGACTTCGTCAAATATAATCTTAAAAAACTTCAATCGTACCACTGTGCAATAGTTTTGATATTTGTAAGAATAAGTAAGAATTTTTGTAAAATGTAAAAAAATTTACGTGTTTTTTTTGGCGCAGTACCTTTATAGTGAATGAAGAAGAGAAACGTTAATATTACATGTTTGAAGAACGAGAAGGAAACATGAATGATGCCGCGATGATAATCACACAAATATTTATTTGCACAAGATCAATGTTTACGAAAGTTTGGTGAGTATTTTTCTTACTTGTTAACACAAGATTTAATAAAAGATTCTTTTCTTTTGTTTTTGTTATAATTAACTGGAACTAGCTTATGATTCATGAAGGTGTGAAATGAAACTGGTCTCGAGAATGAGTTACCTCGAAATGATTTTGGATAATGGATAGACTTTTCTCAATACATCTTTTTTTGTTTACAGTATATTAACCTGTTAAGGTAAGTGTGGATTATTGGATGACAAGTCTGGGAGGGAAGTGCATTTGATTCAAATTATCAGTCCAGAACACTTAAAACAAGTCAAGGATTTTAAATATTTAGGCATAATTTTAGATCTATTATTGAAATGGGGAAGCCACATTGAAGCACTGAAAAAAAACTTGGGCAAATAGTTGGATTTATGTACAAAAAATATGAGACTTCTGATCTATAATTCCATGATTTATTCACCACTCTCATACATGATCAAAGTATGGGGTGGTGTAACCAACTCTCGCTTGACATCATTACAAACAGAGCACTGCAAAATGTACACAATTTACCTTCTCTGACTCCTAGAATAAAAATATTTCAGCAATTGAACGGATTGATTCTGACTGGCCTAACATTTTTATCAGCCTCTCATTCATACCTATCGTAAAGTAGAGAGTGGTTATAGTTACCAAGGTGTCAGAACGAGCTCAAAAAAAAACCGATACTGATTGTGGGTCCGACCTTTTTCAACCGGCGCTTGCATCTTAATCCTTGAAATCTGATCAAATACAACTATGATCATTTGGCTGGATCTTTCCAATACCTTTCAATCATGCCAGCGGCTCCAAGGGGCTCTTTTTCTGGGTGTAAGCAACTTTCACCTTAGTCATTTTGATTCTAGAGATCTAATAAGCCAATGATGAACAGGAGGAGACTACTGCTAATTTTCTTGCACAATTCGCTGTAGCTTCACGCTGGGTGAGTACTTCTCCAGTACTGATTGCATTATAAAAGTGAAGCTGTCTGCCCTGCTTAGCTTTCTGAGAAGATGTGTTGACGTTCTTGAACTGAACCAGGTCTAGAGGAGTTCTTCTTCATTTTAGTTGATTCTCAAGATTTCGTTCCTTCTTCATCAGATATGATAAATTAATAAATTGGTATGTATAATGAACCCGCCTGTAGGTCTGAGTGTTGGTTCTTTTCTATAAGGTCCACTTTAGCAATCTGATCAGATATAGAGTTCCCTATAAACGAAAAGAGGTCTGCTCAAAAGAGTCGCAAACGAATAATGATCTCATAGAATTTTGTGTAAGAAATCCTCAATCCAAGTGTTGAATTGAAATCTGATAAACTTTAATTGCCTTTTAATTTTGAATAATTGAAATATTATCACATCAATTTCCATAAAACGAAATAAAATGATCTCATCTTCCCTTTTATTTCAATTATTTTGCTGTCTGAAAAGCAATTCATATTTTTTTTTGTTTTCAATTTACCAAAAGAAAAAAAGGGGAGAATCATTTCTTTTATTTACTTGTCTTACAATTCGAAGACAACAAACAAAAATCACATAAAGAACCCTCTTAAAATTCAAATTGAAAAAAAATTATTGTCTCAACTTAACTGTAAAATGAGCAGTTAAAAGGAAGCGCTCTATCATGACATCACCATCATCATCATGTCTCAGTGGGATACTCAAATCTCATATACAAGAGACTCAGTTGTGAGACAGACACACGAATAATAGTTATAACGACATGTTTTTCACTTCATTAAAATCAGTTTGAATATCATAAACATAAATTTATTTCACTATTTCAATGGGAATTTTATTGTCTCTAACAATTAATAAAATAAAATAAAATACATTCATATAAGGAACAAAAAAAAATAAAGTGGGAATTATCTCAAGGGTAACATTTACACTTTTTATAGCTAATAATTCACGCGAATTGTCTATTTATTTCATTTTATAATCCATTTTTTGTTTATTTTTATTTTATTTGTCTATTTAAGATCGAATCCATTGAACAAAATTCAATTGAACACGTTAAAATGAAAAAAAAACCGCACAGTGATATTTAAAATATAAATCCTGTTACCTGGAATAATTACACATTTGCACGAACTCGACGACACTGGAAAAAAAATCAGACAAATTTAATTTCGTATGATCGTAATTTAAGATCCCTTTTTACTTTAAAATTTGAAGCTTATTTGAATTTAAACACACAAATAAAAAAAAATTAAACATCAAAACCAGCTTTAACCTAATTCAACAATTCAAACTCATTCAATTATAGTATAAATTTTTTTTTGTATGAATTTGAATCGCGGAATGATTTTCTATGAAATGGAACAAAGGAAATATTTTATTTCGTTTTTCTTTTGTTTGTATCTCTTTAAATATAATAAAAATATATGAAAAGAAATGAAAAAACAGTGAGCGTAGACAATACGCACCTCAAACAAAAATATTTTAAAGAAGGAAGGAAAAAAACAAGTATTTTAAAAGATTCCCATAAGAATTTTTATGTGAATTCGTTTATTACCGGAATGAAAGGTAAGAATTGGATCGTTTTGAATTTCGCGTAAAATCTTTTAATTTCATCCTTTTCTAGATTTCATTCAATTTTAATGGATTTCTTTAAACGACCGTGCACGAAGGAGGAAAAAAGAATAGTGAAAGCCAAAATCAATATAATTTGACTCATGAAGAAAAAAATGGCGATATCTTAATTTGAATGATAATTAGTTATCAGTTGAAAGCCATCAAAAAATGAACGAAAAAAAAATTTAAAGGGAATGAAAACCGGGAAACAAGATAATTTACATGGCGTCATAATATGTGTAAGTTTATCTTATTATTATTATATTTTTGCATCCACCCCAGGGTGTTTAATAATAATATTTACAATATATAATCATTTCATTCTTCGTTTCCACTTAAAAATTTCAATTTTTTTTTCATATATTCATTTTATAACAATATTTTTGGAAGTCCAATTATCGTTTGTTGTTTCGCGACTGCTGTTGGCATGCTGGTATGCGACAATAGGAATCAGTGCATTGGCCTTGTTTACCACATCTAATTTAAAAGGTATCGACGTTAATGATCTTGGTAATACCTTTAAAAGACCATTTTTAAAGCATATTTTGTGTTATTTTTTGTTTTGGGAATTAGAAGAAAAAAAATATGCACACGAAAAGGACAAGGAAGAATGTTATTTGTGATTAATGGTGATCATATAATGTATATTTCATCACGAAAACGCAAAAAAAAACACACAATCTAAATCAAATTCGTTGTGGATAATTTCCTGGAAATTGATCATCGAAATGTTTTGTTTGAATTAAATTTGAAGATGAATTTACAAGGTATCTTAATGATTTGCACATAATTTCCAAATAAACGAATAATCTGACTTTTTTATATATAGATTTTTTTAGATGAAATGGTTATTTGATAAATTGAAAGAGGTAAGCTCCGTTTATGGTAAAGTGAGTTCCTACACATTTAGGTCTGAGCATGGATTCATTAACCAAATTAGACGAGACTACTGAATTAAAACTGATACAAAAATATCAATTTAGATCTTCTTAATCATGGTCACTTTGTCTAAACACCAGGCTTTCGTCCTGTTATTGGTAAATATAAACGCTATCTAATAAATCTATAATTAGAAATTGAAACCTTCCAGCAATTCTCGAGTTACAACCAAGTTCATCAAGACGGTAATTTACTGACGTTGTACAGACTTTGTCTAATAATGATATCTTTTTATAAATGAAAAGCAAAAATTGTATGTTATGCCTTTAGTATTATTTGCTTTAAACGGTTTACTGAAATGAAACTTTAAAGATAGTCGCTCGTCAAGAGCACTGAAATATGCATTCATTCAAACACTAGTGGCAAGCTCACAAGAAGGTTTTAGAGTTCCAGAATTGTTGAAACGATCCTCATAGCACTATTCATTTTAACCAACTCTCAAACATGATTATATTGTAACGACTACAAAAAATGCATCTGCCACCAAATAAGTCATAAGTAGTGATAAAATTATTAAATCTGATGCTGAGTCTCAATCCAAAAGTAACGTCTTAGTCATATCTAGATTAGATATGAACAGACGTCCACCTCAGACCGAAGCCCTATTGTATACTAGTCATATCTATAAAAGAAGATAAATCTGGATAGATCAGTACTGATTAAATTGGTTTCTTTTTTGAAAAAAAAAATACAACGGATGTATTTATATCTGGATATGAAAAGCTGATTGAAAATTATAGAACTGGTATCAAGCCATGTTTTGATGCAGCACAATGAATAAGCTGCACGTTTAAATCCAATGCAAGTGGCCACACTCTCAACCTTAAACCTTGTCCCCACTGGTGTCCCACTGGTTTAATGTTGAGAGTGCAAACCACTAAACTACTTACGGGCAATTTTTTTCTCATCTTAGATTAGATGCATGTTATCCAGAAAAAAAGACCGATATTCATATAAAGATCCTCAATTTAAAATGCTAACAATATACCTGTGCCAAATTAACTTTACTTGATTCTTCTTCTCCGTTTTATTTATAATAATAATAATAATAATAATATTGATAACTAAACCATAAATGAATATAAATATAACTAACGGCAAACATTTTTTTAAGTGTAAATTTTTTTTTGCTTAGCATATTTGAGTATAAGTATTTCGGTCATTTTTGACCATAATCGCGCACAAAAAAGTAAAAATGATTTTATTTTAAGATTATTCTCTTTCTTTTACTTTTCTGGAAAAGACCAGAAACGCCGATTAGATTGAATCAAGGCAAAATGTAAGCACATGAGAAAAGAATAACCAAAAAATAAGAAGAAACTGAGTTAGCGCAGTCTTGATGATCGGTGTCTGATTTGAATCAAAGGATAACTAAATGGTATTATTTTTTATTTGATTTTAAAGTATATGAATATATTTTTTCATTTAATCGTTTTGTCTTGACGTGTGAATTTTATTTATACAAATATTAGTTATGGCAGTTCTTGATCGAAACTGCGTGCTATCATCGAAGTTTGAAGTAAGTTCAATCAATTATAGTTGAATTATATACAGTTAGGTTGAATATCGTTGGGGAGTCATAAATCATGCTTTGAGAATCAGATAAGATGTAAAATGACCTGAAATGTGATCAAGAGTCTCACAAGCTCTAGAAGAAGTTGTCGAAGTTGTTGAAGAAGGATAAGAAGTTGTCTAAATGAAGGACATTTATCATCAAAAAAATCTTATGATACTTAAATTATTTTTTTAATGTCAATCTATTTAAAATTTGGCGTTTTTTTTTTATTACTTATTAGATGGAAAACATTACAATTGACATTTCAAATATAATATGTTTAACATCCTACACTATGAGATAATAATTCTAGTTTTCTCTAGAAAATTAACGTTAACGATCAAAGTCATCTCAAAACATTGCAAAAATAAGTTTTTGGACTGCATTCAAGTAGACTTTGGACCGTATGTCAATTAAAGGCAAGTCATATGAAGAAAATAAAAAATAAAAATAAGAAGAACGAAGAAGAAATACACTTGTTCTCAGTCAGATGCCGATTTATGTGCTGCATGTAGTACTTTTTGTAAATAAATTGAGTGTATTTTTAAAGTGCAGAACTTATTTCCTCTTTGTATAAATTTAGAATGATGTCTTACACACATTATTATTACGTATTACATTTACGTCTTCTTTTTTTTTTTCTGCATGCAAAGAATGAGCATGAAAGAAAAAAAATAAAATAAAGAACGAAACATTTTAATGTAATAAAACTGTGCAAGAAACAGAAAGAAAGGGGAGTAAGAATTCATGTAATCGCATCATGTAACGCAATAATAATAATAATAATAATGATGATGATGGTAAAACAAAATTTGTGTACATGTCGTGTTGTCTGTAAAAATTGCATATGAATATGTGTGTAAGTAAATTATTTTATTTATAATATTATAGAAGCAAGTCAGCGTCAGTCGGTCGTTTTTTTAATATATTTAATTTTGTGTGTGTGTGTGTGTGTGTGTGTATGTAGCTAAATAGTTTAAATTTGCTTTATTATTCATCATTTTGGTAATTAATATGTCAGAGACTGCAGTAATAATAAATATAATAGTTTAAAGTTTTTTTTTATTCATAGATGTGCTCACACATGCTGTGTAATAATAGTTGAGATGTAATTTGTTGGTTTAACGGCAATAAAAATAATATAAAAAGTTAGATTCTAAAGATAAATGGACGTACACTGTATGGAAGAACGCATAAATTTAATCATAATTTAAGATGAAAATGTTTCAATGAGATGTGAAAAATCTTGAATTTGTGAAATTGCTACATGGATAAAAATTAGCAGGGAATTTCATCGTTGTCAAGTTTGAGACATATTAAAATTCTGATTTACAGCAAAATAGCGTCATGAGAAGCTTCACCAGATGGAATCGTGAAACAGATTTTTATCGAACCTTTAAGAGTCTCTACACTCTCAACCCAAAACAGGCGAGTAGGAGATCAGTAAAATCAGTTGGAAGTCAGTGGAAAATCAGTAAGACCAAAGGGGCCAGTGGAAGACCAGTGGGAAGCCAGTGGGTGACCAGGAAGACGATCGAGAGCTTTAAAAACCATTTTTTTTAGTTAAGTACTTTTTTTTGAGCTTCTCAATGTTCCACCTTAATTCAACAATCGTTTTGTAATCAAGAGCCTATACACATCTCTTGTCAGACTCATTCTTGAATATGGGACCTAATCTGGATGCCCGCCTTTAACATTGACATTGATCGAATTGAGTCAATCCAAAAAACAATTTCTATTGTTCTGCCTTAGAAACCTTGGCTGGAAGGAGAGGTTCCATTTACCACCTTATAGGAATTGACTCAACCTGATCAACTTACTGACTTTACGAGATCGTCAAGAAATTGCTTGTTGCACTTTCGTTCATGACATCATAAATAAGCATATCAACTCTGAATTTTTAATATCAAAATTCGAACAAATGTACCATCATCATGACCTCCGAGAGAAACGAGTCTTCAGTCAGACTTGCTCTTCATTGATATACTCTGCCAACAGCACCATCAACCTGATCACATATTTCTTCATCTTATTGGAGCCTTCTTTCACCTTACAATTAATTCCAATTTGAAATTCAATCACAAGTGAATTCAAATCATCAAAATAAGAATCTCATTTTACCTCCAATAAGATTTCCATTTAAATGACTCCAATTAGACCAATTTTCAAATTCATATTGATTTATTTCATATTTTTGGCATTTATTCCTATCAGACTTGAATGTAAAGTGAATGCCAATTCCTGTCTCGGTTACATCAAATTTCCTTTCATCCCGGTTTAAATTCAACAAAATATTTCCGATATATTTTTTTTTGTTCATTTTATTATTAAAAGTACAGTAATAACATAAGACTATTATATGATATTTTTGGCATTCAATTCTTCTTAACGATTAACATGCATAAGGTGTTCTGCTGCATCATCATCAATATTTCTCAATTTCATTGCCGATATTATTATTATTATTATCAACATCATCATCATCATCATTCTCCTCATATTAATACGGTGGATTATGAATAATTCCTATTGCTTGAAGGGAGAGTTCTATAAATGAATGTAAAAAAATATAATAAAACATGAATGACTTTAATACTAGTCGTCTACCCATGAAAATAATAATGTTATTAATATCGACAACAATACTTACTAATAGAGACATATTTATCAAGATTAAGGATCAAGTCGAGTATTTACACACAAATAAAGTTCTGTATGTATGATAACAATAAGACAGACAATAACGAGGTTTTACCTTGATGTAAATGATTGGAGACAATTTCACGGTTAAATTACGAATGAGAGTTAGTTGAAATTTAACTTTGAAATTTAGAAACCTTAAATCAAAGATTTTGATTTAAAATATTTACAAATGACTGTCAAGGTCAAAGGTAATCAAATTAATCTTCTCATAGAACATCGTGATCTGAAAATTTAACAGACACAAATTTGAATAATGATGGATCGTCTCACATTCATTTGAGAGAAAAAATTTGCCATTGATGAAATTGAAGATAAATTTCATTTACAATTCATTTAAAAATAAAATAGCTGAATCAGTTCATTAAAAGTTGCCATTACCTTTTTAATAGCTTTTATCTCTTAATTTGATTAAACAGTGTCAAAATTTGACATAGGCTTATACAATTTTTTATTTTTGGATGTTGCGAATTTTGATTCGAAAGAAATTCAAGAATAAAATGTAACATGAATGATTTCCATACATTTGTATGTGAAACACACACAAATTAGAAAGGCATCTTGATCTCATCAAATAAAAATAAATTTTTGTATAAATTATAAGCCGCTTTCTTAAGGTACACATATTCAGATAAAGAACATGACAAGCATGTCACTTAAAAATCAAAATAAGCAAAAAAAAGTTGTTTCAAAAAAAAATTAAAATTTAAAATAAAAAAAAAACACTAGTTGCGTGTTATTTTACTGCAAAATGGGTTATTGACCTCTTTGATTATCTTTAAAGAATGAATGCGAAAAAGAGTAATATTAATAATAATTCATGTATCTCTTTGGTATTTTTGGCCAAAACCATAAAAAAAAGTTCAGGTCCAGTTAAAACATCAAAAAAAAAAAGACTAAAATAAACTTTTCAAAACTCCTTTCACTTTACTCAACAATTTGCACGTACAAGTGTAGGAACAACATTCTTTTGGTGTTCTTCTTTGGGCGTTGTTTTGTGTGTGTGTGTGTACGCTTAAAAACATGAAAAAACTTTTGTTTTTTTTACTCTCTTTTGCATATTTTGTTTTAAAGTAATTTATTCTTCCCTCATATCATTATTATTCCAGAAAGTTCTGGGAATAATTTTAACTGCGTTTGAAATTTTAAGTTTGATTTCAGTTCGATGATGTAACTTTATTGCCATTGAAAGAAGAAATTTGTATGGATTTGAATTGATTTTCATCTTGTTTGATAAGAGCAAATTATCCATAGTCTAGACAAACTTTTAAGGCTTTCTCAACTCAAAACCTGGAATACAACATCACATTATAATCGCAACCCAGTCAAAATCTAAAACCTAAAAAACCTTTGAACTCTAAAATACAGTCTAAAAAACCTAAAAAAACCTTTAAGAAACCTAAAAAGCCTCTAAGAAACCTAAAAAGCTTCTAAGAAACCTATAAACTCTAAAATACAGTCTAAGAAACCTAAAAAAAACCCTTATGAAACCTAAAAACCTTCTAAGAAACCTAAAAAGCCTCTAAGAAACCTAAACAGCCTCTAAGAAACCTAAAAAGACTCTAAGAAACCTTAAAACTCTAAAATACAGTCTAAAAAACCTAAAAAAACCTTTAAGAAACCTAAAAAGCCTCTAAGAAACCTAAAAAGCTTCTAAGAAACCTATAAACTCTAAAAAACTTTAAGAAACCTAAAAAACCCTTATGAAACCTAAAAATCCTCTAAGAAACCTAAAAACTCTAAAATACAGTCTAAGAAACCTAAAAAAAACTTTAAGAAACCTAAAAAAAACTTTAAGAAACCTAAAAAAAACTTTAAGAAACCTAAAAAAAACTTTAAGAAACCTAAAAAAAACTTTAAGAAACCTAAAAAGCCTCTAAGAAACCTAAAAAGCCTCTAAGAAACCTTAAAACTCTAAAATACAGTCTAAAAAACCTAAAAAAAACTTTCAGAAACCTAAAAAAATTCTATGAACCTAAAAAGCCTCTAAGAAACGTAAAACGCCTCTAGGAAACCTTAAAACTCTAAAATATAGCCTAAAACACCTAAAAACTCTAAAATACAGTCTAAAAAACCTAAAAAAACCTTTAAGAAACCTAAAAAGCCTCTAAGAAACCTAAAAAGCTTCTAAGAAACCTATAAACTCTAAAATACAGTCTAAGAAACCTAAAAAAAACCCTTATGAAACCTAAAAAGCCTCTAAGAAACCTAAAAACTCTAAAATACAGTCTAAGAAACCTAAAAAAAACTTTAAGAAACCTAGAAAAAACTTTAAGAAACCTTAAAAGCCTCTAAGAAACCTAAAAAGCCTCTAAGAAACCTAAAAAGCCTCTAAGAATCCTAAAAACTCTAAAATACGGTCTAAGAAACCTAAAAAATTTTTATGAAACCTAAAAAACCTCTTAGAAACCTAAAAAGCCTCTAAGAAACCTTAAAACTCTAAAATACAGTCCAAGAAATCTAAAAAAACTTTTAGAAACCTAAAAATTTTAAGAAACCTAAAAGAACTTTACTAAAACCGTCTAACTTACAATAGTGTTAGGAATTTGAAAAACCGTGTCCATTTGAGTAAATTATTTGAAATTATTTTGATTTCAAAAAAGACCAAACCGAAACCAATAACTTCATAAAATTTGAGTCCTGTCATAATTCAGTGTCAAATTCAATTATAATTTATTTTTTTTTTTGATCATATTAATTTCAAATCATCCCACAGTGGCTAATTTTCCGGTCAATATTTAAAATTTTACCGAAACCAACCAAAATATAACCAATTTAAGGTAATATAAAAATAAATACAGAGAAAAATATCCTTTTTTTTATTCAGTTAATTTTTTTATATTTTTTCCTTTAATTTCAAATTACATCAATGCAATATAATGCACTTAAATGCGTCATTCTTCTTCTTTTATTTTTATTATAACATTCACCTGGTTTTGTCATCTCATTTTTTTTTTGTATTCTCCTTCACAGGATAATAATAAAAATAATCATTTATACATTTAATGATAATGCACCGTAGAGTACGAACTTAAGAAAAAAAATAAAACAAACTGTTTTTTTTCTCCTTACAATTTTTTTATTATTATTTTTTTTTATTTTTTCTTTCATTGATTTTAAATGCCAAAAGCCGTATTTTTTTAAATGTAAAATAAAATGAAGAAAAGAAAAGGATATGAAAAAAATGTATTCATTCATTGAATTGAAATTTCTTTCATTTTATTTTATTTTTAAGAACTAATAACAACAATAATAAGAGAAAATAAGAAGAAAAATAAATGTATTTTTCTTGGAATGAAAGATAAAAATAGTTTGTATTTAATTGAAATCAATGTTGCAATCTTTCATGCTTTACGGATTTTAAATGTAAATAAACGACTGGAATTGACAATGAATGAAGGGATGAATGGAATCTCCAATGAGGAAAGGACTGTGTATGTATGTTATTCTGTTTCATGCAAGAGCGAAATTGATAGAGTAGAAAGATAATGAAAATTGAAAGCAGAATAGGAGTTTGAAGGTAATGAAGCTTTGAAATATTATGTCTAGCAATCAATCAAGATTCGTTCAGGACATTTATTTTACAGTGGAATTTACTTTAGTGTTTGTTTTGTGTGTTATTTTGTTGGATTTAAAATTGTGATGTTGATTAAAGTGATGAAGATATTAAAAGGATTATCATGGTAAAATTGAACTCTGGTCATTTTTACATGAAAGTATCATTTTTAAGGAAGAGCGCCTTCTGGACGAAGTGAAGCAGAAGTATAATTACAGGAGTATAATTCGACTTAATTTTTAATGTAAGTCCAGAACAGATCGATCAATGGTTATGCAGTTTGTCAACCTGGGAGCGCTGATACGGGCTAATAATGATTCCTCTGTCGAAATCCTGAAGCATGGCGGCCAATAGGTACTTCTATGGACTACAACGACATTTCCGTTCCAAACTCTTGACCAACAAAACCAAGTTTGTAATCTACAAGACACTAACAAAGCCTGTAACATTATATGTCAGAAACCTAGCCAACCACCAAGAGCGATAAACATATGCTACTTTCGTTCGAGCGCAAAGTACTATGAACTATGTGCGGTGCTAAACTGATCGACGGAAGATGGTGACGTAGATACAGTTTTGACCCAGAACGAGCATTTGGGGACGAAAGATTGTAGTAATCGTAAAGGTAAACATATTAATATGGGCCGGACATTTAGCACGAATGGACCCTAACCGAGTTTCAGCAAGCCTTTGCCGTACTTGGTGGTGCAGTTGGTTAGGTTGCACATTAGCAATCTATAAGCCGCTGTTCAAATCCCGACGGTGTCTGAACAAAACACCTTTTCTTCAAAAAGGTTCAGACTTAAAACAAGTTTTAACCTGACTCTGGAACTGCTTCGGCCTCCCAAGAACCGTCTCTTGCAATAAATCAACTATATCAGAAGAGGATGATACAACAACAAAAATCACAGCAGCAAAGGATGGGCAGCATAGTTGGTGTCTTAACTATACACCATACACATCACATTCTTCGGTGCTGGTCCACCCAAAGCAAGGTGGTTTGACAACGTTCATTCGAATCTGTTAAAATGCAAAACTGGCAACAGGTGGCGTAAGATAGAAAGCACTGGAAACAGATCCTTCAACAAGCTTTGACTAAGTAATTGGTTGTATAGCCAGCTAAATAAGTAAGTGGATCCCAATTAAATTGATCTAGACTAAGCTAAGAGCAGCTCCTCGTATCGATCAAAAATAAATCATATAACAATCAAATTAATCCATCTCTTCACTTTGTCATCAAAGTCATTGTACTTTATCTCCTTTTAATCTAATATTTACCCTTGACTTGTTCCAAAGTTTACCGACCCCATAATAAAACTAATAATAATATTCTTTTCTCCACTCTTCTATAAACACACATCACACAAGATAGCCAATAAAATATGAATAAAATAAAAAGTTTATTCCACCACTTTCAAGAAGTTGAGAGAAAAAAAAATCCCAACGATCGGTGGCACAAACCAATTTAAATCCGGTTTTGGCAAGATATCACAGCTTTTTTTTTATTATATTTAGTGATTTCTCTAGTAAGAGTAATAACAAACATATAAATTGTCAAAGGTTGAGATTATGGATTGATTTTTATTCATATGTAAGTAAGTTTTTTTTTCCTTTAATTTAATCGAAGAAACATTCTTTTTATTATGAATAAATTATAGAAGTACATATTAAAATGTTGATTCACTGAGAGAAGAAATTTCTCCTTATAAGAGAAACTTACAATAAATACTTAAATGAAGTAAGAAGTGTATTTCAAATGAATTTTCTTCTACCTGTGACAGTGAAACGTTCAATATAATAAAAAACAATAATCATTAATATTATTTTTATTATTATAATTTTTGGGGCTATCGTTTTTTTTTAAGTTTTCTCTCTCTTTTTTTTTTAAATAATATTTTTAATTTTAATTTTAAACAGAATCAAGTCACAGTGAGAAGTGAACCTAGACAATGATTTTTATGTTACATCAAATGGGACGATTATGTGTTATACAAATGGAATGAATATTTAAATGATGTCAAAATCAGATTAGCGGCATCATTTTTGTTTGTAACCGTGGTAAGTTTTGTTTATTTTTGTTTCTTTTTTGACATCACTGTCAATTGAAATAAAGAAGGTGAGTTTTTTTTGAATTGAGTTTTGATTTTTCTAATTTTAATTAAACAATTTTTTTAGCCATGTGAAAACTACGATTTAATGAGAGCTATTGTGATGAGGTTTTGGCGGATGAAGACGAATCAGTTCAAGAACTTCTGGGATCAAAAATTTTAAAACTGATGAAGTACAAGGTGAGTAATTTCAATCTAATGAAATAAATGACTATAGAAATAAATAAATGTACTGTGGTATGAACAAACTCAAATTGAATTCAATTAAAACTAAATGCTTGTTAATAGGATAACGAGAAACAGGAATAAGACACATAAATTTAAGTGGAGATGATATAGAAATAGTGAAAGATATGAAATATTTAGGTATCATTGTAGATCACACTTTGTACATGAAAAAGAACGCAGAAAACGTCACAAAAAAGATGTCAAAAATGCTAGGCTTCCTAGGAAGACATCGAAAAAAAATCGACAAAGAATCTCGCCTGATGCAGTACAATTTTATTTTTAAATAACGACACAGAACTGAGGATACTTCAAACAGTACCAAATAGAGCGATGAGAATTATCACATATTTAAATAGATATAGTAGAATTAAGGACGTGCTCGAAGAAACTGAATTATTAAGTGAAAGTCAAAGGATATATTTTAACGTATTAGTTTTTATTTGTAAGGCGACAAAAACCTCGTCCCTGGATACTTGTCTTTTAATATTGTCATTCAACATCATTCCTTTGTCAAAGCCCAGAAACAAAACCAGTTTCAGTAGTCATCTAATTAAATTTTATTACAACTAAGATCTTTTTTATTATTATTCTACTTTATTACACATTTGAAGGAGTGAAACATTAAAAATGTTCATTTCACATAAAATGGACTTTGTTATAAAGAAATTAGTTCAAATTAGTGTTTTACTTCAAATGAAACCGTCACAGTTAAAAGCATTATCTTTAAAGGAATTTCTGGTAATTATTGAGATTAAAAGTAAAATATTAAGAAATATTTATAAAAACAAGAAGCTTTTTAAGAATTTATTTCAAGTAAAACTTCATAGCTTGAATCTGAGATGACGCACAATACAACAAAGTGCATTTCAATAATTTTGTACTATTTTCATTTTATTTCATGAGCCGATTAAATTTTGTTATACCTTTCTCTTGTTTTTGCTCTATTTTGTTTAAAATTTAGTTCAAATATGCTTAAATTTGAGAAGTATTATGAATAGTAGAGTGATTTCAAGTCGAATATGCAATTTTAAGGTGTTAAAAAGTATTAAATTTACAAAAATTAACTCAAACTTCTTTCTAACATAACACAACTTTAAAACAGAATTAACATCAATAGTCATTGAATAGTGAGAAAAAAACCCAAGTAGTGAAATAGTAAAATAAAGTTCTTACCATATTTAGCTTTTATCTGATCGTATCAAATGACATCAGTGCTTTTATGGGCAATGCGTGTCCACGGTACCAATTTAAAGATCTCTTAATTGTTCAGTTTTACTACTTCATGTCATTAATCCTCCTTAAATTGAAGATTTGAAGCAAAAAAAAAATTAGCATTCCATTGACTTTATTTGAATTTTTTTTTTGCTTGAAAATTCTTAATTTGAATATCATTCCATATATCTTTCACTTTAATAATAATGTTCAGTCAAGCAACCTAAAAATTAACACAAAGCTCAATATTAATAAAAAAATGTCTTAATACCTTTAAATTAAAGTAACAAGCAAGTTGATTTTACGAATCATTCAATTACACATGTAATTCCGAAACGAAATAAATATTTAAATGATTGAAATACTTTGTTTGGTAAATCTATCATTTTGGACACACATCAACAGCTCTAGGTTTTAGTATATAGAAAAAAGTGCTAGATCACTTTTTTTTATACACAAATTTCGATGTCATTGTACTAAAAACCGAGAGAGTTCAAAGAAAATGGTAAAAAAAAAATACGAACTAATGTACTAGAAAAATTTACATATGTAAAAAAAATATGTTAAGACACAAAGTAAATATAAATATTCACCTGTTACTCTGATCTGATCTCAATGAGTAACAAAGAGTTTGTGTGTTCACTCAATTGAGTTCATTCATAATAATATATTAAATTATGATTCGATTATCATTTTGATTTGATCAATACATGTGTCCATAATTATAATGATTAGAATGATACAACTTCTCTGCTTAATTTTTTTTTATTCTGTTCGATTGAACAATCCAAGATTATAAGTCAAGCACCTTAATTTTGTTTCATTTATTTTATTGATTTGCATTTTTGTCGGCATTGCCTACCTCAAACTCATTCCACTTCTAAATTAGAAATTAATTCTATTTATGGTGCTTTTTAAAAGAATTATTATGACATTTGATACATATGTTTATTTTCAATCTCTCTCTTCTTTTTTCTTTCTATGATATGAAAATTTAATGAAGAAACGTAATAGAAAATGAAAAGAATCGAAGAAATAAAACGATTTATTAAATATTGAGAAAATTAATATTCAAAAATTTTATACGTGTTTTTTTTCTACTGTTTTTATTATTAAACTTATTTTTTTTATTTTGTCTATGGCTAATTCGTAACAATCATAGATGGGACCCAATTTCTTGTTTAGAATCCGAATAAAACAACGTAGAAGAATCATGTTTTTTTGTTTACTTTCGATACACCTCACTTTAAATTTCAAATTATGCAATATATATTTTAATATAAGTTTATTTTTTAGGTTTCATTATGAATAGTTGGATAGAGACAAACACACTTCGATGCCAGCTTAATGATGACAGTAGAAATTATGAGCAATGAATGTCATGATCGGTTTTAGCCAGATATCGAAGAGCCACAATGAAAACAAAATCCAGCACATGCTGAGTCGACGAACATATCAACAATTGGGCTTGAATAACGGAAAGCCACGAAATCCTCTTAACGAGATGGCGAATGTTGCTTTAGATTGTAATCAAATAATCTGCAATCTTACTGAAGACTGTTCCTTGATTTACCGTCTCAACGTCCCTATTCCAAAAGTAGCCAGTTTGTATGCCCTACCAAAAATCCAGTGAAAATGAGACCAATCTGTTCAAACATTAACATGCTTACTGAAAAGTTAGCAGTCTGGTTGTTAGGCTATGTGAAGAAATATCCTATCAATTTTGGCTGTAACATAAAGAAATCACTGAACTTAGTAGACAAGGTCAAGAATGTGACTGTTAAGAGAGGTCATGTATTATGCAGTGTAAGGGATAAAACCCTTACAGTATGTTAGCTCAAACACATCTTTCTCTTATATGTGAAACTTTGTAAAGAGCAGACACATTTGTCCGAGATCAGCATTTTTTAATAAAGCTTTGAAGTAAAAATAGAACCTGAGTTGGAGTTATAAACCTCACAGCAGTTTCGACCTTCAGGATATGTTGACCAATTTTTCTGTTGAAGACGCAATCAATAGCCTGAAACAACATCTCATCCAAAGTACTGTTCCTTCAGATGAAATACATGCGTGTGTCGAGGTAGCTACAACATGCATGAAACAACCTATTCCAATTCGATAGAAAGTTTTACAAGCAATACTCAGGCCTCAGTATGGGTAGCAAACTATCACAACTTCTGGTAAATTTGTTTATTTGTGATCTCGAAGTAAAAAAAGTAGATTCAGCTGAATTTGATAAAATTCATGATTTTCTTACAAAAGGTAAGACACATTGTAGAACTTACGATCCATACCGATTCCAGTTAAATATTGACTTAAAAGACCATTTAAAAAATTAGTAAGAAATATACGTTTCAATATAATACTAATAACAATAATAATATTAGGTGTCATTAATTCAAATTACTATTAAATCATTCTCATAATAGTCGATTCACATAATAAAACGTTTCTTTATCAAAAAAAAAAAGTAATAATCATTAAAAATGGTAAAACATTAAAAACTGAAATAAAAACTAAAATAAAATAAAATCAGAGAAAAGGTTTAAGAGAAAAAAAACCTGAATAAATTATTTTCTATCAGAAATGGAATTGATAAAGCAGAATAGAAAAAGAGATTATATTTGTATTTTAAATACATTTTGATTTTTTTTTGTCTCCTAACAAAATATTTATTATTACCAAATATATCATTCAGTTACACCTGATGCTAATGTTTATTCTTTACTTACATTTTTTATTGCTTCTCATGGTGATGTCCCGTGTCCATTATTTTGATTGTTATGTTGTGTGCGTTGTGTGTATTGACATCAAAATCTGTGGAGAATGACAATGCATCGTCGTCATCATCATTATCACAAATAAAATTAAAGAAATATTAAAAAGAAAATTTAGGTTTTTTTTTAAATGAAACAGGTTAATAAACCAATTATGTTTTTTTGTCATATAAGTTCAAAACTATCTTCAAATTATGGTTCAGGTGAAAAAGTGAAGGGAATCAAATATTTCAGTTTATGGGCATTGTTGTCATACTCGAATTTTGTATGATGTTACAAAATACCTGTTTGTCACATCATTAAAGGGTTTTAATAATTAGAATTGATTTTGTTTGTGAGTCAATGACCTTTAAAAAGGTTGTTTTTGACATGATTTAATTTCGTCATAGTTTTTGGAACTTCGCATGTTAAAATGAAATTTTGAATTGTCTTTAATTAGCACAGACCTTAAAATGACTTCACTTCAATGGAGAGGATGTTAGTCATTATAAGCTCCCTCTGACTTTCTAATGACTCAGCAAGGACTTACTAGTGTAAGGTGTAACTTGAATTTTACGTCACTGGTAAAAAAAATCTCCTAATTTCCATTAATTTTAGTTTCAGATTATTGTCACCAAATAATGTCAAATGCCTTGAGACATGATTAAAACAATTCTAATTCCTAATAAAAATACAAATCCAATACCAGTTTATTTGTACATACATAAAAAAAAAACGTTACCGGCAAAAGGCAAATATAACTACCCATTTTATTTGTTTCTATGAATTACAAAAACTCCAATTCATATCATTTCATACAATAAAGTGTATGCAAATCTATGACACGAGACTATAAACCGGCCATAAATTAATTTTCAAGGTTTTAATTCATTATTTCTGTGTTTTAGCATGAAAGTGTTGTTTTTTTTATGATTTAAAGTGTGTGTGTGTCTTTTACATTGTGACATGAATCCAGACAAAATTCACACTTCAAAATGTGTCTGCTAATTTTTTTATGAGATTAATTTGCATTATAACAGTTAACTTGTGCCAGATAAGGAATTAAATGGAACTTTTATGTTCATGTTTTTTTGTGTTATTGAGACTTAGGATGTTGAGTAAAAAAATGAATGGGATTTAAAATTCCCTGGATGAATATCATAATGCTATAAAAGTTAAAATAATTTTTCTTGTGTGTCTTGACACAAAAGTTTGACATTTAAAGGCGTATTTCGTTGATTTGACGATCGACTATTGACCAGATTTTAATGGCAGGTACCCTTTGATCATCGTTGAGGCTACTCCTCATGATAAGCAGGCATTAGTGGTCCTTTTGAAAAGTTGCACAAAGAGCTTTTTCCTGGCTTATGGGCATATTGAAGTTAAAACGTCAAGATTTTTATGTACCTTAAGCCATATCACCAAGTCTCTGTCCTTAAATATCATCACGTATCATTTTTATATTATGAATCGTGAGAATTAATCAAATTTTTGCCAATTACGAACCTAATCAATAATTTTTTCCATCATTAAGTAAAAAATCATTTAAATGTTAGTTACAGCAAATGTAAAAGAAAAAAAATAATAAAATACTAACAACTTCATTTCATCGATTTATGGAAAGGCTACACCTCCCAATTCCCTTTTTTAAATGTTTTTTTTTCCTTCCATATTCATTCAAATCGATCAATTTAAATAAAAGTTTCATTGAGCACGCACACACTCAGCAATATGAAGCAATTAAAGGCTGTAGTCTTTTCATATAACTATCACTTTATGAATATGAAAACGTTGTTTCTTTTTTTTTAATAAAAATATTAACAATCACACTCTGTAGAAGTTTAACCATGTGAGTTTTGATTAATTGAGTGATTACTCTGTAAAAACTAAAATAAAATTATAACGAGAGTAAAAAAAAGAAAAAGAATATTTTTGTTCTTACCTCTTTGTTTTTTTTCTTGTTTTTACTTTTCTTAATAAAAACAATAATAGGTTGCCTTCTCTCAGTTTGTATCGGGTTTGTTTTTAATCTCTTATTCTCACCAGTTTTTTCATATTACGATTTTTTTCATTTAATTTTAAGGAACAAACAGAATGATTGTTTAAATTTGATTATTAAGAGAAAAAAAATTAAATGTTCAAGTGGTTATCTTACTTCTTAAAATTATCTTATAAAAAAAGATCAAATGATTGATAAAAATACTAATTCTAGGACATCCTACTCAACGCAACACAGGCTTACTCATGAAGAGAAGTAAGATTGTATCTTTTAAAGGTTTTTTTATGCAGAAAATTTAATTTCAATTTGTGGGAAATCAAAATAATATTAATTTTAAAGAAAATGAAACGGTTGCTATTAATAATTTTAATGTTTATTTTTAAAGCTGAATAAAAAAATTATATTTTTTTAAAATTTAACCCTTCATTACAAAAAAAATAAATTGTCATCGATTTTTTGACAACTAACATTAGATACACACTTCAATATCGAACCGAAGAAAATTTTGTACTTATTTCTGTATTTGATCTTTTCAGTTTTCTTGTTAGATTTCAGTATGAAACTCAAATTTTTTATTAACTCCGTGACGTGACGTGACATGTCACTAGACTCAAGTCATCAACTCCCTCATCAGTCTTTAGGAGGGGTTTTTTGGACTACCTCTACCCATCCAGACATCCTCCCAATGTCATCAAGGACTTTTACCCTGACATTTAATTTTTTTGGTGGTTTTCAACTTTTTCTGTGTAAATCACAAAACCAGCTCTCAGCGCCCTATGCAGGGTCCAATCGAAGAAATACCGATACAAGTCATTATATTTTTTAATTGTCTACCAATCTGCATACTCATCAATGACTTTTTCCTTAATTACAATGATTGGATTAATAATGAGAATTTACAGAAAACTGCAATTACTTTAAAATACAGATGTTGCATAAATAAGACAATTTTTGAACTGCCAACAGATGTTAAAATCATTGATATATGCGTGGCACCTCAACTACATTTGATGCTTGGAGTTGTAAATAGAATATATAAAGATTTAGAGAAAGAATACCCTTATATTCTATCAGTTTTCATTAAAAAAGTAAGCCTCACTAGAATGAAACAATTCGGTTTCAATGGCAAAGCATGCAGGAAATTGATGAAGAATTATAAACTATTTATTAATTTATTCAAAGACATAATTATTTTATGAAGAGGAAGAAATCGTAAAATTTCAAGAAAATGACATCATCAAATTTGTTCATATTAATTAATATATTAATTTTTTGTAATTAAAAATAATAACAGATTGTTGCTTCGGCATTAATTCCGATCGAGAAAATTAATTTACATACAAATGTCGAAAATTTTAGTCAAACATGGACAACATTGAAGATCAATTAAACAAGAAAATCATATATCATTTTCAATCATTTTAAAGACATTATGATGAATCATTATTGCATTTTAGGTTTCTTTTCAGAACAAGCAAGTGAGTTACTGTACCATGGTTTTCGCGTTCCAGGCGTTCCAAAAACTTGATTTTATTAAACAAAGGGTCCTGAGAGGGCATTTTGTGAAATTAAGGTCGGGTTTCAGACATTCCTGAAAAAAAAATCTAAGGGATAAAACGTTGATGAGTAATCAGATTGTTCGAGAATAAAAAAATACAGTGACTTGTATCGGAGTTATTCAATTGAACCTTTCAGAGGGCGCTGCGTGCTGATTTTGTAATTTAAACGGAGAAAAAAAATTGAAAACCAGGAAAAAATAAAAGAATCAGGATATTACGTACTAAAGTTCTGTATTATTATGTATGAGACTTACACGAATTTTTAAAAAAAAAACTAAATCTGTATTTAGCCTTTATTTCGATGTACGAACAGTAAATCGAACTGTCAAACTTTAGATGGAGAATCGAAAATGGATATTGCAATTCTGTAAAACTTTTTATATGAAATTAATTTCACTTACAAAAATCGCTTCAAATTAATTTCAAAGTACAAGACCCTTTTGAGAAGTGAAGGGTTAATTTCAGAGCGTTAAATAATTAACAAACTGTTGAAATATGTTGCAAAAAAACAAAAATCTTATCTTTGAATCTACTTTGATCACTTTTTCATTTATTCGTTCAAAATCCAATCCTTCAGATTTTTATTAATTAAGTCCGTCTTCGCGTCCTAACAAAAAAACATAAGTGTTAATTTATTCTTGACTGTTTCAAAGATTTTCTTTTTTATTAAATTTTTTTATAATTTGTCACACCGGTATCAAAATTATTTTGGTTTTTGCATTAAAATGTAACATTTACAGCTTTTTAAGCATTTTAAGCATATAATAAGAAACAAAGTAGGACGTGAGTGTGAAAAGACAATAAGCGCATTTCCAGGAAATCTTCAAATCCCTGTGAGCGTTTATCATAGATCTCCGTCTGCGAACCAAGTTAATTTATACTGCGAGGCATTTTCAACTTACAGTGTAGAGCATACAAATGTGACATAGACAGACAGCGGTCGAGTGCCCACAATACTCAAATTTTATCAAAGCATCGAGAAAAGTCCAAAAAAACAATGAATATTTAGGACAATAAGTTCATAAAATTTATATTATGCCACTTACTGTTAAAAAGGCTTTTAGAGGTCAATCAACTTCTTGTTACGGTATGATTTGATCAAATTTGAATAAAAATAATTATGACTTGTAAATGACATTGCATTACATTAAAATGATTATTTTTAAATTAATATTGTTTATTTCTTGATATTTTATTAAAAGGAGTGCGTTTTCTGTGTTAAATTCGTAAGGAACTTCTTCTAAGTACACTCTTTAATAAAAAAAAGGGGAAATGCCCGTATAATTTACAAAAATTAAATCTATTTTTATTTTGCCGGTTTTGATATGATATTATTGAATTTGATGAATGTTTTCAGTCAATATCGCACAAAATTCCACAATTCTTTCAAAAAATTGTATCGGAGAAATCTTTTGTTGGCGATGCCATTGATTTATATTCGTGTTAATTAGTGATTCAATTTTAATTTTAAGTAACATTTTGAATTAAAATTCCAAGTCATGAAATTTAAATTTATCTCATTCTGTAACTCTTATTGTTAAATGATTGTCAGGTCATTACCGGGCATGAATGTGTTAAAAGGGATATTTAACCTGAAATTTATTTTTATGTTTTTATTTCGATAATATCTTACAAACTAACACTAATCAAATTTTCTTAGGAGCTTTTTGGCCAAAGCCCTGTAAAGCTCGTCATTTTAAATTGACAACATTCATAGAGTGTAGAGAATACAAAAAAATTAACATAATAAAAAAAAAAAATTTAAAGAAAACTTAAATTCTAAATTATGTTTTAAACCAACGGATGAACAAAATCATCAAATATAACAATTTACTTTATACTCATTAATCTACGTAGGGATGCAGAAAATTCATCTAATTAATTAATTAACATCAAATATTAATTTAAATTACATGAAAATAATTACTTAAACTTTTCAAGTATTAATTCATTTTTAAACTAATTCACTGTAAATTTGGATAAATCACAAAAACTTTTTATAAGCACAGCTGGACTGCCTTCCTTCAATTTTACAAGAACTTGACCATTTGATGTCCAAACAAAATCCACGACTTTTTCACGTTTAAGTTTTTTTGCTTGAATATGCAGCTTATGATTTAATGGTGATAAGTTTTCGAATATAAAAATTTGATCACCAGATTCAAAACCAATATCAGTACATTTAAATTGCTTTGATTTTACGGCAGATAAAACTTCTTTTTTCTTTAAATTGGTGACAAAATCAACTCTTATGTTTTTTCTTTCTTTCCCGTATCTATAAACATCTGATACATCTCTCTCAGGTATTGAAATTTTCAAAATAATACCAATTTTCTTGACGATTTTTAACAAATCTGTAATCGTTTCGTTTTGACAGATAGGAACACCAAAAATATTAATACTTTTAACACAAGCAAATCTCTCTAAATAATTTACACGACTGTTCAACAGGCTTATTTCACTTTCCATTGTCTTAAATTGTTGATTACATTGCAAACTAAGCTCTTTGATTTCATCGTACAACTTTTTATTATCTTTAAGTACTTGTGCATTTTGTTCGACAATTGATTTCAAATATTTATTAGTTTCTTCCATATTGTCCACAAATAATTTTTTCGAATTATCACTTTTAAGAGGAGACGGATTCTTTCTCTTATTTGATCTTTTTTTATGTGACATATAAATATTATCTGTACGATGTAACGTGTTGCAAATTAAATGTCCACTACAAAATCTCCAAACCACTTTAATATTATACGCAAGTTTTGTTATCAGTTAGCACCAATACATAAGTATTTTTAACAATTTAAACAAGTTTTTTTGATGAACAATAGAATGCCATTAGATACTGCACGTGCTTAGTATTTTATTTTATCAAAATTATTAATAAACTAACATCGACCATTAATTTTCACTTATTTATATTTATTTGTTTCTAATTACTGATCATTTTGGTATATATTTTGATATTTAAATTTACTTGAATATGCAATTATTTAACTAAATAACAAGAGCAAATAATAGACGTCTGATCCCTTCGTATTCTTCACCCTTCCTTCATTTAATAAAAAAATTAAATCGATAAGAAATTTCAAATTTTTACGAAAACCATATGGTAAAAAAAAATAAATTCAACGCTTTATCATAAGACTAAATGGCAATAAATTAAACCAAATATGCAATAAACATACACAGAAAAAATATAAAAAAACAATAATAACATTTAAATTTAAAAATATTAAGAAAAATGCATTACCATATTTTATATTTAATTTTATAAAAGTGCATGACGTCAATTGTTTCATTTCATTCCTTGTTAATAATAATTTTTTAAGTGTTTTTAAAAATTAATTTTTGATGATAATATCAAACGCTCTTTTAAAATTTACTTGATTTTTTTTTCTTTTTTTACCATTTAATAAAATGAAAGTTCAAGTCAGGTTATCTCCAAAAAATTTGTTTATATTTGATTAGAAGAACTTTTGTTTTCTTTTACGCTTTATTTGTTATTTGTTTTTCTTTTCGTGAGAAAATTAACCTAAATAAATGTTAAGTAAATAAAGAAATTTACTACAAATTACGTGGTTTCTTGGAAAAAGGAACAAGAAATTGATGTGTTTACAAAACAAAACAAAAAATAAGGAAATTGATGAATTATTTCACTTAAATTATAATAAAATAAAAAATCAATTATACAGCAATTACTTAGTTATTTAACCCTTTGACGGTCTTAAGTATGTTTTTGCACCAAAACTAAAATTGAAGAGATTTCTATTTTAAATTCTGAACAGATCCGCTATTGTTAAAAATTTTCAAAATAAATCAGCAATCATTAAAAATTCTGCCATTTAATATTTGGGATTTTGGGCTTTTGACCGTTTACAGGCTCTGGATACTCTGTAGCCCAATTTTTAAACCCAATAAGCTAGAATTAATTTAAGTAACCTCATCCATCCAACAAAAAAACAAAGCAACTTTTAAAATTTTTAACCGTTTTTTAACTTAACATTTTTATGGCTCTGGACCCCAATCCATGAACCTAATATCAAATCTAATGAGTTTAAATTCATCTTTATGACCTCCTCTATCTAACAAAAAAAACGACTTCCGATGGACCAACGACAGAGGAATATTTAGGCTTAGAATCCATACGAAGCAAGTTAATCCAAGTAATTAGAGCCGTAATTGGAATTTCATTTAAAATGTAGTATATTTTCAATGAATAAAGCTAAGAAAGAAGGATGCATACCAGTGCAGAGTGACGGAGGACAAACCGTCTGTAATAGTCCATTTTTTCTTACGAAATGCACTAAAAATTGCTAAGCTCAAAAAGTCCTGCAACATTGTCTTATAAATGTTCATGCAAATTTTCTTATAAAAATTTTGTTTAAAGCTTTAATTTTATCAGATATTTCTTGATAAAAAAAAGTAAATGACGTTTTCTGGTCTTCAATGGGTTAACGGAAAATTTTAAATAAAAATAATCTTTTACTAAAACCATTTAACAAATTTTTATTTTTTCAAAAGTAAATTTCATACAAAGAGCCAACACTTACATATTAAAATATTACATAACAACATCCATTAACATTTAACCATATTATAATTGAATATGAAATAAATTTATGCGAAATCTTTCTTTGAAAGGATGTAACGGGTCCATTATACATCCTTTAACTTCAGTTTCTTTAATATTTTGTCTAATTAAATTGATCATATTATCTCTTGAAGTAAAATTTAATCACCGTTAATATTCTTTAAAAAATCCACTCATTTGATTATTTTTTAGCGAAAATAGCTTCATTTGGATATGGGCCAGGATTTGGATAAGGACCTGTTCCTATTGTTGGTTCTCGAATTAAATAAGAATCGTCCTGAATGACAGAATTCTTCTCAAATTTATCTTTTTGAGCCTTATATTTGATGAAATAAACCTGAAATTTTACGTTTAAAGTGAAATGAACTCAAAGAAAAATAAATGTTGAATTTACCTCAGGTTTGTTATTCTTTTGTTGATTTCTACGTGCAACATCGATTTCAGTTGAAAGCTCGGGTTTCTTGACCAAAACGTAGACAAGTGTTTTCTCTTCACCAGATGCTTGTTGTTGCAATTGTAATTGTTGTTCAATGCTAACAGATGGTGCTTTGATAAAGATAATTTTGTAGTGTTTACGATTTACAGCACCTCCACCAATTTGACCTTCAAATTCTTCGGGAGCGTCTGGAGGTGGAATATGAACATACACGTCCTTTGTGATGATTGTTTTGCTGATGGCAGGAGCTATAGCAGGATCTGTTACTATATTTGTTGGTACTCCGTAAGTTGGTCTTGGAAGAGGTGATATACCAGGATCTGTTGCTATATATGGAGTAGGAATTCCATAAACTGGTGGAGGTGGTGGTGGTGGAGGAGGAGGTGGTGGAGGATGAGGTGGAGGGGTTCCATAAACTGGTGGTGGAGGAGGAGGAGGAGGCGTAGTTTGAATTCTCCAATAACTTTGAACCGGCTGTCTCCAATAACTACTTGGTGGCTCAGCAACACAGAAGCCTAAAACTGCCAATATCTAGAAGCGAAAAACTTCATTTAAAAAAATCTGTTTTTAATCAATTTCAGTAAACTCACAATAAAAACTCTCATTTTGTTGCTTGCTTTCAAATAATTAAAAATGTCTTTAGCTGTTAACTGTTAAAACAAAACTGATACCTTTTCTCATCAAATCACAACATTTTATATTAAAATATTTACCTAAAACATCATCAAAATTTGACCTTTCATTTTTAATCTTTTACTATGACTTTTACCTATTGAATAATAATCCTAAAATTACTCCTTCATAATATGATAACAAAAAATGGCAATGGATGCTAAAAATAGACAAGGAAATTTGCATTTTACTAATATTATGCAAGTTTATGACATTTAACAAGGCTTTGATTGATCGAAATTCGTTAATTTTTTAATCGAAAACATCCTCACATGCTTCACATTGTTTTACTGGATTTATTTTTGGTTCCATGTTTTTGGCAATCATATGCATTTTTCCAATTATAATAAATTACTGTTCATCTTTTACTGAATTTTTTAGATGAATGGACCTAATTAGCGAAATGCAAATCAATTCAACTTAAAAATTTCATATGCGACACCATTATGAGATGTCTTACGCCTAAAAATACACTTATTTGAATAAATTTTTTACATTAATAAAATTGTAAATCAGCAAAAAATGAGAAATTTAAAAAATAATGTTTTTATTGCGATTTTAAATATGTAAAGTAGCTTAAATTTAATATGAAGTAAAACATAACAATAAATTGGTGACATCAAATTGGTAAAATATCATCGTTTTCTTTGATATAATTGTAATGTATGACCTGATTAAAAATAGATGACAAGGTGCCATGAAGCTGTAAAACATAATACTCAATCATGTCAAAAATTATTAGATAATTTATGGAATGTCTTTTAGAGATAAAGGAAAGGACTCTTGTGGTATTCATTATTGAAATATAAGTGTGAACGATAAGACCCTCTCAAGGCATACTCAACCCAAAATCAGTGAAGCAGCAGTAGATACACGGTTTCTCACTGAACCCCCACTAGTTTTGGGTTGAGGGTGAAAAAAATACAGATCTTTTAAATACATGTAACCAAGAAGAGGAGACTTCTGATGGCATTCTCTACTCTTGTGGACTCGTGAACAGTACCGTTAAAGTAAAATATGATTAAGGATAAGTCGAAAAAACCCAATAAAAGGATCAGATCAGATTTGCAGGGCGGCTATTAAGCCAGCTTTCAGGCCATCAGTCGAGCCCATTGTGCATACCCATTATCATGATCAAAGGGACTTAGCTTTTATCCTGTCATCCCAAGCAGTCACCAGCCTTTAACTCAAATTGAAGAGCTGGAAAAAGGGATATTTGAGATTGTAAAGTTCAATGGCTGCAGCGTCAATCGAACTGAAAACCTTAAGATTGATAGTCCAACACGCTTACCACTGCAACGTACAATCCCCAACCCAATATGAAAGTCGTTAAGGTGGTTTAAGTTGAAGAGTATCTTGAACTGGCTATGTTTGTGTCTGTAAAAAGGCCAGGGTTGATCCGATTCCGGATGATTTCCAGTGCTTAGGTAAGCTTGATTAATTATAATGCCTGAAGAACTGATCGATAACTTGAGTTTATTTAGGTGTGTATCCTGCGTTGATACCTTTCCCAAAATCAAACACCTTCAGCCACTTACTTTGAGATGAGGGTTAAGTCAGTACTATAACATTGAACATGGAACATGTTTGATGCTGAAACAAATGTTAATTATTTATTTCATTATTTGAACTGTTAATATTAATACGTCGAAATTTCTCTCAATGTACTAAGATATCCTTGAAACACCAAATTTATATTGAGCGATTGGTTCTATTCTCCTAGGTGTATTTAAAGCCTCGCTTCCCACATATGCATCCAAAGAAAGTATGTCTAGCTAGATGTCAAGATTTAGCTGGCTGCGAGTGGGTCTTCTTGCCATGACGACGCTTAATTAGACTTATCAATTTAGATTAATTTTGGATGTTGGGAATGCTGTTGTGTAGCCATTTCAAGAGTTGTTTTTTGAAGGATTATAGTGATGAAGTGTTTCTGATGAGTTGTGGGATGGAGTTGTAGAGTTGTGATGACTTGTATGTAATTCCTTCTCTTAAGGTGAGTAGTTTTAGCTCCTCCATAAATCCCAACCATGTATTGGAGCTTACGATTTATCAGACTGTTATATATAAGTTTAAGAATATCTAAACTTAGTCGATACTTCATTTTGTGTATAATGTCTACTGATTTAGATAACTCAATGGCTAGTTTATTAATGTGTTTATGCCAGGTCATACAGGAATCTATTTCTGGACCCAATCTGACTTGCTCTTTTTCTGATATTGATTCTGCGTTGATTTTCAGTGGTGTAATAGTTTCTGTTGTATTTTTGTGAATTGATTTAATGCGTATTAGTTCGGTGTTCTTGTTATTAATGAACAAAGAATTTATTTTGCAATAATCAAAAATGATGTTCAGGTCCTGTTGCATAATATGTGGATCGTATTTTTCATAGCCAAGACAAGTATCTTCTGCATACATGAATAGGGTTCCATTGAGTTTCAACATGTCATTCACGTGAATATTAAAGAGAAGTGAAACCAAGACTCCCCCTTGTATAAATACCATCTTTCAGATCCTTTGGACAACTCTAGTGTGCACCAATATTGACGAATTGTAAGATCACCGTTGGCTGAATGCTGCAGAAATTAGATAAGTGTTTTTCCTCTCTAATCATCATTATCATTTCTCATATACTACTTACAGTTAAAGTTGCATACCATATAAATTTATTTTGAAAGGAAATAAAATGTTTTGTTATTTTTAAATTTTAAATTAGTCGTGTGAATACTGATCATCTAACAACACGGTGGTCTTAAACTAAAATTTGTGAATTAATCCCAATTCAAAGATTTAATAGACTGCGAACACACTGGATCGAAGTAGCATCGTGCAGTGATTAAATAATTTTACTATCAATTTTAAGATTGTCATTTCGGCATCATAAAACTCTACAAACTTAAATGTCTCTTTTTCCGGATACTTGATTTGAGTTAAAGGCTAGATAAAGGTCGTGACAGCCTTTGTATGACATTCCATACGGGCGAAAAATCATTCAGTGGACATTTTCGAAACTAATCATAAAAATAATGCAAAAATGTATGTTAGTTCATTTAAATGCCGTAAAGTTGATTTGTCGCTATTTTTTCTATGTCACATGCGTGTAAATGACAGAATTTAAGCTTAGAACTCTGATGATCGTCGAAATGTAGGCTCTCATAACCGCCAAATAAATTTGAATCTGAAACCAAAAAAAAATACAAGAAAAAAAAAACACATAAAACTTGATAATTTTTTTTGTATAAAATATCCAGAACAAAACAAAACTAAAACAAAAATAAACAAATGAGCATGTTTTCGTTATTATATAAAGTTCATCAAACATTGTAACAACATTTAATTCACCATAAATAAAAAAAAATTAAACACATATATTCAGTATAAATACAACAAAGAATTACCTTTAAATAGTGAAGAGTAAGAAGAAGAATTTATAAATTTCATAAGTGAACAGGTACATCATCATACACACACACGCACACGTACACGCATGTACAAGTCACAAGAATGACTTTTATAACTCGTTTTTTTTCTTCTTAATATTATTCATATAAGACAAAAAAAACATAGTTTGAAGTGTGTACATAACACAACCTATTAATGATGTAAGCATCTTGATATACGATGTTCACACGAACGTAGCTCAATACAAATCAGTAGATGGAAACCAGAATCTCAAACTCATTGACTTCTTTTTTTTCCTTACCCACAAAATAATACAAGATGTTGTAGATTTAAATAATATAAAAGTTTGTTGTGTACTGAACCAATATTGCCAAAAAAAAAAAAAAATTTACAGAACAAAAAAAAATTATATGCGAATTAGTGGTACTTAATAAAGTATAAGAATCAAGAAGAAGAGTTTGCGAATATTTTTTGAAATTTTTGAAAGTGAAGTACTCATTCAATTTTGTACGGATCTCAATTCTGTAAAACATTTGTTCTTTTTTTTTGCTTTGATTATTTATTTGAGAATTTTTTCAATTGCTGCTGTTTTTTTTATTATTATTATTATTTTAAGTTTATATAATAACTTGCCAAAAAAAAGACGTAAGCACGTAGCTACGACACATACAAAGCCCAAAAATGTTAAGCATCATGGGTTGATGAACTGATTCAAGGTTAAGTCTTTTAGACTTTGGTAAAGCGTTTTTTTTGTTGTTATTTGTGTTTATTGTCTTTACGCTAGTTATTGAGACACATACAAAACAAACGAACGTACGTGAATGTAAACAATAGCAGACCCGCGTAGATAATATTCTACATTTTCGTTCAAATATACCGTTAAAAAATACAACATTCTGTTTTATAAAATTTCAAAAGCATATTTAATAAATTTTTTTTTTACTTTTTGATAAAAACAAAATAGTAATAATACTTTTGAAATTATTATTGATAATACTAATGAATATATTTTATATATTTAATTAAAAGTTGTATTTTTTTTATCGCGCGTGTTTGTTTTATTTACATTTTTAAGTTGTCAAGTCGAATGTCAAATTCTCAAAAATTATAAAAAATACAATACCACACGGTTATTCACACACGTATATGAAGAATCAATGTCAAGTTTTGCAAATCTATTAGATGAGTGTTTTTGTTGTTGATTTTTTTTTCTTTATTGAACCACGATAAGAGGCTTTGTGTGTTCATGTTTTTCGTTTCGGGTTGAATGTTTGATCTAGAGCAGCAAATGTTGCTTGTTCTTTTGATTTATTTTGATCTTATTATTAGATTTGACTTCTATTTATTATGATTATTACTATTTGATCATTTACATTGCAAAAGAATAAAAAAAATTTTGTTTGATTTACAGCTATCATAAATTGATTTGATTTCGTAGAATGGGAATGAGATCAGGCTTTGAATAATCAAAATATTTAGTCATTTTTTTTTGTTGTTTGTTTCATTAAGATGAATTAAAATTTGTTATAAAGTTGAGTTGAGTGAACTTTGAAATGATATTTGATTGAGATATAAAGTTACAGGTGTGATGAGAGTGTGTTAATTGAAAGCTTCAAGCATGACACTTACGTTGTTCTTTAAGCTTACGCATTTGAATTATTTTCAATTCCTTAAAGCTTTGGCGCAAAATGAATTTAAAGCTCTTCTTAGCTGTATTGTTCAATTTTCAGCTTATCTTCATAAGTGACACTTTCGGCTTTGTAACTTCTAAATCTGGGCCTTTAAATGGAGGTGTTCTTTTTACTAGCTTGATGCACACAAGTTCTCTAGTAGCTTGTAAAAAGAGCATTACAATTATCCTTTAACAAATTTCCACGTTGGTGAAGAGTGGGAATCGCTAGCTCAGGGCACCAACTGATTACACGTAGGCTGATTGTTAAGGTGATGTGTAAGCCAAGGTGTTATACGTGTGTACTTTAGTTATCTTCGGTTAGCTGCGGCTCACAATTCGTTCCGATGACTGAATGGCTGAACAAAGTCAATCGTGAACGGAGCCTCATGAGCACTAGAGGGAAGTCATGCAGTAATTACCCCGAAGCTCGATGGTCGGGCGAAGTCGGAGAGTGGATCTATACAAAGCCCCTACTCGTGGAAACGAAATATGAGTACAAACAACGACAAAAACCAAACAAACTAAACACCAACTGTAAATCAGTACTTTGCAAAGATTATAAGTGATCGAGTAATTCTGCAAGAGGGCACCAATCCTGAAGCCAATAGCCCAATGGACGTGGATGCGAGATAGTCAGTGAGATAGTCAGTACTCATAAAGTAGGCATCGTTCCAGCGGAGTACCCAGACAAACAGGTGAGTACTGAAGAGATGCAGACTATCAAACGGTCAGTTCTGTACTTCATCTATGAACAAAGAAAGGGTGTTAATTCCAAACCTTTGTATACAAAAACCAGTAATTTCTAAGTAATCAGTAATAAAGCCATCATGGAGAAGGATTTCAAACGAGCCTCTAACCAGATTTATGAGAGAGTTAATGTATTTGTATTTGAATATTGTGATGTTTGATAATTTTTTCCACTTAGATCCTTTAATATTACACTGAATTTTTGAAACTTGAACCAGATTCCTGTGAAATGCACAAAAAAAAAATTTTTCTGATGCATCAAAATTTCTCTCTTTTAAATTTATTACGGTATTAAATACCAATAAATAACCCATTTGAGTGCTTTGAAGTGATGTAATTCGATACATTTTCTTTACAATTTTGTCACAGTTTTAAAAAAAAATATATTTTCAAATGAAATTTCAATCAAAAAGAAAGTGAATGCACTTTATCATGTTGGTGTGAATATATTTATTATGATTATTTTTGTTTGTAATTTTTTCTTATCTTTTTTCTGTTTTTTTCCATTTGTTTGTTAGAAAATAAATAAAAAACATAAATTTTATTCTAATGGTACACTTCTTTTGATCTCAGGTCTTTTGTATGTTAAAAAATAGAGAAAAAAATATTTTATTTGTTGTGAATCTGATATTTGTTGGTGTGAGAGATAAAGGTTTATTGAAATGTGAAGATCAATGCACGATTTATTGAGATGAAATCATAAAAATGCACCTTTTTGACCTCATTTACAAACGAGCTGTAAAAAGATATGGATAATAAACAAATTTAAATTTTTTCTAATCTACACAGGATATTCAAAATAAATTTAAATCAAATATCTCTCAAATATTGACATTTGTGATAAGTTTTTTTTTACAGAAAAGTCACAGGACAAACACCGAAAAAATAAACTGATAAAAAATTTACAGAAAACGAAATCGAAATTTAATCCAAGTTTAATCAAGACACCACATAAATTCAAGAATGAATGATTATGAATGAAAAAGATCAATATTTATTAAGATAAGATTTTTATTTACATTTATTAAAGGGAGTATTGACTTAATTTTGTGTGGTCCTGATATGAAATATTTAAATTATATTTTGTGTTAATTTCATTTAAATACCATTTAAACAATCAAAATCTAGCTCAATATGAAATCATGAAAAAGAATCTCAAGATTTTGCATTGAGATTAAAAAAAAAGTTCAAAGCACCTGTTCAAATAAAATTCAAATCTGAAGAGAGATGAAGTTTCAATTATAATAATAATAATAATAAATCAAATTATATAAATATCAGGAATAAACGTTAAATAATGATTTTATTGAATTTTTTGCTTATTAAATACGTTTAAAGATTTAAATCAATAGAGAAAAAAATCATTTAGATAGTTTTTTTTTTATTATTTTCATTTAAGTACTCGCACACTTTTTATATCCGACTTTTAACTAAGTAAGTATGTGTGTTAAAAAAATATACATCAGTACACAAATAAAGAAACAAAACAAAAAAATGAGTTATTGAACTCTTGATAGGAAGAATTACAAAAAAAAAAATCTTAAATAAATAATAGTATATGATTTTTTTCTTGTATTTCTTACTCATTCTTTGAATTTGGCTCTTCAATGATTTAACAATCATTTTTTTTTCTCTGTATCTAATCGAACTATGTTGTGTCCATGAATCACATTGATCAATGTTTTAAATTAATAATATTATTATAAAATGTCTAAATAAAAGAGAAAAATACAATATTAATAATAATATTAATAGAATTCAATAAAAAAAATAAATAATGTTAGACATGAATACAGTTAGAAAGCGCATTTGTGTTGAAGCGCACTTTCAAATGAAAAAGTAACATGCTGGTTTGGGTGTGTCTCGTCAATCAATGGTTGGCCAAATTCAAAATAATAAAGTTGCTGAACTAACAGTAAAATTCGTATCAAATCCTAATGATTGTCTCAAACATTTACAAGAAGGATCGTGAAAGCGACAGCTATGCAAAAAGAGTCAAGTCCATCACATGCCGTATATTCATTAGACTTACATATTACTCCTTATGATGGAGCTCCAGCAATAACACCTACATTCTTGTTAGTTGATTTAGCCGATTCAGAGCGATACAAGAGGTCCTCAGCCAAGTGGTATCATCCCTGAATGCAACAGAAGCTCGAATGAGAGAAGGTATTAACATTAATATGGAATTATTTTCCCCTAAAAATGGTCATTTGCGCGTTATGCGATTTAAAGTTAAGTCATATTCTTTGTCGTGATTCAATTCTTACACATCTTTTGCAAGATTTTTGGTACGGGTACGCAGCACACGTCGCGAATTTCTGGGACATACCACTAGAATAGTGGTGGCAAAAATGTTACACACAAGCAATCATTAAGGTGTAAGAATTACCACCCAAAGAATCTTGCAAAAGATGACTTAACTTTAAATCGCGTAAAGAGTTCTTATTGACGCTTGAGTTTGGGTGGGACGAACCGCACCATTCTCTGCAGACTGGTTGTTTTTGGGTGCTGTACAACATCTTGGTCGGCAGATCCGATTTGCAGCACATCTTAATCGGACGTGGTCACGTATGAAAATGAGTGTAAGTTTACTTCTTTCTACGAGAAGTTGTAAGGCCATGTTCAAGAACGATACCACTTGGTTGCCTTTTATTTTAATTTATACTATTTTATTTTAATTGGTTTTATTTAAGTTAACACGTCTGGTTTGATTTACTGTGTGCTCTTGACTGCCTGTATTCGTATTTCTTCTGTCTGTGAGTCTTGAGAGGGTGTGTGTACTGAGTGGTTGGACTTGCCACAACATGTTGAATGTCTTTTTAAGTCACTTGTGTAGATACACTTAAACACCCATTAGAAAATTTAAACCAGATTTTCCTTTTATTGAATTTCATCTGGAACGATAACTCACGATATTCTTTAATTTGACATCATGCCTCATATTAAACTTACGACAATAATCTCTAACTTTTATAGTTAATCTAGTTACTCCCTTGAGCAACTCTCATCATTGTACTACAGATTATCTGAGAATAGTCTTCTTAAGGAGTTTCTGGCTCATACTATGTAGTTATTTGGATGTTAGACTATCACGTCAGTCATTTTGACTCAAGAGATCCATTGTGCTAATGCTGCTCTGAACAAGAGGAGACTGATGCACATCTGTTTTTTGTTGGTCCCAAGCATGCCAGACTGCGTGGTATCACGCTGGGTGAGTACATTCCCAGTATTGGTTCCATCATAAAAGTGAAGGTGTCTGGCCTGCTTAGCTCTCTGAGAACCAGGTCTAGTGGAGCCTACCTTATAAAATCAGATAAAATCACTTAAATCTTCTTGTCCGGTCTCAAAAGCACATTTTTCATTGAATTCAATGTAACTTCATTTGTAGGTGAATAGGTGACAGTAATATATTAATAACAATCTTTTACATTATATGTTTTGTATACATGGAACATACCTTTCATATGAGGTATGCGTAGAAAATTTCTTACCAAAATGTTTTGCCTATGAATTGTATACAAAAAATTTTCGTTTCAAAAAAAAACAGACAAGAATAGAATTTAAAAAAAAGTCATCTTATTCTTTAAATGTAGTATAAAAATATTCGATGATGTAAAGCATCTCCTAGGAGGTCGTATTGTTTTAGTAAAATTATTATTACCTGTTTAAGTTAATGACATTTAATGAATCAATTTTTAAGCTCTAATAAGCTTTTAAAATAATATCTCAATTTAGGTTTTATCACTCCAACGGAGTTAGTCCGTTCTTAAAGTTGATATTAAAATTTGTTAAAACTCCAATTACAATGAAATTGTTTCAAATTTCACATGGTAAAAAAATTAAAAAATTCTTCAGCAAAAAATAAACAACAAAAGGATTTCAAGGAAATTGTCACACTATTTCTCTATTTATTTTATCTTTATATTACTTTTTTTTGTTTGTTGTAAAAAGAGCATAATATTACATTCCTTTTAATTCTTTTGTTACAAATAAATTCATTTTGCACAGAAACATACACACATGATTTGAGCAGAAGAAATTCCTTTCATTGTAATTTTGCATTACATTTTACATTTTTTTTGATACTTTTTCTGTAACGAACAAGACAACTCCTGTCAATACATGTCTTAACTTGTTTCGTTATTTTCATAACATTACCATTGAATGTTATTTCTTCCTTGATTGTTATTTTTATTGAAAAAAATCGTAGGAATATGTCAAGTGATTGCAAATTTCTTAATAGAATTTAAAATGTAAGTGACACTTTTTTTATGTAATGTGTTTTTGACTGTTTAAAATCCATGCAAAAATAATAAAATCAATAACATTTTTAAACTAAACAGAAATTTACAAAGTATTACAATTGTAAAAGGGGAGCGACACAATATGAGTTTTTTTTACTTCATTTCACTGTAAATAATGATAAAAATAAATAAATACAAAGAACAAGAAATGAAAGGACAGGATATGGTCTATTTTCCTTCTAATATTACTTTGTAATGCAATATTCTATTTGTATCTTTCAACATATGTGTGTTTGTTATCGTTATATGGTGCTTTATTATTGTTATTCTTTGTCACTTTTGCTTTACATTTTTTTTTTGTTGACGATTATTTGTACTTTCTTTATAAATGGGTAAGAGGTGAAATGGTAACCGGAAGACTATTTAACGAAACAAAGTAAAGGCTTTTATGTGGAAATGGACATCCTGTGCTTTCATTATTGTCACTGATAAGGATTAATTGGTAGGGTGCTGTGAAATGTCATTTAATGTAAAATAAAAGGAATGATGCACTTTGTAGAAGAAGGAAGAAAATCATTAACTTTGCAATGTGACAAAGGTAAGTTGAAGAAGAGTGATGAACTGTCTGTGTCTAGTAAAAAATGACGTCTCTTGTTTTATTTCAGGGAAAACTGTTAGAATCGAATCTTTCATTTACAACTTCTAAGATAACAGCATTTGATCCAAATGACAAGCAAAGGTAAGCTCTAAAGAGTCATTATTTCGACATTATTCAACAATGTCTTTGACTAAACAACTTGAAGTAATCTAAGAGAAGGTTCTTTCAGGCTTAGATTTGTTCTAGAGTTCTATCATGGTTTTGTTTGCCTCTTTCATTATTCATCGTGTAAAAAATCCCTGGCTGTTAGACAACATGCTCTTTGCTGATAGGAGAATCTTATTTTTATAAGACACTTTTTTGGCTCTTTCGTTATCCTTGGACTTGAAGAGGACGCATCTGGAAGTAGTAATAGATCGTATGTGACCATATCAGCACATAGACTTTTCTTGAGTGGTTTTAATGGGACTTTTAGAGAATCCCCACGACTCAACGATTCCTGCCTATTGAGGTACTTTGTTTAGACCTTCTGGCTGAATGAGAGTTGTACGTAATGTCTCTGTCTCTCTCTCAAATATGGTGAGGGTACGAAAAGTCATAGCTTAGTGGTGAACGTATCGCAATTCAACTCAAAGGAGCTATCTTAGTAACTGCAAAAACTATTTCAACCCAAATGTGTCTTTCAAGTCTTATGAGTGCTTCTGATTCAAAAAAAAAACAAGACGGCTTTACATTAATTCTACGGTCCAATAGTGATAGATTGTTACCTGGAATGCCGTTACTGCTATCAGTGGTTGAAGTTTATCTTACCTGTTTTACTTGTGCTGAGAAACATTAACTTTATTAATTCCATTATTATTTGGAAATGTTTGGAAAAAATATATCAACTCACTAAAAACAACACATTAAAATTTATCTGGGTACCAGGACATAGTAATATTGATGGTAATGAAGTCGCTGATAGGTTAGCTAGAGAAGGATCAGCATCTACATTTGCAGGAGAAGAATCTTGCTTAGGTATTGCACAAGCAACGGCTAAATCTACCATATTTGAATGGCTTATTGACAAATCAACTTTGTATAGGGAAGATCAAAACAGATATCTTTCACGACATGTACACAACTTTATACCTAAACGGTTAGTAACACGCACAAGGGAGTTGCCGGGAATGAGTGTAGTTCAGGTGAGGGCAGTGGTGGATTGGCCATACGGGCAGAAGTCGTTCGTCTTGTAAAAGTTAAGTTTAAAGTAAATTTTATCCGCCTCTAGGTGAGGGTACTTATTGCATTCCTAAGAGGACATGCCAGAGTTCTCAAGCACTTGAAAAAAATACATCTTAGCAATCCAGACCAGTGCAGAATTTCTGAAGATCGTGAGATCAACTTCTAAAATCGAACCAAGTCTTCAAGAGTGGTTTCTTATTTCGAGATTCGTTCAAGGTACTCCACTAGATATGATTCCTTATTTCATCGAATATGATGATTAGCAGTTAGATGATCCATTAATGTGAGGGCCGCTTTGAAAATCTCTTTTGCACTGAATCCTAAACTTAAATTCTGTATTTTAATCATTTTAAAGGACAAGCAGTCATCTTAGCATATCATTTTACACCTTTAAACAAAATATTTACTTCAAGCTAATCTTATTTTCAAATTCTTACAATCATTATGCATTTTTTTCAATATAAAAATATAAAGTAAATGACTTCAGTTTGTCCATGTAACATATTCATCGTAAATGTCATGTCATATCTGTATTTTTTAAATATAATAATGAAGTATCTTTAAAATAAATAATCATTGTAAACATAAATGTAATAGGCATTTCAATACAATGTTGTTTACTTCTCTCATTTAACACATAAACGTCGTACATTATGATGATAATTTGATATGAAAAAAAATATATAAAGTAAAATATGATATCAGAATTATTATATCTGCTATTATTATTATTATTTTTCATTGCAACATGTTTCATGCTGTGTTTTTTTTAGACGTTACATTTTTATATTTTATTACAAATAATTGTTTGGAACTTAGACACATTTGTTCTAGTTGTCTATCAATTTTTCTAATATATAATGTGATATGTACGTTATTTTTGTGTGTGCAAGAGACAATTTTTTTGTTGCTGTACTTCAATATACTGAAATATTGTGATTGATGAATATTTTTGCGTTTAAATGTGCTCGAGAAAGATTATCTGTCATTGAAAAGTAGGTCATCACTATTTTCTCGTCTCGTTTCCTCTCGTATTCTGACATGTTTTTTTTTTGCATTGTATATTTATCGGAAAAAAAGGATTAATGTCGTATGTGAGATGCAGTTTTCAATTGTACTCATTTCACAATAACCATGCGCCTCAATTCATGTCATTCAGATGCAAGGCTACTACAACTGTTTTACTATTTATTTATTGTATGGAAAGAGATTCGCGTAAATTTCATAGATGAAATGAAATAAGGTCATGTCCTATTTAATTTATAACGTGTATTATTAGTTTTTCATTTAATTTATCGATCTGTTCCATTTTTCATTCCATTTTCTTGTCTGGTGTGATGTCCCACGTGAATTATTTTTTCCTTGACCTCATCCAGACAAACGTAAAGTGGAAGGAGAAAACCTTTTTTTTGAAGGCACTTGTGATGGTAGTTTTATGTAAAATAATGATGGTTCTTTGTGACTAACTTAATTTAATCCTATTAAATTTGCATGGAATGCAGTAGATTTCATTTTTTTTTTCATATTTAAATGCAATAAAGAGCAAACTTGCGTGAGCTTTAATATTTTTGTTTACATCACATTTGGAGATTAACTTTCATGGTAACAAGGGTAAAAAATTTAAAAACTATTGAAAGGAATTTTCATTGGAGCATACAAGCATTTTCTGTATCTATAGACATACGGTTCAAACGTCGAAGTTATTTTGTTTCAATCAATAGAGCTTTTGCCATTTTCTGACATGAGTCTGGAACTTCACACTTGAAGGATTCTGAGATCTTGTTCGACCTAAAAAAACACCTCATCAGAACACACAGAATTGTTTATATAGATAGGAAAGGATATGAAAAAATTTCCCTGATATCTATTTTTTCCTGGTAAATGAAACATAAAATTAAACAAAACCTAATAAAATCATCAAATTTTTCAAAAAAAAAGAACTCACTTGAAACAAAATATTTCCCATATAATTAGGTACTTAAGCACTTATGCTATCTAATTTTTTTTCCTATGATATACACAAAAAAATGTGCAATAATAACCAAATTTTTTCAATGCAGGTCTCTTTTTAACATCAAACAAAAGCATATTTACATGTCTATGCGCATTGCACATCAAATATAAACAAACAAAATTTTGTGGTTTCTCTTCGTTTTAAAATTTTTGATGTATTTGTTTTATTTTTAAAAGTTTGCAAAAAAAAATTATATTTTCTATTTTGCAAGTGTTTTGAATTATAATCATTGAAATTCTAAGGATCATGTAGCTGTGCATTGAGGAATGAGGAAAACGAAGAATGAAATTTCGTATTCACACATTAATACGAGGAAATTTTAAAATAATAATAAAAATAATGTTTTTCTATTTTTTTTTAGCAGCAACAAATGTATGTGAAAGGATGATATGCAAAGAATGAAAACAAAAACATTTATTCTATCGCTGTCGGAGTCTAAGGTTGTTGCTATGTATGGTTACAGTGAAAAGGGTGAGTGTACACATTTATATGTATGTTATAGTATAAAGTTATATGGAAAAGTTTAAAATTACAAACGATAAAGTTCAATGAACATTGGATATCATTGTTTAGGTTGGTGGTTGTGAAATGATGTCCGAGTAAAAGGATTCTCAAAGTGAAATTAATGCAGTTTTTTATTTCCCATTAAATCATATGTGTCTGATTTTTTTTAGTATTTTATGTTTACAAAATGAAAGGGTGGCCTTTACAGTCTACACTTGACAATATAAAATATTACAATATGAATGTTGTTGAAAAGTACGTATGAAGTTTGTAAAGCAATCACCAGGAAAACAGTACGAAAGTAAGTAATAACAATAACAAAAAAAATACTGTCTGTTATTTTCTCTTATTTTTTACACAGTGATGAAATTTTATCAAAAGAAATGCGCTTTTGGGTTCGAAAATAGAAACAGTGGTATAAGATGACAGACGTCAAATTTAAAGGTAGCAATCGCAATTTTCAGTTTAGATCTAAGCTGTTGGAAATTTAATAACATCTAAAGGATGAATAATCACGTAACTATCGCAGTTCAGCTTGTGAAACATCTTTCCACTTCTGATAGTGAAAATGTAATTTGGAATCTGGATATGGACAGAAATACAGCACCATCAATTTGAAAGCATATTTATCTGTTAGCAAAGCTGCTCTAAAAACTAATCTGGAACCAACTTATGTATATATTGACTTTTTTTCAATTTTCTGCTTAAGATATTTATGACAATCACTAATCCGAGCACTAATACCGTTTGATTTTGCTTCTATATAACCGAAGTCATGTCTGAAATTAGACCAGAAAGTGTCAGTGGATTCTGAATACTTCCAATATTATATCAACTTAAAAATATTTGAAGATCTATTGACGTTTAAAGTGATATTGAGACCATGCGACGTGCAGATAATTTTGACATCTAATGATCCCTCAATGGGATGTCCCATAACGTCAGTATACTTAGCCGTTAACCTAAGTCAAGTAATGCCCTTTAAAGTACTCATGGTTTACAAAGTGAAACAGTTCAGTTCATCAAGGATTTCGGAGTTTGGATGGATAATAAATTGTACGTTAAGGATCATTTGAACAGAAAAATTGCTATAGCTATCTTCATATTGTGACGCCTCCAGATTGATATTAATCCAACCACAATTCCTTCTTTCAATTCAGTCTTAAAAACTTGGACAAACTATCTCTACCAGCTACTTATCGATGACAAGTGACAAGGACAGAATCGATCAAAAGAATAGCCTCTTAAGTTGAAATCAGTGGACCATGAGCGATATTCAACCTAAGCTCCATAGGTACCAATTGAGTACTTCTAATTAAAATGCACTTACATTAACTTTTCAAGTTTACTTTTAATTAATAGAATTTTACATTATTTTCATCTTTTACTATACAAAGCACTCACACAAAGGATATTTTATTATTATGTTCTTTTTTCTTCCTTTTACTTATTTCATCATTATTTTGCGTCGTAAATGTCTTGTTATTGAGAAAGGTCATGAAAGTGAATTGGTCTAACGTTCATACAAATATAAAATTGAAATAAAGACACTTGATTTTTATTGACAATTTATTTCACATTTCAATTTTTTTTTCTTGGATCTGACTTTTAAATTTCAAACCAGAAAGCTTTCTCAGACAATTCATTACTCAATTGCAGTTTTAAAATGAAAATTAATACTTTTACAATGTAATATTTTTTTTGTATTTTTAATATTTTAATTCTCTCAAACATTTGTGGAGCTTCTTTTTGTTTATACTCCTCAATGCATTTGTTTTTTTTGTTTAAGTGAATTTCATTTGAATTTTAAAATTCTCAGACGCTTATCATTTTAACTGCGTTTTATTATCAAAAAATTTTATCTCTTGGATCGAAAAATGTAAACAATTCTAATTTGAGTCACTTATCATATGAATTCATCAATTTATCACTTCTAGACCAAAATATTGATGTTTATAAATAATTAGTACCAAGATTAACAAACAGTAAAAAAATGTCTTTATGACCTTCAAGTGCACACAAAAACATTTTTTTATACAATTTTTTCCGTTATTTGTGAATTGAATACAATTTTTGATTTGAAGAACGCAATTCCATACCTACCTCAAAGTTGATAATGTACGTTATTTTTTTAAATGCGCAATATTCAAATGTTAAAATAATAATAATAATAATAATAAAAAAACAAATGAATTTGAGACACATATAAAAAAAGTATCCTAACCTACCATAACTAAGACTCTAGTGTGGTGTGAGAATAATGGGTTTGGCACTGTCAGGTTTATGTTTATTTATAAATGAAAAATTATTATACACATATTTAAATAGATTGAGACAGAACCGTATAAAATATACATTAAAAAAATAATAATTACAAAGAATATAAAAAGGAGTAAAAAAAATTATATTCATTTTGAAGAGGTTGCACTTGTATGATGTCTTTTGCAATGAAAAAAAATTGCATTCTTCTTTTCTTTATTTACTTTCATGTCGAAAAAAATAAAAATACATCAAAATGTGTTGGAGTAGGTTAGGAAAAAAATTTCAATGTAACGTTTGTAAAATTTGTGTAAATGATCATAATGTGAAAATAAAATAGAGTTATAAAAATAATGATGAGACACATGTGGGTAATATTAAATGTCAATCAAAATTATAGTGCGTCTGAAAAGAATAAACGTAATTTAAGAGATTTTGATATGAAATTTAAGGAGAATCAATTTCAGGGTTCCAAAAGACTCTTCACTCTCAACCGAAAACCAGTAGGGTACTATTGGGAGACCAGTGAAAAGGGGTGTTCCCACTGGTGACCTACTGGTTTTGGGTTGATAGTGTTTAATTAAAAAACTTGGCTACAAATAACAAGTGACTGCTTTGGATGAGAGGAAAAAGTTGAGGTAACATAAGGTACTGTACTATTGATTGTGTCGACATTCTGAGGCGGTCATAGGTTAATACCAATATGGGATAAGGCGAGATCGGTCTACAACGAACGAGATCTTTACAGTGAGATCGTGACAAGGTTACACACTATCAACTCTGTTATTGTAACGTAGCTTTGGAAGGTACAATGAGACGTGCTGGAATCCAAACATCCCGAACACTTGCAACAGGTTTGACACAACTCTTAGGATTTGCTGATCGTCAGTAGGAGTAACCGACACATACACTAGTCTTAAGAGAAGAACGTCCATATTTTCACTGTCACAAACATATTGACGTAAATGGACACCTTAATAATTGGAAAAAATCGAAACTTTTTAATGAAATAGATACCGATGCAATTAATCCTTCCAACACTCAACCAACCACACATAACTATTTTCGACCATAAACACAAAAGAAATCTAGCCCAAAAAACGACTATCCTGTAAATTTTACAAACAAACATCAATCACAACCGTCTAAATCAAAAAAATATCATAAACAATCATCCCAAAATCATTCTCAACCCAGCACTTCAAAACAAATTTCCAAACAATCATCGACCCAGCACATCAAACAAACATCGTTCAACAACGTCTGAACCTGTGAAAGTTCTAAGAACTTCCACATTTCCACAAAAAAATATACTAGACAACACTTCAGGGTTAACTTAAAAAATTGAAAGAAAAGTCATGCAAAATGCAATGGAGCTGGAAGAGCTCCGCGGAAATTTTAATTTGGCTGATTCTGTGGTTTCTTTCCATTGAGACAGTCGAAGAAGTTGACATAATGCAGAATTGGTTGAAAATTCCAGAAAATTATTCTCTATTTGTAAGATATTTTTAATTTGTTTGTTTTTTTACCCATGTGAAGTTTTTGGTTCGTTATTTCACTCTAAAATTTTATTTTTCATTATATTTGAGTCTAGTTTGGTGGAACAGTTGCAGAAAGGTCTAAAGATGAGGGTTAGAAAAAGATATTGCCCCTCTAGAAAACTTTACTCAAAGCTGTTGACAAATAAGACCAAGTGTGCCATTTACAATTCGTTAATAAGACCAGTAGCGTTATATGGGTCCGAAACCTGACCACTCACCAAGAGCGATGGACAGCAGCTACTGTTATTAGAACGAAAGTTACTACTTACAATCTTTAGTGCCATGCGTGAAGGTGACACATAGAAAAGAAGGTACAACTTCGAGCTAGAGCAATTGTTAACGAAACTCTTCAAAACCTCAAAGAAACTGTTCAAAACTCCAATGAAGCTCTTCAAAAAATCTATTGGAAATTCAAATACTTACATTTTCTTACTTCAAAAATCGAAATTTTGATACTCACATTTTAAAAACTTCTAACAAAACCAATCAACCCCTTATAGTAGTAGAATTCCAGCAAAGCACAATACTTACCTTTCATATTTATAACCATCATGGAAAAATTTCAACCTTGTAGCAATTAAATGTGCATCATTTCAAAGAAAAGTAGAGGACAGAGAAAAGAAAATCAAAACATAATATTTAGGGTTTTTTTTATGTATTTTTTTCTATTCACTTTTTATTTTTAATTTTAATGTTTCTTTTTAATCATTTTTTCATTCATTATTATTTTTAATAGTAGCAATTATCATATTATCTAATAGCAATATATAAACTTTTTCTTGATTTAATTTTAATCTTTACTTTTTTATATTTTATATATATTTTAACTTTATCATTATCATTAATAATATTCTTTTTATTTTTTCTTTAAATTAAATATATATATTTTATATTTATATTATAATTCTTAAGATATATATCAATTTTATATCAATTTTATCAATTTAATCATTATAAATTTACTTTTTTCTTCTTTTTTACTTTATTTTTAAATGTAATCAAGTAATAAAATGTTTATTATTATTATTTTTTTGGGGTTCTTAATATTTCATCTTATATACTTTTTATCATTATAATATTATTTTTATTATTATTATAAATAGTAAGTAGTAACTTATTGTTTTCTTTTAATATTTATTATTATTAACTTTAAATTTTTTCTTATCATTTTTTGAAATTTAATTATTTTCTGTTTTCATTTCATTTTATGTACAAAAATATATTGAAAGCAAAACGCAATTCTATTTTAACTTTTTATATATATAATGTAAAAAGATATTCTAAACTTTTTTAATTTTTTATTAAATTTCATTCAATATATTTTTTTTGCATTATTATTTGCATTTTTTATTAATATTAAATGAACACTCTCTCTTATTTTATTTTATTTTACTGTTAAATTTAATATTGATAAACTCTTGAATTTAATTATCATTATTATTATATATAAAATATAAAGGTATAAAAACAGTTAAATTTTGAAGTACATTAAATTTTTATTATCATTAAATTTTAACATTAAATTTATTTTGGAACAAAAAACTTTTATTTTTTTATATGTATGTGTAAAAATGTGTAAAATTAAAAATCAAAAAAATGTTGATTGTATAAATATGTTTTTTTTTGTTATATGTATAAAATTATCTCAGAATATGATTTCTAAATTCTGTCTGTATTTTTGCGTTTCTCATAAACATGTTTTTTGGAGGTATTTTCTTTCTAAAAAATTCTTGCTTTTTTTTTAAATGTCTCTGAGATAATTTTCAATTAAATGTATAAATTTTGCTTCATATTACATATAAAATTATATTCATATACATATATATATAATATAAAAAAAAATAATTCTTGTAAATTTTGGTGTCCTTTGTTATTTTTTATTATTATTATTTTTTTAATGTTACAATGTTTTATATTTAAAATTATAATTAATAGTATAATATAATAATATATAAAAAAAAACATGAATTGTGTAAAAAAATGCATCATTTTATATCTTTTACAGTTAATTATCATCTATATTATCATTATATGCATTATTTTAATGTATAATATAGTACCTAATGATTTTTTTCTTTTTAATGTTTTATCACCTATTTTCACTTAAATCCTTAACCTTATAAATTTAGTATCAGAAAAATATTATTTATTATTTATTCATTTCATATACACAATATATAATCAAAATTCCATATTTGTTTGTCTTATATATGTATATAATAAAAAAAAAACATCATTTAAACATCAAAATCTTTAAGATGATGTGTCTTTAAAATATTTTTAATTTAAAAAAAAAATGTTTATACATATAAAAATTTATACAATTAAAATTAAATGTTATATTTTATTATGTTTAATATTAATATTATATTATAATAATTTTATTTTCATATAATATGTATATTTTTTTTCTTATAAATGTAAAAATTCAAATGGGTTACACTTAGAATTTAATATTCTTTCCTTGTCTATGTATGAAAAAAAAAATTAATTTTAATTTTAATTTTTTTTCCTCGTTATTCATTTTTTTTATTTTAGTTTTTTGTCGTGTATGAATATTTTTATTTTTTTATATATTTAGTTGATGCACGACATGTGTTTTAATGTTAAAATATATGTATAATAAGAAAAGAAATAAAATAGAACTAAATTAATATTGTTTAATGTATATAAAAAAAATAATAATTGAAGTAGGATTTCCATTCAGATGAAAATGAAAGTTGACAGTTCCCGGTTTAATTTTTTTTTTGTTAGTTTTGTGTATAAAATGTTTGTATATAAAATTGTATATAAATATATATATTATATAATTATATATATACATATTTGTATATGATGAGTATTTTTTCTTACTACTAAAATGTATACATCATTAATTTTGCATTGTTTGTTGATTAAATTTAAAAATAAAATTAAATTCATTTTATGGTTGTGTTTAACCCTTTACGTTTCCAGTGTACCATAAGTGGCATAACAGGGACATTGATTTGAAAAATGGTTTTAAGGTGGCTATTTTTGTTTTCTATGACGTTTTAAATTATTTACTTGAAAGTTATTTAAACATTTTTGGTACAGAGATGTATTTGTGCAGGGGGAGGAAAAGGAGGGGGTTAAGACTTTTTAATGTTTACATGAAATTATTGTATGAATAAATTTTGTGTACTATTCACCTTCTCTTAATAGAAAAAAAAATTTAAATCTGTCCTTAGTATTAGTTTTCAAAAATATACACATGGAGTCCCCTCCCTCTTATGTCCCCTTAAGTTTTTGGTTCTTTTTAAAGTCGTCTGAACCATTGATTTTAGTGCAATATTATCAAAAGACCCTGATTTTTGTTTTAATAGCGAATTTCTGTATGTACTTCTATAGCACATATACGTATTTTCATAATACCCCCTCCCCCCATATTTTTTTTCACCCCAAAATCTTATTGTTTGAATTTTATGAATTGACTTTTCATATTGGAACCGAAGTCTACTAAAATACATAAAATTATATCAAAAATCCAATCTTGCCCTATTCGACCTGGAACGGAAAGGGTTAACCCACAATTTTTCATCGTCAGATTTCAGTGACCTTGAACTTTTTTCATCATTTCATGGCCTTTTACAACTCTGAACTCCTCAAACTTAAAAAAAATTCAAGTTCAAAGATAAGCCAAGATAAGTCACTTTTATGAAATCTGAACTTATTTTGTTATTATTGTTATGTTTTTACTGTCAAAGTCATTTTTACACATCTGAATGAAATTATTAATAAAAAAAAGGAAAATAAAAATACACATTAAACATAAAATATATTTATATACATATAACAATGTTAAACAATTCAAGAAAATTGCTTTCAATTAAGCCAGGTTTTAAAGTTCCTCTCATGATATTTATTAAGTTCTATATTTTTTTTTAATAATGATTATTATTTTATTACTTCATTTTATTTTATTTTAGTACTAGATGTAATGCTTACAAATTCCTTATTTCACAAAAGCAGGTCTTCTTTTTACTTTAATATGATTATTATCATTTTTTTAAAAGAAAGCTTCTTACATTTAAATATTTTTCTCTCTCGCTCTCAATATTTTTTTCCTCTCAAATTAAATTGTGAAAATGAGATGATAAATGTACAATTTTATTATGTTTTTATGTTTTTATAATTTTAATAGGACTCAGGCTCGTTTCTGTTTTTGTTTAATTTATAATGTAGAATTGATAATGTTTTTATATACATTACACATTTGATTTGTATAAGAAGAAAAATGAAAAGTAAATTTCAACATTACAATTATAACTTTTAGTTTAAAAAAAAATATGTATTTCAATTAAAATGTTAAAATAATTATACAAAAAAAAACATAATATTTTAATATTCACAATTCATTTTAATTAATATTTATTTATATATATATATATTTTTTTTTCAATTATTTTCAATGAAATACGCGCATTTTAAGGGTTTTTTTGCTTTTCTCTCTCTTTTTAATTTAACTTATCATTTAAATCAAATTTCCTTGAATTATGAATTTTTTATTATAAATTTAACAAAAAAAAGAAATAATTAACAATAAAATATTATTTGGTGATGAGAGAAAATTAAAATGAAATAAAAATGAAATAAAAATGATTCAATATAAAATAAAATTATAAAAATATGAAGAAAAGAAAACATAACATTTAATTGTTATTTTTTTTAATTTTTAAAATTTAATATTAATAATACATTTTTTTTTATATTATTATATTATTAATATTATTGGCACATGTTTTTTATTTTTTAAATGTTTTTTTTTTAATTTAAACTTAATGTTAAGTATAATTTTATATATATATATATAAATTTTTGCATTTCTATAAATTAATAGTAAACATTTTACCACATTTTATGATAATAAAATTTTATTATTACACATATATATACATTTAAATATATATATGTATATAAGTATGTGTGTGTGTGTGTGTGTGAAAAATATTATGTTTAAGTTTATTTTTTTTAATGTGTATAAAATCTAATCACTTTTTATTATTTATATTAACTTTAAATTTAATAATAATATTTATATGTATATAAAAAAAACACTAATTTAAACTCAAACTTATATAAAATTAATAAAAAAAACTGGTTCATTTATCAAAAAATCATTATCATTTAACTAAAAAATAACTTAAAACACAAATGAATTCAAATCGGTTTATTATAAATATATTTAATTTTATTATGTTATTATTTTATTACTATTATTATTCAATGTAATGTATATATATAATATTATACATATATACAATGTATATTATACATGTATATAAATATTAAAAGGAATCACATACTTAATGTTATAATATTATGTTTTTATTATTAAATTGTTATTTTTATCATTATTAAACATAATATATAATGTTTAAATTTAAATAATATTTAACATTAAACATTATATGTTATGTTTTAATTATAATAATAATTTAATAATAAAAATGAATATTATAACATAAATATACATATAAAATAATAATAATAATTACATTAAATCAAAAAAAAATATATATATTTTTAATAAAAAATGATCGTTGTACGTTTTATTTTTTCTTTTCCATTTTTAATTTTTTTAATAGTATACATGTTTTCCTTTTGTTTCACGAGAATAATAATAATAAACTAACAGTATCATAATGATAATGAATAAGAGGATGAAGTTAAATGTTTAATATACAGTTAAAAGTTAAAATTTAATATAAAATTAAAATAAAATAATAAAAAAACATAAGTATTTGTGTCCAATCAATTCAAATCAATATAATATTAATATTTATTATACATTTTCATTTTAACTTTAACTTTAAATATACAGGAATCTACTTTAATCTATTTTTTTATTTAATTATATAATATATATTATTTATATGTATAAAATCTATTATTTTCCTTTTTTTTCTTTGTAAAAATTGTTTTGTATTGAAAATTTTGAACTGTCTGTATCTTATTTTTATCTGTATTTATTTTGTTTTAATGTTAATGATGATTCAATATAATAAAAAATATATATTTATATGTTTAAATGTTGTTACAATTTAAATGTAATAATAAATGAAATAAAAATCTACTAGGATTCAATCAAAAACAAAATCTTGTTTCATCTTAATATAATAATATTATCGAATATCTGCTAGGCGTCTGTTCAAAAAAAATTGTGTGTTTTTTTAATTTAATTTTACGTTATAATTATAATAATAAATGTTTGTGTTCAATATAATGTTTAATGTAAATAATAATTAAAAATTAATAGTTAATGTTTTTTTTTTGTTTAATAGTAACTCTGATTTTTTGTATCTTTTTTATGTATATAATGTAAATATAATATTTTTTGTTGTCCTGCAATTTATATCTTGAAATTTATTTTAATGTTAAATTATATGAAAAAAAAACTCAACTTTTTTTATGTTATTACTTTGAATTATATATAATATGAATATAAACTATTATAATATTAATAATTGTAACTTTTTTGTATAACAAAGTTTAAATGTTATTTTTTTTTTTTTTTTGGGGAAAAAATTAAGTTTAAACATTTTTTAAATTTAAATGAAATCATGAGCAAAATAAGATGCAAAAATCAAATTATATTATAATATTTAATGTTATATGTCTAATTTTTAATGTTTAACTAGAGGGTAAGAGATCAATTTTCTAATTCTACGATTTTCTGTTTCTATTCTGTGTTTAACTTTTTGTTGTTTTTCATGATTTTCCATTTTTTTGTGTAATTTTTTATTTATTTTTATCATTATTCACAGGACATCATCATTTTATTTTTAATTTTTTATTTAATTTTATGTTGTTGTACGAATCTGTTTAATAGTTTTTTGTCCAAATTTAATGTTTTAATTTTCGTAACGGAACCCAAAAAAATAAAAATAAAAAAATAAGCGTAAATTTTGTGTTACTTAAATTAATTGTTAAATGTAATTTTTTTTTTAATTTTAATTTTATAATGAAAAAAATTAAATTTAATTGAAAAAGTGACTTAAAATTTAAGCGGCGTACCTTTTTGTAGCTAAAGCTGCACGTAATGTAGTAACTTTGGCCTTTAATTTTTGTTGTTGCTTTTTAAGCGCTTGATATTGTTGGTCTTCGCGTGTCAATTTATTGCATAATGCAGCTGCCTCACGCAAAATATTAACTTTTGGGGCACGTTCCTTGTCCTTAATCGATGGAATTGTACTTTTCAATTCTTCAAACAAATTCTTGAGGCCTATCCTTCGTTGACGTTCCATGTCATTGTGCAAGTTGCGTTTTTCCAAGGTCTCAAGTTCGTCACTATCTGAAAAGTTACGCTTATTTGGTGTCTTTTGTTTTTTGCTGTTACTACTGTTGGTGTTATGGGTGTTGCCACGATGTTTTTTACTGGAACTGCCATTGATGCTGTTTGTGTTGGGGCGTTTTTTCGATAAACCAGCTGGGATTGTGGGGATGCCGGCGTAATTTGGATTGCCAGTTGTGTTGCCACCAATGAAATGCTTAACTGGGGTATTTGTACTAGAACTATTTGGGGTGTCGTCATTTGAACAACGACGACGTACTGGTGGTATTGTGCGAAGACCATTTTTCTGGGTTTTTACCATGCGTTCAGAGATTTTGTGTTGCAAGTGACGACGATCCCGTGCACTTGGATTCGTTGGAAGGGTACTACGATCACCAACAGATACAACGTCAATTTCTTCCTCTTCTGCAATTAGAAAAATCAAAAAAATTAAATTAATAACAGAAAATCACCAAAAAAAATATTTCAATTAAGAAATTAAAAGCCAGATATCATCATCATCATTTTAATACTAAATACTAAAAAATTCCATATCACATGAAAAAATAAAAAGAAAACCAGTTCATATCATTTCATATCACATTGAGGCAAAAAGTGAATGTAGTTTCCATAAAATTCAATTCAATTCAATAAAATTATATTATAATATAAATAGTGCAAGTTTCATTTTAACCCATTCATGCCTTGAACATTTTTTGAAATTCTTTAGCTTTCATCGTCCGCTCTCAAAACCCTTGTGAAAGGTGCCCCACAGGTTTTATCTGAATTGAAAGTCAATTAACTCTATTTAATGCAATTTCCAGGTCATAATGGGTTAAAATTTATTACATGAATTTATTGGAAATAATTTTACTTGTGAACGTGTAGAAATTTCACCGGTAATCGACACGCCCGTGTTTGTTACTTGTTTTTTCTTGGACATTTTTTTTTTTTTTTTTTTTTTTTTTTTTTTTTTTTTTTTTTTTTTTTTAAGTGTTTCTTTTTATTTTTTTTTTTTTAATTTAATTGTTTCTTAATTTCAGGTTAATTTCCATTCATTATCAGTTGATTTAACTTCAAAAAATTCATAAAAATAAATTTTTAATCAAATTAATACACGAAATACACACAGAAAAAGGAAAGAGACGCTTCTGGAATATTATTGGACATTATCTTTCTTTTTTTTTTTGTATTTTTATTATTTAATAATCATATGAAAATAAAATAAAAATTTAAAATAAAATAAAGGAGTATAGATGGGAATGGAATGTGGTCCAAATACATATAAAATAACGACTGATAACGACCAAAAAAGTAAAAAAAAAATTAAATATATTTTGCCACGATAAAGACAAGATTCAAGAAAGATTCAGATGAAAGAATATAAAAAAAAACTTTTTAAATTTTTAATATGAATTTGACAACATGATAAATTCCAATCAATTTCTTTCCGAGTGTGTGCGTGAATGAATATAAAAAAGTTAAGAATATTCCATATTTGGTTAGTTTTTGGTGTGCAAAAGCCACACAAACACAAATTAAATGCATTTTCACAGTCGGAACCTCTCTCTCTGTGTATTCATTTTCAATGTATGTTTTTTTTGTATCTTGTACAGTTTTAAATTTAATTTAATTTCATATTTGAAATTATCCGCATATATTTATATTTCACATTATTTGAGTGTGTGTTGTTTAAATTTAATTAGCTGGAAAATTAAATGTGACTTGAATTGATAATCATTTAAACGCAAAATTTAAAGAGTGACCATAAAATTTATTGTAGTTAATTTTTTGTGACGTTTATTTGACAGGTCAAACTAAATTTGACATTTGAGTGTCTTGAATTTGCATTTCGTCTTCATTGAGCTCGATGATTTCATGGAAATGAATTAAAATGTCATCAAATTTACTTTGACAGTAGCTTGCTAAAATGAATTTGAATTTTGACGTTTAACTGTCAAAATTGACATTCAGCAATATCCATGTTTTGCATAGAATTTTGTTTTCTATGTCATATTGGATTATCTCATAATAAATTGAACTTAAAAATGTTAAATTTTGATGAGAAATGTCATGCTAACAGTAGAACTGTCATATAAACGTCAAACTAAAAATTGATAGAATTCAAGTCAAAAAATGACATTTTAATGTATTTTTCAATTAAAATTCAATTAAAACCATGTTCAAGTTAATTTCAATTCTACTTTTATCACATTTTCAATGATACTTCAAAATTTGACGTTTACCTGTCAATTCAATTAAAGTCGAAAACTTACATATTTTATCATAAATTTTCATTTTCATCGTATTTCAATTTTTGAATTCTAGTCAAAAAAAACCTTAAATTTATTTTAATGTCAAAGAAAGTGTAATTGTCAAAATTTGACATTTAAACGTCAAATTACATTAAAATTCATTTAAATTGCAACTCCCTAAGTAAAAAAAAATCGATTAAAGGCACTTTGTTGCGGTCATGATTCATATTCATAAAAAAAATTGAGAGATATTCCATCTTCAATTCAATTCAAAATCATTCAACAACAAGATGATCAAATACCAATGAACTGTAAAAAAAAGAATTATTATTATACGTGTTACGTACACAAACTCTTTGGGAACAGAGAACGAGATATTTGAATGAAATAAAATGCGAAAATTTGGCGATAAAGACATAACATACGAAATTGAATCATGTATACCAAGAAAAATACATTCTCTTCTCTGTTTTATTTTATTTTATACTTTTTTTGTGTGTTCTGTATACAAATATAATAAAATGCTTTTAATTCTGTATCTATGGAGGTATGTGGATATTAAGGTATTTTTGTATGATTATTAAAAAGAATTTCTTAGAAGTACCACTTACTTTGTCGTATCTCATTCTTTTTTTGTATGTTAGAGTTGCTTTTATTTTTGATTCCATTCATTTTTCATTTCTGGTTGTTATAATTTTTTGCACATATACATGAGAGAGTAGGTATAAAAAAATTTATGAATTAGAATGACCGGCAGGCCAGATATCGGCTCTTTTTCTTCATTATTCAATGTGATTCGTGTAAAGTAAAAAAAAAAGAAAAAGGAATTGATTTTATCAGTTAGTTTTGCAACATATATGCATTATTTTGTTACTTTTTACTGTTCGAAAACATGCTTGAATATTAAATATAATACTAATAATTTATTATGTGGCGCACAGTATGACTAATTTTATGGTTTCTTTTGAAAAATTATTTCACTGCAACTCTTTTTTTTTATTTTTTATCATTTCATATAAGAAAAAAACATAAATTTTAATGGTGTCCCCTTTACATTCAATTACAATTATTATTTTAAAACTGTAATCATTACATTTGTTCAATAGAAAATAAATAAACAAACAAACAAAAAATTAACTAGTTTAAGAGTGTCATAGATCAAGTAAAATATTGCATTCAGATACTGTTATAATTGTAATTGCATGTATTGTGAGAGAGATAAAGTCTTGAATTTCAATTTCTTAACCTTATATTGACAGTAAGGAACTTTAATCTTTAATTTCATTGACATTTATTGATATTTTAATTTCCAAGCCAAATTATTAAACAAATTTTCGATAAATGATTCCGAAAACTTCAAAACTATTTTTATTATTTTCATGAAACGCCATCTACAGTACTTTTCGATTAAGACTCAGGTTAAATGACACAATCAAATCAAGTTAAGCACGAGCTATGAAATAATTGTGATCAAAGAGAAACAATTTTCTTGTCACGATGAAATTCAATTTTTTTTACCCAGTTTATATAGAGATTTAATGTTGATTGAATATCTCTAGTGAATGATAAATAATCAATTTATTTCTAATCAGCCAGTAAATTTATGTATAAGGTGATCCATTGAGAATTGTTTACAGTTGATATTAAGTGTAATAGGGCAAGGATTGAAATGAAAATAACAGTAAAGGATAACTGAAAATTGTTTTTTGAAAGCTGAAGACGATTTTTTGAAAGCTGAAGACGATTTTTCGAAACCTGAAAGCTGAAGACGATTTTTCGAAACCTGAAAGCTGAAGACGATTTTTTGAACATTGAAGGCGATTTTTTGAAAGTTGAAGACGATTTTTAGAATCCTGAAAGCTGAAGACGATTTTATGAAACCTGAAGACGATTTTTAGAAACTTGAAGACGATTTTTGAAAGCTCAACACGATTTTTGAAAGCTGAACACGATTTTTGAAAGCTGAAGACGATTTTTGAAAGCTGAAGACGATTTTTTGAAAGCTAAACACGATTTTTGAAAGCTGAAGACGATTTTTAGAATCCTGAAAGCTGAAGACGATTTTATGAAACCTGAAGACGATTTTTAGAAACTTGAAGACGATTTTTGAAAGCTCAACACGATTTTTGAAAGCTGAACACGATTTTTGAAAGCTGAAGACGATTTTTGAAAGCTGAAGACGATTTTTTGAAAGCTGAACACGATTTTTGAAAGCTGAAGACGATTTTTAGAATCCTGAAAGCTGAAGACGATTTTTTGAAAGCTGAACAGGATTTTTGAAAGCTGAAGACGATTTTTCGAATCATGAAAGCTGAAGACGATTTTTTGAAACCTGAAGAGGATTTTTTGAAAGCTGAAGACGATTTTTTGAAAGCTAAAGACGTTTTTTTGAAACCTGAAAGTAATGTTTGGAAATCTGAAGACGATCTTTGAAACCTGAAGACAATTTTTCGAAATCTGAAGCTGAAGACGATTCAAAGACGAACTTCAAAATGCACTTGAAAAACAATTCCATTCTTCCACTTTCACATTTTAATGGTTTTTTAATCATCATAAAAGCTCATAAAACAAATGCATTCCCTTCATGAATTAATTTACATTTTATGATATTACTCTACATTTAATCAAAAGAAACCACTCTTTGATTCCAATCTATGCACTTAATAATGATAGTAAAGTATTACAAAAAAAAAAAAAATAAACATAAAATTCTTCGTGTAATGATTGATTGTAATTGAAATTTTTTATCGTAAAATACCGGTATTTTTAACACGTTCCTATTTTTTTTCCTCAATCGATATGATTACTATTTTTTAATGTTTTTTACTACTACTATAAACATACTCAATGTGATCATTATTATTATCATCATCATAATTATGTATACACATATTTTTCATTCATTCAGTTTTCATCCAGTTACTCATTGATAAGCATCTTGCGTAGCAACTTATTATATTATTATTAAAAAAAAAATGTTATATAAAAAAATGCAAGTAAGTAATCATATGCCAGCATTTTATACGTATAATGATGATAATGTTATAATATGAAATTTAATAATCATCAAACAAAAAATAAAAATAAAATAAAACATTATTAAAAGATATTTTGCTGCTGTTTATGAATTATTATTACAGTTTTTTTTATTTTAAATATAACAGAAATGCATTGAAATGAATAGAAAGTGATCTCTTTCCAATTTTTTAACAGTAAACGGATGATGATGACGCTGATGACAGTTATTATGATCATAACCATAAAAATTTTAACCCTTAATTACCTTCAAAGGATAATTTTTATTTAAAATTTAATTAAAAAAATATTATTTTTAAATTTTTTCATTGAAAATTTATTATAAATGTTATCAATGACATTTTTTTGACATTAAAGGGTTAAATTTAAAAAAAAAAAAAACAGGTAACTTAAGGAATGTTTCTACACTTTTTCATTGATCGATCAATTAGATATTAAAATGAGAATTGGAAATCAAATGCAATGAAATTTCCATTTTAAGGTTATAAAATGAAAAACAAAAAATCTCAATGAAGTCAATATAAAATGATAAAAGTGCCTCCAGGGAGATTTTGTGGCGCATTGAAATTATACGCGTGCTATCATATAATAACACATTAACTGCAATCACGTACTGCAATCTCTTTATTTTTCTTTCTTCTTTCACCCTCTGATATCCATTCAAAATGTTACAAAAAAATATGAAAAGCCGCTCACTTTTTTAAATATAAATTCACTATTAATATGTGACATGAATACTATTTAAACGTTATCTTGTGATTATTATTATTTTTTTTTTAATGTTATTTTTTCTGATCATCATCTCTACATGTTCTGAATTGGAACATTAAAAAAATGTGATAACTGTCACTAAGTGGCATCATATGACATCCCATTTAAAATGTTATGTATAAAGTTTTGATATGAAAAAAAAAATTTTTTGTTAAACATTGTACTCTTTTTTTATAATAAAAAATTTTTATAATAATAAAATATTAAATGAAAATGAATAGAATGGAATTTAATACATTTTTTTAATGATAATGATAACAACAAAAAAAATCTTTTGTATACATTTTTTTGTATTATCTTATCAATACAAATTTTTTTTTGTACAAATTTCCTTGAATCAATGATTTGATGAATGAATGAATATTTTTTTTCTTCTCATTCCGAAATTCATTGATTGTAAGTCATATGTTTATTAAATTATACACAAAATTCATAGAATGAATAAAACCTTGAAAAAATTATTATGTAATAAAAATGTTTAAATGATATTTTTGTCTTATCATTTTTTTATAATGATTTTACTTTATAATTGTAAAATTTGGGCCGGCGCTAAGTATTAAATTAAAAATGTACGCTCTCGTATACTGATAATGATTGTAAAAAGGAGTTTTTATTCCTCATAGTAACAATTTAACATTAAAAATTGAGTGACAATTACCTTAATCATTATTATGATAATATAACATATGATTTACCTTAATATTATGATAAGTGAAGGGTTAAAGAACTTTTAAGTCAATGACCTAAATGTTTTAAAAAAAGATAACTATTTAAACATGAATGGAAAGTTTTAGAATTGTAAAATTTATGATAAGATAATAAAAAATTTATAAAATTTGTTTACATTTTATTAGTGTATTTATGGGGCTTTTCATTCTAAAGTGAGTGCGAATCACAAGTGTCTGTATGGCCAATCTGAGGGCACAGGCCATCAATGCTCCATAAAAAACATGAATTTTTTGTTCCATAAAAAATATGAATTTTTTGTTCTACAAAAAAATGTGTATCTGCCCTAAAAAGCGAAAAACAAGGGTTTAAATTTTTTTTGTATTCTTCTTTCTTTTATAATATAAAAATGCAAAAAATGACAGGGTTATGTATGAAATACGTATGATGTTTGTTCTTAAAAGTTGTAGATAATAGTTAGGAGAAAAAAGTTTTTATTTACCATTTTACATGGTTTCATACAAAAAACTTGATTTTTCATCAAAAAACATTCGTTGAAAAACTGATAACATAAATTTTGGTTTTTCAAATAAAATCGAAAGTTTTCGATGTTTTTTGACGAATAATCAATTTTTTTCTATGAAAACATGTAAAATGGTAGATAAAATTTTTTTTCTCAAAACTATTACCTACAACTTTTAAGAACAAACATTATACTTATTTCATACAAAACTCTGCCATTTTTGCACTTCTATAAGGTGAAGAATAAGAAAAAATCGAAACCCTTGTTTTTCGGTTTTTAGGGCAGATACAAAAATTTTCGATGAACTCAAATTTTCAAAATAAACTGAAGAATAAAAAAAAATTGAAAGCCTTGTTTTTCGGTTTTTAGGACAGATTCAAAAATTTTTGTTGTACAAAAGCTTCATATTTTTAATTCAAGGCTTGTGTACTCATATTGTCAAAATAGAGAGAACACAAAAAGAGTAATCACTTTAGAATGAAATGCCACATGTATGTTTAATATTATAATATTTATCGGTCACTTCCCAAAAATAATCAAATTTCAATGGAAAATTACCACAATTTTTTTTTAGATAATACATCAAAAGAAAAAAAAATCTAAATTTATATTCAATGAATAATTTCTCTTTGCATTTATATATCATTAATTTGCATGCATGTTATATACACATAATATCGCTCACTCCGTGCATAAAAGACACTTTGCCTGTGTATAAGCATATGCACGGAACAAGCGAATAATAAACTGACTTAGATGAAAGGAATTTGAGTAATGCAACACACTTGTATCCAAATCATTTTATATACATATAAAATTTGCAATAAAACATTTAAATTGCATGCATACTGTATTTCATTTCATTTAAACATATATAATAATAAACATATACATGTAATATGTATATAACTTAACAAAAAAATTTTAAAATTTAAATGTAGACACGAATTCAATAAATATATAAATAAAAATAACAAAATGTGTACTGAAATAACTTCAATTAACCGGCCGGCCGGAATTCGCAATAAATCTATAAAGTTAAATATTTTCTTCATCATATATAATGTTTAAAGGTATTTAAAGGTTCTTATATACATACAGATTTCAATTGATGTTAAAATTCATTTTATTTTTTTTTTTACTTTTAAAATGTGTGTGTGGGTAATATTAAAAAAAAAATATAAAATTAAACAAGTAACGATGTTGTACTTTTATTAAAGAATTATTTGTGTATATTATACATGTTATATGTGTATAATGTTTGTATAATGCTATACAAAAGAAAAGAAAAGAATGATGAAATTGAAAGAAAAAAAGAAAGGAACATATACAAAAGAAGAGATTTTGCGAATAATATTATTTAAGAACTGGTTCTTTTATATTATAAGTGTATAATGTTATACATTGAATTTTATTATTATAAAATTTATACATCTCATTGAAGAATAAATGTGAGAAAATATAAGGAATATATATGTTATAATAATAATAATAAACATATAAATATATAAAAGGCGTATATTTTCTTTCACATTCCATTCCAGTACATTTTTTTATTTTATAATATTATTTATACATATATTTAATTTATTATATTATATACATGTATATGATGATGATTATAATGAAAGTAGTAGGTTATCGAAATGTATAACATTTAAAACAGGTATTTTTTTATTATTTAAATATATTTTGCATTCATTTTCAGTGTCGTCAAGTTGCTCTCTTTAAAGAAATTTATCATCTTTATTCATATGATAAATAAAAATATATATTATAATGTTTAATAAAAAATTCATATTATAATAATAATAATAATGATTATCATTGAATTTGAATGAAATTCATTTCTAAAAAATTTCAAATAAAATTTAATATTAAACATTAAAAATTTAATGTTTTTTTTTATAATTTTTATTATTAATAATAACTTTATTATTCAAAATAACTTTATAATGTAATTAAACATATAACATTATATGTGTAAATATATGTTACATGTATAACATTATAATACATAATGATAAACTAGTATCATCATTTATATGCCATTTATAGATATTGGATTGGAATTTCAGGTATTCAAGACAAAATATTTATCTTTTTTTTATTATATGTATGTATAAAGTAAAGTGCAATTCTTCTATTTCTTTTTATATGTATATAAATGTTTATACATATATGAATTTTATACATACACAATTCAATGGAATGACTTCTAAGAATAAGATGTGCGGGGAATCACTTCATTATACAGTGTATGTGCAAATAAAAATAAAGTATATTCAGTCATTTCCGATTCATTCAAGTCAATATGAAGACGACTTATAATAAGAATTATTGATAAACAATGTTTTTTGTATAACTGTAACTTGTTTCAATGTAATATTTGAATATAATCTCAATTCTGAATGAATCAGAAAAGGATGATGATCATGATTCAAGTTATGACTCAATTTGGACTTATTCCGATTAAATTAAATTTAATCACAAGAAATTCAATATTCTTTTTAATGTTTGTAACCCAATTTCTTGGAATTACTTTTTTTTGTATTATAATCTTTGAATGTTTATTATTATTTTTTATTATTTTTAATGTTGTTCGACTAATTACTACGACATGAAATTTTTTTAAGGTTTATTGTGTCCGGAAGTGCTTTAAATGTCTCATTGAAAAACTAGTCTAATAAAAACATAAAATTAAATTTAACATATGAGTTTGATGTTTTATTGTACATGGCGTCATATTACACACATTTGTATGTGTGTGTGTATGGACACAGATGTTTATTTTATTACTTTTATTTGATAGAATTAGAATTTGAGATAGACAGACAAAAAAACGGATGCCAAGTGAGAAAATTTCATTGTAAGGTAAGATTTTGTTTTCTTGTGACTTTTTTTTTGGAATGACAGTTTTACCTGTCAAAAATGACATTTGTGATTCGATTTCAGTCAAAAAAAGACATTTCTGAATCGGTTCCATTTTAAAAAATTACGTTTCTGAATCGGTTTCATTCAAAAAATTGAATTTCTGAATCGGTTCTAACTTTTAAGGCATTTGAATTTCAAATTCAAAATGACCGTTATTTTCAAATGGACGTTATTTTTAAGGTTCTCTGCAAAAATTAATTCAAATATTTTCCTAGAATTTCAATAAGTGTCATAATCTGCATGTTAAAAATAAATTTAATATTGGGATAGGACAGGAGTCATAAAGCCACAAAGAACATACCGCTTAACATTTTGTAAGAAGACAAACAAAAATTTTGATATAGAACATGTTAAAAAAAAAGTATTGTATACAATCCTTTAACAAAGATATTCATCATATCAAATATCATACAATATCAAGAAACATTAAAAAACAAATCATTTGTATGGCTTCACTTTTTATTAAAATATTTTTTTTGTTCAGTTTTATGATGATTATCATTGATGTAACTTTTAGTTTAAATTTCTAAATAAAAAGAAAAGTAAGTAATATAAAAAAAGTAAGTTGACAGAAGTCATACAATTGCACAAGGTAATCATCTTACATACATGAACACAAAAAAAAAATTTAGTCTGAGTAATTTAAATATGTACATTGAATATTATTCATCAAAAAGACGCCATGCCATGGCAATATATTTTTTTATTTTATGAGCAAGTCATGTACTTAAGCGTGAAATATGATGTAAGTTATATTTTTCTTTAATATTATTATTATTGTTATATATTTATAATTATTTATTTATATATGTATTAAAATAATGTCACTTCTTTTTTGATATTCAAGACAAGTACTTTCAAAGTCATTTTATGTTGCTATGCGGAAAAGTAATAAAAATTCCCCAAAAAAAATATATATCGAAATATAACATTAATCGAACTTTTCATTTTATTTTATTTTATTATCTTGGTTTACTTGTTCATATTATGTTCATTTCAATTCATAATATTAAATAAAAAATAACTTTTTACTTTCCATTTAAAGGATTCGACATTGAAACGCTTATTCATAAAATGGAATAAAATGAATAATAAAATTTTATGTTGTTAAGTTAAGAAGTGTATTGAACCTTAATCAAAAATTATCGAAAAGCACGCAACATTGTACATTATTAAAAAAAAAATAATATTATACATACATCAATTGTATATATGTATAATATATATGTATACATTTATATATTATTTTTTTTTTGGGTATATTTCACGATTTTTTTTATTTATACATTTTCTTTTGTTTTTTCATTATCATCATACACATTACATACATAATACACATAATAAAAAAAAATAAGATTATATAAGAATAAGACAAGTTATATAAATAAAAAGCCGGTTTTTATTATTATTATTATTATTAAACATTATCGATTACTTTTCATTGTCATTGAAATTTTATCATCATCTTTATCATTGTTATTGTTCTTATTACAATTATATAACATTCTATTTTTAACTTTTTAATGTTAATGTTAATAAACTATAATTTTTTTTAAGTTAAGTTTTTAGTTACATCTGAACTTGATAAACATTATATAATATTATGTTTATTGTAATGCATCATATTATATTATATTAAATATGATTATAGTAAAATAAAAAAAGGTCCTTTTTATATGTATTATAATAATAATATTACATATATATTTGTATACAAAATAATATAATATACATACATATATGAGAAAAAAAACCAAAAAACGTGACTTACTTAAATTTGACATTATTTAAGGGTATTTTATCCTGATGTTTATTAGATAATTTATTGTTCTTTTTTTTCTGCTTTTTTTTAAAGGGGGTTTCAATGTTACATTTTCTTTTAATATAAATGTATATAAATATTTTTTGTATAAAAATTCATATTAAAAGAAAAGTTAATTTAAATGCTAAATTCAGTGTTATAATGTTTAAAAAACATGAAAAAAATATAATATAAGTTTAATACACATAGAATATTATTAAAATATTATGATAAAGAAAGAAGATTTCCTGTTAAATAAACATAAAATTTAAAAAAAAATAAATTTCAACATTATATTGATAATAAACATGATGATGTCAATCTCAAGGGTGTCGTTATACAAAAAAAAAATTGTATCAGATTTGTTCTAATTTATTACCATAACATGAATAAATTATTAATTATTGTTATTTTTTGTTTTTTTTATAATGTTTTCATTGAAATGTATTCAATACAATATGATTTTTTTTCATTATCATAATTAAAATATTGATTATATAATATAATAAAATAATATAATACAATACAAAATTGTTGCATATTTCGAATTAAAATATATATTTATTAAAGTTATAATAATTATAACTATTATCATAAAAAACATTATTTTGATAACAAAGAATTGTATGTTAATCACTATGATGATTATGATTTTTTGCATAAAATTGTATATAATTATAATATATACAATTATTTAATGTAAATGTATTTTTATTATAATAAAAACATAATTAGTTCACACTTTTTATTATGAATAATTGTTTACATTTATAATAAAAAAACATTAAAATTATTACATTTTTTTTTGTTATTTGTTACAAACTTTATACATTTTATCATTTTATTATGATTATCATCATCATCATTGTGATTATTATTATATTGAAAATTATAATTTTAATTATAATGATTTCATTTCATTTTATTCATATGTATAAGCAATATAAATAAATTGCATGAGTGATTAATTACCATTTCATCTTTTTTTATTATTTTTTATTATTATATTCATTGACTGGGTCAAAAATTGCACATTGTACACATATGATGTTTATTTTTATATTATTATACAATACATGTAAAGTATATAAGTGTGTATAATGTTATTATTCATCATTATTACTATAATAATCTATATTAAGAAAATAATATTATTAATAGAAATCATTATAATAAAAATAATAACAAAAATCAAAGTACACATGCAATATAATAATATTCATTTAATCATATGTATATGATAATGAAAAAATTTAGTTTAAAATTATAAATGTATAAATATTAAATATTATAATATTATATACAATTAATATTATATTATAAATAATAATAATAAACAATTGTATATATAATAATATTTAATAAATGATAATATAAAAATATAAATAATAAACAAAACAAAACTAAACATAATCTTACCGGATACGTCTATGAATTTCATTTATATCCAGTTACATTTTTAAATGAAAATATTCTTTTTGTTTATATTTATGTTCATTTTTTGCAATTCAATATCTATTGTACATAAACACAAATAACTGCACATTTTGCATTCATCATTCTCATCATCACAATGAAAGTATAACATGTATAATATACATATAACATGTGTATATGCATATAAATGTATACATATACAATAAAAGTGAATGGTCTCTATGATATTTTGATACTACACAAATGCATTTTTTATTTTTATATTAATAGTACATAAAAATAAAAATACACGCTAATCAAAGCCAAGCCAAACCAAAGATAGACAAGGTCGATTTGTTGTTTATTATTATTATTATTGTTTTTATTTATATTTATAAATGTGTATATGTATATAAACATTTGAATACTATGCTAAAATATAATAATGAATAAGAATGCAGTTGCATATATATAAAATAAAATCACACGGATAAAGATAATTATAGACCGGTTATTGTTGCATTTGGCCTAATTTTACAAATAAATAAATAAATAATGTTTACAATTATATACAACTAAAAAAAATAAAAAAAACCATAAATATCTGATTGAATTTGTTTCTCTCGGTTTTTATATATATATAATTTTTTTTTATATTGAATATACAATACAATGAATGATGAATGATGATTATTATTATATTTATTATTATTGTAGTAGTTGCATGCAATTTAGGTGTATTTTGATTTTTCATTCATGATTTGAACTGAATTTTAAAATGAAATTTAATTGAAAATGTTTTTTCTATTTCACTTTCACTTAAATATACATTTTTTGTTTTTTTTTTTATTAAATTTATAATATTATAATTTTTATTTAAATATAATTTTAATGTTAATAAAAATGCAAATAATGTTACAAATAATAAAAAAAATTACAATTTCAATAACTTTTCGGATGTGGTTTAACTCAGATTTCCTTGAATGAACATTATGATACATGTTTTTTTTATATTTTTTTATTTTTATATACAAACATTTATATTTTAAATGAAGTTCTCATGATGAATGTGAATATTAATGATAAGAAGTTATTCAATCGTGTTCATGTCTTATTTAATTGTTATATGTTTAAATAAAAAAAAATAAAATTGAATACAATATTGAACAAAAATCAGTTGTTAACTTAATTTAATGTTGTCATTTTTCATTAATATTGTTATATTATTATTATTGTTATTAACTTGATTTTTTTTTCAGGGAAAAGGTCAATGACGTTTAAACATGTACATGGAATCAAAATGAAATCAAAATAAACGAGAGTAAAATTATAAAAAAAAATGAATAAATAGAACAAAACAAAATAAAAATACAATACAAATGATGATGCATCACCCAAAGCCCTACATATAAAATGTATTTTTATTTTTTTTGGCCTAATAATGAATTTAAAATGAATGTGTGTGTGTGTTTGTGTGTGAATGGTAATCATCTTAATAATCATTTCCTTTCTAAATAAATAATTTTATTCTCATGTACGACGAGCTTTGTAAATATATAAAATAAAATAATCTGTGAGTGTATTTTTAGTGCCTGGTATCAAGTTAAACGAAAAATGTCCATTCACTTTGCTTTATTTACATTTTTAACGGTATCATTTTGAAATGTCACTTTATTAAGATTTTTTTAGATGTTGGATTTAACCCTTTGGAGGTTTATGAGCTTTGGTGCAGAAATGACGAGACGATTTTTTTTTACTTTTTAGTGCAATGTGTCCGAAATTGTTCGAAGTGTCCTAAAATTCAAAATAAGGAAGAATTTTTTTACTTCTCAGTTCATTTGTGTCCTAAAATTGAGAGTAAGGAAGATTTTTTTACTTCTCAGTTCATTTGTGTCCTAAAATTGGGAATAAGAAGATTTTTTTTTACTTTTTAGTCCATTTTTGTCCCAAAATTGAATTTAATCTGTTCATCACTTTATTGAGGTTAAAATTTTCAAGCCAATTTTTTCCTCACCCTAAAAGCAATAATTAAATTTTTACTTTTCCTTCTTTTTTCATAATTTCTTCTCCAAAACTTGTGTCGTATTTTTCGACCAAATTCTGGTGTCGGAGAAGGTTTTTTTTTAATTTATTTTTATGTCCCATTTACTTTGCAATTTTACATTTTTCGGTCGATTACACGTCTGTGAGAGTCAATGAGCTTGTCATGTCCAATCAATTTTGAATAATAATTTTGCAAGTTTGACCTAATTTTACCACTCACTCAATGTAATGTAATGTCTCTCAGAGTATATTACAAATAACAATCATTATTATATTTTTTTAAAAATTTGGCACAAAATTGACTTGGCTAAAATAATAATAAAAAAAATGTATATAAATTTAGATCTCAATTATATTTATTTATTGTCATATGACGTAGAATCTAAATAGTAAAAATTCTTTTTGACACCACGCTAATTTCATGTGGTTTTTTTTTGTAAATACACACAATTTATAATGAAAGCGGCCTCGATATATTATGTTTGGATGTCATCGTCATAGACACACATTTTCTAATTTTGATCATGTGAAATAAATTCTTTTTTTTTATTATATTCATTGTACGTGTGTGTGTTGTTTAGTTTGCAAAAAAAAAAATGAGGAGAAGAAGAATAAATAAATGAAATGAAATGAACAAACACACGTTTTTTAGATATAAAAATGTTTTAAATATACAAACTTTTTCCCCATAGCAACAGGGTTTCACCTCATTATGACAATCATTTTCATTTCATGATGCAAAATTACTTTTATTTCATTTTATTTTAAATTTAGGATTGTCCTAATAATAAAAAAAATATTTTAACTTAAAATAAAATAAAAATTTCGATTTCATTCATATCCTGTGTGTACTTAAATTTTTTTTTTATCAAAACTTAGACAAACCCGCGAATATTTAAATTTCATATATATTTATATAAAACATACATTTTTTAAATTTCTTATACATTTCATTGTACATGTGTATAAAATAAAAACAACCTTGAATGGGTCATAAACGTTAAAAAAAAAATTCCGGCACGCATTATATTTTTATACACATTACATGTAGAGGTAATAAATTTAAATATTTTATATATGTATAAACTAAACATATATGTTATACATTATAATACACATATATGTATAAATTTTTGAAGATCATGCGTGTATGTTTAGTATAAATTGTTATAAAACATGCGTAATTTTTTTTTTGTTTAAGTTATTTTTTTATCGTCATGGTCAAATTAATCGGGTGTCGTCGTCGTTTTTTTATTATTATGATTATTATTATTATTATCATCACAATTCTGTTTGTATATACATTATACACATTCATTTGTATACTGATAAAATTAGCGAAAAATTGCAAAGAATTCCGAAATTTAAAGATCTTCTTTTATATTTTATTTCATTTGAGATGTTATACGTGTATGTCTATTACATATATATGTTAATAGTAATAATTGTGGGTTGATCATCTGATGTCTGATTTTTTTTTCATTTTATTATTAATATGATTGTAAGTTAAATTGCCATTTAAGGTTATTCATGTATGTGTATCATCATATGGATGATTTAATCGAGACATCATCAATTTTTTTCTATATTTTAATAATAAATATTAACATTATTATAATTGTTTTGTATTACATTGTATTGATATTATTATTATAAAGATATCAATTTCTAAAGAAAATTCAATTTTTTATTATGAAATTGATATGTTATATCATACAAATATTCTTATTATTATATTCTTATGTAATGTTATAAATTCATTAATTTAAACATTTTATCATCATACATCTAAATGTTTAAATAAACATATAACATATATATACACATATAAATGAAGTGGCATTTAATTGACGAATAAATAATAATAAAAAAAAATACAAATAAAAATCAGAACTTCTGATTTCTTATACAAATAACAAATTATAATGAAAATTGCTATTCGTGGAAGTGTGTCATGTCTTATTATTATTATTATTAAGATTATGTTTATATTATATTATATACATATACATACATATATGACATTCTTAAGATATGATTATTATGTTTGAATTGAAATATTTATGACATTTAATAAAATTTTAATTTAAAATAATGTAAAATTTAATTTTTTTTATTATTTTAATTTTTTATTAAAATTTAAGATAATATACATTTAAACATTATACATTGTATAAGTTACAAGATACAAATTTAAACATAATGTTTATAATAATAAAAAAAGAATAATAAGTAAAATTACCTTTAAATATTCTAAGTATTAGATAATCATCAATTTAAATTAAAATTTAACATTGCGTGTGGTAACTTTATTATTTCACTTTCATGCATTTCATGTCATCATAATAATAATAAAAGTTACATTTATATAAAAATAATGTGACATTAAAATTTTTTATTATTATAATTTTATTATGATTGTTATTGTTATGATTATTATGATTATTGTTTGAAATTAAAAAAAAAATATATATTAAACAAAGTCATCATCAGATCAAGATAATCATAAAAAAATAATATAATATTAACATATATCATATACACAAAATCTCTTAAAATAAAAAAAATAAAAAAAAAAACAAATGACATACATATTTTTTGTTGATGATTATAACATTTATTATTATAAAAAATAATAAAAAGAATATAAAAATAACATTTAACTACATTAAATCATTTGCATGCATCTTGTCATCAAATAAAAACAATGCATTTGTATATAAATGTACAAAAGTAACTTTTCTTATAATATAAATGCATTTGATTGCATGTCATCATATATAAACATGTATTTTGTTTGTATCTCATTGTGTAATGTCGTCATGTCTGCAAAAATTTTGTATTTGTAAGTATATTTAACTATAAATAGCAATAATAAAAATAATAATAATAATAATAACAACAAAAAACATTATATATATATATATAAATAAAATGGTCAATTTTGCAATATAATGTTAAAAAACATTAAAAAACATGAATCTTTATATAAATGTATAAAGTTTTTTTTTTGTATATTATATATTTGTATGCAGAATTATTACCGGATGGTTAAAATTTTATTTTATTATACAAAACTGCATTATTATGTTATGTTTATAGATATATATTGCTACTGTGCGTTTTATTTTTTGCTTTGATGTGTTTTTATTGTTATTATTATTATTCTATTTCACTCATGAATATTGCACCGGAAACACTTAAGTTGCGTCTGTTTTGTTACTTTTTTTTCTCAATGTCTTATTATTATTATTATATGCATATCATATAAATATATGAATACAACATACAACATAATATAAACAAACTATATCATTATACATACATATATATGTTACAAAACATATATAAATTTGATGAAAAGTAATCAGAATATTCAAAGAACTACAAGAATAAATGTTATTAATTTAAGAACATGATGTTTAATTTTTGTTTTTTTTTCATTTCATTTTATATAATGTTATATACGCATTGTATTATATTAATTTGCAATATAATAATCATAATAATTTACACGTGCCATTTACAAATTAAAAAAAAAAAGAAAAAACTAGACAAAAAAACCATAAAACTGCCAAAAAAATCCATAATATGTTACACATGTATAAAAGATCATCGACACTTTGTAATATAAAAATAAGCATATACATTAAACATTTACACATTGTATATATATATATATATATAATATAATGTTATAATAATAATAATAATCATAATATACCTTAAATAATTGTTTTAAATAATAATAATAATGATTGATAAAAAATTGACATGTATTTTATTAAAATTTATATCAATATATTTTAATGTATTAGTATTTGTGTTAAAATTATATGTATATAATATTAAAAAAAAAGTGCGTAAAATTTGAATTGTCATTCCCTTTTCATTATTATTATTGTTATTATTAAGTTTGTATACTTGTATGTACAATGTATATGTTTATATGTATACATTTAGCTAGACATTGTAAAGTAAGTCAATGAACTGATTTTTTTTGTGTCAATTTTTATATATGTTTATTATGATTTCATAAAAGTAGTAAATAAAAAGTTATATGTATATGATTTTTATATAAATATGTATAAATGTTAAATGTTTAAATAAAAAGTTAAATTTAAACATAAAAAATTTAAACATTAAAAAAAAATACCAAAGAAAATTGGACATGATAGTTGCGGGTTTTTTATATTTTTTTTGTATTCTTAGTAATTTTATTTTAATGTTAAATGAAGCATAACATTAAGATTTGCAAAAATTCTGCTTGAAGGTATTATTTTTATTATTATACATGTATATTATTGTATAATGTATAATTGTAATGCAATATAAAAACATGGATTTAAAAAAGTAATAAGTTAATAATCAAAATACAAATGAATATAAAATAATAAAAAAAATTAAAATTAAAAAAAAATCAAATTTTTGTTATGTATTTTAATGTTTTAATGTTTTTTTTATATTAGTATAATATAATATAATATAATATTAATGTATATCATTATACATAACATAACATATACATTTATCAAACATTATCCTTAAATGACAGTTCATGAACTGTGATTAGAGGTAAAAGACCGTTTCCGTGTATTGAAATGCAATGCAATGATAAACGTTATTCACTTTCTTTTTATATATATATTTATATAAAATGTATACACAGCAATGAAAATGCTTGTAGCCAGTTATCATTCTCCTTTAAATCCTTGTTATACAAATTTTATCTTATAACTATAACTATACATGCCATTTTGTCTGACACCAACATAACATAACATAACAAAACGTTTCTATTCCTTTTTTTGCTATGTTTAAATGTATATGTGTATAATATATAAAACATAATAATATAACATTATATTCATATATAAATGTATAAATTTACACAGTTTCCTTGTTTTTTATTATATACATTATAAATTTTAGTCGATAATCATATTTTGCATTGTATTTATATATATGCATAAAAAAGGAAAATAAAACTTTTTTTTTATCATCAAATTCTGTTTTTCATTCCATTTAACATAAAATTACATTGCTGCATGTCCTTTCACTGTATAAAAATAATAATATAATGCAAAAATCGTCTCGACATGAATGTGTACATTACAGTGTACATGTTGTATAGTGGAAAATATAATAAAAGGACGACGACACATACCAAAAAAAAGAAAAAAAATACATAAAATGAAAAAAAAAATGAAAAACGACAAGGAGAAAATTCAATTCCCGTTTTCCTTGTTTTGTGTGTGTTTGTGTGTTTCCTATTATTATGTTTTATCATATGTATGTATGTATAAACACACATATACATATATAAAAGAACGGAAATATAAGGACTCACATATACAAATACAAAAAAGAAGAAAATTCATCGTGTTATGTTCGGAAAATGTGATGATGATGATCATCATCATGATTTTCATTTGAGATGTGAACAAGAGAAGAAAATGAACAAAATACATTTTTATTTTAAGGGTGGTGGTTAACGAGACATTCCCATTCCAATGAAACAAAGAAAAAAGTTCAATGTACAAAATAAAATAAAATATTACAAGGACAAACAATAATGAATTTATGTTGTGCGTAACATTTTACATACACACACACACACACACGTACAATTTAAGGGTGGTTTTGCACATATAACATGTAAAATGAATAAAATAACGCACTTTTCATCATATATCTATAGATACACAAATGTGAATGACCTTGAACTGCTTATAAAATATACATTCACACACATTATACGCACTTTATGCATCTATTTTATGTGTATACGCATTTTGTGTGTAATTTTATTATTATTTTTTTTGTTTGACTCATGGAAGAAAAAAAAAACGACACGTGTTAAATTGTCTTGAATTTTCATCCAAAATGTATTATAATTTTATTTCGATTATGGTCAATGACGTCATTGAACAATCCTCTTTAAATATCACTCATTTAATAGAACTTTCATTGTAATCATATGTAATGTAATAAAACATATTATAATAATATTAATAATAATAAACATTTAATTAATTAAACATTAATCATTAAATGTTATATTTAAGTTTAAATGAAAGTAATAATGTATTAAATGTATAAAAATAACTTTTAATATTAATATATATTAATATTTGATCATATTCTATAAAAAGATAATTTTAGAATTTTTTGTTTATTATTATTATAGTTATAATTATCATTTTAAGTTAAACTACACAATTAAATGAAATGTTTAAATGAAACTTTTTTGTTTAATGATTGATTTGTTTTGTGTAGGAGGAAAATGTAGTTCATAAAATTTTCCAATATAATTTTATTATCATTTAAATTTAACGCCTGGTTAAAAATAATTTAATTATCACTGCTCGTGTACACAGTACACAGCTTTTCATTAAATTATACATTATAAGATATAAATATATAATGTTTTGTATATAATGTTAAAAATAATAAATTTAAAGAAAAACATTCAATTATATATAAAATGATAATAAAATGTTTTTTTTTATCTATATTTTAATTTATTGATACATTTATAACATATATCATTTGTAATGTATAACATGTAAAATGTTTAAAAAAATACAAATAATGTTATATGTATATAATATTATAATATAATATAATGTAACATACGAGTCCAAAACATTTCATGTTATTTTGCAATAAAAGTGGCACCCGGTATAATTTTAAAAGTTATTTAAACATATGCATACATATATTTATAAGTTTTTTTCTAGTGTAAGGGCGCCAAAAATGTTTTTCATGTCTCCCAATAAAATTATGTTAAAAAAATATATTGCATATATTTTGTAATGTGTATACATTTTTAATATTATATAGAAATATATACAAATTATATATGTATATTAAAATTTAATATAAATTAAAATTCGTTTTAAGTTAATAATAATATTAATTGGAAAAAAGTTACTTTTGTAACATTTAAATATTGAATAGTAAATTTTATTATTGAATAATAAGTTTTTTAATATTATTATTATATTTATTATAATATAAGTTACTTTTAATCATTTAAATGTGTAATTTATATGAAATAAGAGGTAAAAAGGTAAAAAATGTAATTTAATTGTAAAAATATATCATTTTTAAAATAAAAAAAAAGTTTTCATATGTAAATTTAAAAAACATTATAAATATGACTTCTGTCTCCTTATAAATTTAATGTTATTTTATATAAGTGTTTATATAAAAATGTATATTTTAACATTAAACATTAATATCATTATTTTTATTGTTATTATTATTAAAAGGAAATTTCTTTTTCCAGACAAAAATTCATCACACAGATCATCTCATATAAATTGAGCCAAAAAATTTTGTTTTAAAAGGTATTTTATTTCATTTTATTTTTTTTTCAATTTCAATTTCAAACAAAAAAAAACGCAGACGAAAATTTTTGGTATAAAAATGTAATAAAATTATCATAAAACTATACTTTAAAAGTCCATAATTTTGATAGATTTCCAGATAAAATACGACAAAAATACACATTTATCTTTAATTTGCCAATTCATTTAATTTTTATGATCGTCAATTGGTCTGAAGGAAAATTGCATACTCTTGTACTTGTCTCACTTAATTTGAAAAATGTTAGGAAAATATTAAAATAATTTATTGTTATTATTATTATGTTTAATGTAAGGAGAGACCATGAAACAGAAAATAAACATTTTCATTGAAAAAAAAAATCTGTCTCTTGAAATGTGTAATTGTGTATTTTATTATGATTAAGACATTAATTTTTCTTTATAAGTGTATCAATAAATTTAACGAAAATGGAATGACATTGAATTTTTATGTTAGAAAATTATTTAATTAAAAGTAAATTATTTTATTTATTTATATTACAATTTTTTAAAGTAATCATAATATTAAATAAAGAGAAAATATTTTATACTCAATTATTTGTATCTATGCATGTTTATATGTTAAGATCATATGATGATGATGAAAACTTTAATTAGACATTTCAATGTCTTGCATGCATGCCTTTGCGTCTGTCTGTCGATTTTAAATATATATGTTTTAATATTATTATTTTTTTCTTAACAGACATTTTCCTGTTTTTATTGGATGTTTCAATATCTTTTTCAATTTATACATGAATTGAATGGTCATGATTTGTTTTAACATGGCACTGTTCGTTATGACATTTAAATGATAGTAATAAGGGAAATTTGACATTTAATTACCTTGATGACAGTTCAAAATTGACATTTGGCTCATAACATTTTTGGATGACTTTGAAATAAGAAGATGAGAGGACTCATTGAAGTTAAAAAAACAGTAAATGTCAAATAAATGTCATTTTTAGATTTAATTTGACATTTGACGTTTTAAATGTCATAATAGACGATATTGTCCTGATACTTTAAACTACAAAGGAACCCAACATTAGTGGCTGTGAATAGTATTGTCATCATGTTATCATCGATATGTCAAAATAAATCCAAATGTCAAATATATGTCAAATTTCTTAATAAACTTTCAATGAAGTTATAAGTGAATTAAAACAAAGGACCATCATTGTAATGTCAAAGTACCTTGAAATTGATTATTTCAAAGAATTTTGATCTTCATAAAGATTAATAAACGTCAAATTTGACATTTTACACCTTGTCAATCTTCTCAGCCATGGCACATTGTGCCTTAATCAAGAATAAATTTTGAATTCCTACAAAAAATTTGAAAATCTTTTTCAACCAATAAAACTTAAATTAAATGTCATTTTTGACAGTTCCCAGTGCACAATTCATTTAAATGCAAAATTCTCTCAATGAACAGCGCTATTTTCATTTATTATCTTTATGAATTACAATGTTACGACAGTAAACATCATTAATGTGTTACTACAAGCATTATTTTATTTCATTTTATCAATTAGTGGAATGAAAAAACCTTATTGAGGTAAAAACTATTTTAATAGTAAATTACAAAACACCATAACAGTCATTCATCGTAAAATGACATGAAATGAAGTCAATGACAAAGAATGAGAACCAGAATCATGTTAATGCTCTTTTTGTTTGTATTAAATCCCAGAACCTGATACTGGGAAATAACGGAAGTGGTTGTAACGATTTTAATGACTTCCATCTAAAAAAAAAATGATTATCATGATTCATGTCTATTTGAACATATGCATAATAAAAACTTTCGCGCCCTTAAAACCACACAATACGCATGTGCAGAAAAAGCCGACTATAGTTATGTTATATATATTTAAGAGTCGAAGGTTGAATGCTCTCAAAGTATGTACACAGACCTGATCAATGATTTTTTTTTCCTAAACATATATGCAAAAAAAAATTATATATATTTATATGAAAAAAAACACAAAAAATGTACTGAAACAGAGAGATACAAGTGAACAATGAAATCATCCGTTCTGTGTTTAACTCTCTTAAAAGAATATTTTTCATATATTAGAAGAAAAAAAAGGCGACCGCGCCTAAATAATGTTAACAAAAAAAATTGAAATGACGTCATTTGAGTATTCATTTCATTTCATTTTTTGTATATTATAATATTAAATTTTATTATTATTATTAAAATTTTTAAGTAAGTAACAATGTTTATAATAGTAATGTAACAAGATCATGACAAATTTTAAATGATTCATTCTGAATTTTGACTGTTAAATTGTTAAAAGTAAAATGAGAACATACGGAAATTTTATTTCATTATTATTATTATTATTACTATTGATTTTTTTTTCTCCATATAACATTATATTATATTATACATGTATATAATGTTTATATACAGTGTACAAAAACATACACAATTCAATATGAATTGTGACAATTACCGGCTTAATGACCATCAGTGGCCTAAATCTAAGGTTTTTTTTAGTTATATGATGAATTTTATTATTAAATTCTAAAAATATTTTTAATATTAAAGAATTTTATATACATATTATTAAATGTATATTATTAAACATATAACATAAGGTTACTTGTTTTCTAAACATACATAACATAATATTAAACATTAAAAAAAGAAAATTTTTGTAATATGATATGAAATTGATGTTGGTAACAGTGGAGGTAGTTGTGGTAACTGTTTTGGGGGCATTAAATGAATTTTTAACCATATACTTTCCTATTCTATTTTAAGATATATGAAAATGTTTACATGAAAATTAAATTTTAAGGAAATGTTTGATGAAAGTTCAAGGCCCTTTTTATTTTAACTTGTATTTAATATTAAATTTATTATTTATAAGATAAAACTTAAAATAAAAGTAAATTTTAATGAAAATAAAAATAATTTCACAATATTATGAAATTCAATCGAAACTTACTCAAATAATAATAATAATAATGGTTGTTATTAGGTATATGATATGATATGAGTGTGTACTTGAATTGCATCATTATAATAATTAGTTTTATCTTTGATTATATACATTTATACTTTTCAATTTCATCATATACTGAAATACTTCAATACAACAATTTTTTGTTTATCATCATTATTTTGGCACAAATCAGTGTTTTTTTTTGGATATAAAATATAAATATTTTGTCTACGACTTTCAATTGAATTGAAACATTTTGTTTAAATTTATTAAGATAAATTTATGTTATAATATTTTTTTTGTATACACATATAAAATAAAAACAAAAGAAATCTTGTAGGAAATCTTAAAAGAAAAATCTTAAAGTCTATTAATATTAATAGTATAATAAGTGTTGAAATGAATATCATAATAAAAAAGACAAATCACCCCATTAAAGTGAAATTATAATGTATAAAATTTACATTTGCAATGAAAGGAAGAAGGAAAAACATATTTTTTGTATTTTCTTGAAGGAGTTTATGCTCCCTTTTTAATGTAATATTTTCAAGAAAAGGAAGAAAAAAAACAATATTGAATAATGATGAAACATTCCATATTGAATTTAATTTATTATTATTATGTTTTATATGTTATATGTGTATAATAATTATTGTTATTATGATTCTTATAAATTTGTCTAGCCAAAAATGAAATAAAATATTATATTATATTAAAATAAAAACACATTAAAATGAAGAATAAACATTATTATTATAATGTTAACAATAAAAATATAATGTTATATTAAAAATATTAAATTAATATTATAAAAACAATTATTAAAAATGATCTTAATTAGTGTTATTTTTATATAACTTTATGATATTATAATGTTTTATTTAAAAAAATATATTGTTAATGTTTAAATAATAATATTATATGTATAATACATTATGTATTTTATATTACAATATTTATAAATAACATTATACATGTTTATTTTATAAATTTAAATATGTATAATATTAATAATCGTTATACATATTATAATGATGTTTTAAATATATATAATATTAAACAATGTAATATAATATATACATTTACACAAACTTATACATTTTATATATTAACTGTATAAACAAATCATTTACATATCTCATCATATCAATACTAAAACAAATTTTTGAGAAAATTTGCTGATTCATTCATTTACTTGTCATTCATTTACAATGAACATAACATAACATATATAAACCATATACTTTTAATGTATGTGTAATATTAATTATACACATGACCAAAAAAATAGTTGAATGTTTTTATTATTATTATTATAATGTTATATAAATTTAGACGAAACACCGGTGTAACATATTATATACATTAAAAAAAATTATTACATTAGTAATGTGTAAACAAACATTACATTGATTTTTATTTATATTTATATTTAATAAAATATATACATTTATTTGTTTATTATTATTATTAAAGTTAATAGAATTGCAAGTAAAATAACACAAAAAATTTTATAAATATTTTTTTGTATTTTTTTTATATGTTATAAATAATAAAATATAAAAAATAATAATAATAATAATGAATAAATTTTATTATATTCATATACATTTATTTTTGATTGTTTTTCCGGCAAACTAATCGATAACACGTCGTTATTCATTTTATGTGTGTTTGTGTTCAATGAATTGTTATAATAAAAATAAAATGAAAATAAAAACAATTGCCATTTTTTTCAATTATACATTTAATACACTTTATTTTTTGTATTGAATTGTATATAATTGAACTCGTAGAGCAAATGTCGATATGAGTGCAAGGTAACATGTTTTTATTGTTTGTAAATAAAACTTATATTATATTATATAAAAAGTAATAAAATTGTGTAAATAATACTTTATCTTTATATTAAACAAATAGAGAATTGGAAAAAAAAAACTATAAAACTTATGAAATAGAAGAAATTTCATTTATAACCCTAAATGACAAGGAAAAAAAAAGTCAATTTCTCTTCCAACAGGATCAAATTTCATGGTTTTATGACAATTTTATTAGATTTTTTTCCCTCTCATTTCATTTCATGTGACATATTACACCTTTCAATGTATGTAAAAGTTATTAAGTAAATATAAAATAGAATTTACTCTAACATTTAAGTGGACAAATTTTATGACATTTCTACTCAAATTGAAATTGAAATGGATTGCATTTTATTACATTTTTTTTGGTATCAGGGATGAAATTGGAAAAAATTTCCTTCGAAAATCTTATTATCATGGATAAAACTCAAAAATTGCATTAAAATACAGCGCAGACCTTTGTCATATTTCATGTCACAAGTAAATTGCGTCGTTTATTTATAAAATGTTACAATTAAAATTAAAATAAGTGTGTTTCAAATCAATTTTTTCTTGCTTTTACCGTGGTTTTGTATTTTTATGAATTTTCCCGCCATATAAAATTATAAAAATAAAAAGTGCACGTCAATTACGACGTATTGTGATACGAGAAATGACGTCAATTGACGATGATGATAATATTTGACTTGGTTACAATGAATGTAAAATGTAAGGAAAATTTGTGACTTACCAGAATCTGATGGGGTTTGAACACCCAAGTCACGTGTATCGAATCTGTCTTTCGGCCGTGTGTAACTGTGATCACCAAAATTGGTTTCTTGATAGTCATAGGAAACAGGAACATTTGACAATTGTGCACAATTATTACTATTATATTGAATTTTCTTGCCTATGCTATTACTACTACTACATCCATATCCACTACTACTTGAGGTATATTCATCACTATCACTTTCATCCATATCAACGGCACTATCATCCTCCTCTTCAACATCATAATCTGACAAATATTTCAAATAATCAAGTACATTTTCATTTTGATTATCGTCCCGATTAAAGGTATTCGATAATAATTCTAAAAATCCAGATGATTGACTTCCATTATTATCTTCCTCCAAATGTTCCTTTAATAATGTAATTATATGTGTTTCGTCTGTACTATTTGCCGATATACTTATTTTACGTCCATTACTAAACTGGTTATTCATTGTACCAGCAATTGTTCCAGCTAAATCGATATGATGCTTAAATTCGGGTGAATCATCGTCTAAACTCAGTGGGGTATCGGGACGTGTAATTGTCCCACTACCATTTTTAACCTCATTACGTATCAATGTATTTTTTGATGTCAAATTTGATCGTGAATTCAGTAGTAAGGAACGTCCAGCAGGAATTTTTTGTTCTTGTTTAATTGTTGTTACTTGTTGTTTTACTACTTGATTTTGTTGATTCAAATTAATTTTATTATTACCACTATTTAAATTATTATTAATATTTATCATTTTACAACTATTCACATTATTATTATTATTACAACTGCTACTATTTGATGATGATGATGGTGATATACTTGTTGCAGTACTGCATGGTGTATTAAGGGGATGTGTTTTGCCCGGATGTGATTTATCACCACATGAGCCGCTCCACATGCAATCATGACTGATAATTTGGTGTTTGGGTGAGAGAGGAGCGTCAAATAAGCTCACACCATGTGTCGAAAAATAGGGATCATCTGTTGTAAATTCAAGGGAGGGTAAGTCAAGAAGGGCCATATTTGTTGTCGCATCATCCCAATCCATACCCATTGAATATACCATAGATTCGTTATCCAATTCCATTTTTACTGGCATTATCTAATTTTTGCCTTACAAACAAAAATAAATGCAATGTAAATTTTTTTTAATTTTAAGTTCAATTTCTTTTTTTTCGTGTTTTAAATTTAATTTTTTTCACAAATTTTTTTTTACTTTTTACTTTGAAAATATTTTATTAATATTTTTTTTCAATTTTTTATTTTAAATAAATATATTCATTTAATTGAATTTCTCATATAATTTAGAACACGAGCACAATTTGATGTCGATTATCTGTAAAGAAAATGGAAAATAATACATAAATTAGTATAAATTTTCATGAAATTTAAAAATAAGAAAGATTAAAAAAAATTTTCAAAAAAATTGCAATGCAATACACATTGCATACTTTTTAAAAATTCTTAAAATTTAAATTAAAAATTAAATAGAAAAAATAATTGCATTAAATTTGTCCCCTTTATAAATTTTTTTTTTTGTTAATTTTGATGACTTTTATTATCGTTACACAAAAAAAATTAAAACTTAATGCTTAAAGCTGTAAGATAAGCGCATTTCCATGGACATATGAATCAAAAACTATTTTTGATATAAATTTTAAAATTAATAATTTTTTTTAACGAATTTGAGTCATTTTTTAGTGTTTTTTGAAATTTCAGAGTCAGGAGTTTTTAAAAAAAATTGGATTTTATTCAGCATATTTCGAAAATTAGGGTAAGGTTAAGTTTTAGGTTTTGCAAGGGCACCACCACGGTCTCAAAAAGTACTATTGTAGTCAACTCGATTAAAATCGAGTAAATAATGGATGAATTTTTGGGTGTTTATTTAATTTAAAGTGCTTCTGAATTTTTTTTTGCATTCAAAATTTATTTGAAAATTTCTTAGTTTTTTGAATGTTTTTGAAAATTTTCAATATTTTTTGACTTTTTTAAACAACATTTCGATACAAGTCGACACAGGCAGACACACGGACGGCTCAATAAACGCAATTTCATATAAATCGACGTAAATGCACTTAACAAAAAATTTTTATCATTATAATTTTAATTTTAATATTCAACGTGCATCACCTTCGTCCACATTTTATTTGCAAATCATTTTCTTTGATTTTTTTTATTTTAAGAATGACTAAGAATATTTCATTAAATTTAATTTTATTTCATTTGATGTTTATTTCTTAAATGTAAATTTTTTGTCGTGTATCGTAAGATCCATTCATAAAATATTTATTTAACGAATATCAAGAATTTTTATGGGGTTTTTCCCCAATTCAAGTTAAATTCGATACTTGAAACGATGGAATTCTTTCAGCATGATAAAAATATAAAAATTTTACTGTTGATACACACATTTATGAGGACTGGTTTCGTACATTAAACATTTTATTTATTTCATTTCATTTATAGATAATGGAAGACGAATTAACTTAACGTCTTAATTTGATGCATTACAATAAAAATAAGTAAAAAAAAGAGGGAGTATTGACTTGAAATTGTGTGTGTGATATGAATTTTAATTAATGTGTGATTTTATTATTTTTTTTTTTTTTTTTGGTTCTAATTGTCGTTGAATGAAAATGCTTCTGAAATTCAAATTGAAGCATTTGATTCCAAATCAGACGACCTCTATCTGGACCTTGAAGGCCTTAAACGAAGTGAATCAAAGGCATTGAATCAATTCTTCGAGTCATATCCCAAATTGGAAGTCGTTACAATTCAATACACCTCAGCCAAAGGTAACCCAGGCTCAAATTCACTTGAATCTAATTTTGACAAGGCTTAATCGTGATTTCCGAGTCCTTTTAAATTCAATTCAATTCAATTTCAATTCAAACTTCTCCTTACAACTTAAATTCATAATAAAAATAAACAAATCGACACAACTCAATTCAAACCAGTTCCAGTTAATTGCTGTTAAATATTCTCTCGTGATGGAAAATACCACAATAATTAACATTGATCAGTATTAATTTGAAATCACGTGTAATTTTTATATTATAAATAAGTTATTATTAGCTCACAATTAACACAAAAATCTTATTCACTTCTGTTTTTTATTGAATTGAATTGAATTGAATCAAAATCAAGATCTCAGAACTCTTTAAAATCAAATTGAAACGTATTTAATTGAATTTTTTCCATATTTTTTGTAATATTGATTTCATATCAACATTTATCATGTAAATTGTACGACATTCATACAAAATAATATGCAAATGAAAAGTAAATATTTTGAATAATGTAAAATGTTAATATAAAATAAATATTTTAATATGAAAAATGTTCTTTGTTATTATTGATTTGAAATCATATGTTTATTCAGTCATGATTTTGATTTTTTTTGATAATTGGACTCATATTCATATAAAATTTATATTTTAGATATGAAATGGAAGCAGAATGGAAGCTGAATGATGTCTCAATATCCAGTGAGAATGATTAAAATAATAATTTGAAGTGTTTATAATCAAAATATTAGAATTGAGCCTATGAAACAAGACTAGTATGGTAGATTTACATTGAAATATGACAATATTCGAAGTTCCGTGATCCCTTTTATCGGCTGAAATTGAATTGAATGGACGATTTTCTGGATTTTGAACCTTTAAATGTAGAAATTTCTGCGTTAACGGTGTGAGATTGTAAATTAGGGCAGTTTCAGGAGAGAATCTGATAAGAGGCCTATACAAGACTTATGCTGTCCTGCCTTTTAAGGTTCTGAGGTAACTTTTCATACTGTGTAAAGTCCAGGTCACGTATATGAAATTCCATAAGCGTGAAAAAATCAGTATAAAATGTCAGATTGGCGCTTTTCGTGGTGATTTTCGAAACTAATCATTAAAATAATGCAAAAATTTATGTTAGTTCATTTAATTGCCGTAAAGTTAGATTGGCGCTGTTTTTTCTATGTCATATACGTGTCCAGGTTTAACTTTAAAAACAATGAGACACGAACATGAGTCGAGTAAGCTTCCCAGTTTGCACTGATGTCAAAAATGGCGGTAATTGTCTTAGCTCGAATAGATCTTTACCGTGCTAAACTTGAAGCGGATTGAATATTTACGCTAAACTTAACTTTTACAAGACAATCGACTGCGGCCTTTTTGACATTTGCCAGATAGCTCGTTTGGCCAATCCGCCACTGACACCAAAGCGACACGTTCAAAAGCAGTCCAGAATTAGATAGTCTCCATAGTCAAAGTCAACTTAGATCGTGATGAATCGAAGCGGCTTTGAAGACGCTTTAAGTAAGGGACTGACTTTTAGTAGCTGGTACAAACTTGTACTTGTGTATGGGGGTCTGTAGATCTATACGATCAATTCTACAAGACACTGTCAACTGAATATGTTTCATACAGAAAATTTAAGGTATCCGACTTTTGATACTGAGCCTTTAACTGAGGACAGGGTGAAGCTTAAGTCAAATTCAAAATACAGTCTTGGAAAATCAGCGCTCTACTCTCCACTGAGAAGCAGAGTGTTTAAGGGCCAAAACCAGATAAAACCATTTTTTTCATTTAAACCGATTTCAAATCATATTTCCATCGTAACATTTCCATAATCACTCATATTAGCATTATCTCGGAACAAAACAAGCTAACACACATTAAGCCATATTTTGCCTTAAAAGCACACATAACATTTTCCATAAAAATCATTAAAATGAAAAAAAAAATATTAAAAATTATGTGAGAAGAAAACTAAAAAAATCCATAAATTGCATGCAATTCAACAAAAAGGTTCACAACAGTTTTATGTGGGAAATGTACAAACACAATAATCATAAATTTTAACATATAACATTCATACAATTGTAAAAATTTACAATCAAATATAGTAAAAACAATATTTTTTTTTTTTCTTTTAATGAATGAAATGAAATGAAATGTAAAATAAAATGATATGAAAAATAATGAACCATAAATAATTGTTATGAGAAATGTCAAGTAAATCTGATTCAATTTGAACAATCAGTTAAAATACAATGCATTGAGACGTGTGTCTGTCTCTCAATCTCTCGCTGTGTTGAGAACCCACATGAAATTGAAAATCTTTTTTTTTCATATCAAATCCATCAAAATTAAGTGAAATATTTTGATTTTTTTTCACTATTCCCGTATAATCAATGTAATTTTAATTGTAAAAGGTGCATCACAATTAAATGCAATTTATTTGAAATGGGGTTGAATTCAAATAATTATGTGGGTACTCTTGTGACACATTTCGCTTCGTTCAATTTCAATTTATTAGAAAGTACACACACACACACACTTAGACAGGCAATCGATTAAAATTCAATCGATTAAATGTTTCCGAGATCCATTTAAAATAAAATACAAAATTGAGTGGGTTTCATTCATTAAAAAATTATTATTTTTTGCAACAATGTATTAAAATAAATTTCTAACAATCCCATGATAATAAAATAATAATAATAATACAAAAACTAATCTGGTTTCAGTTGAATTTTGACAGAAATATAAAAATTAATGCATTTCACATACAAACGGAATCTCATTATAGGTCGATGTCGCAAAACTTTAAAAGGAATGTAATTTTGCATTGCAATTTAACGTTGAAACGTCTCTAAATGTGTCATTTTTTGCATTATTTTTTTTTTCTTAGTTGAATTTGAATTAAATTGTTTGAATTGTCTGAAATTTTTTGTGGGTGGATAGTTTATTGCAAAATTTCTGCATATAAAAATTTCAATGGAGCTCCTCTGATTCAATGTGTCTCTCTCTCAAGAGAAATAAACATACAAAATATTTTCATTTTAAATGTTTCATATATAAATTTTTTGTTGTTATTAAAATGGAAGTGAAATCGGAAATTGCATGGGTGTAAATTATATATCGGCCAATTAATTACCGTGTACTAGAATTATGTGTGTGTGTGTCTATGGATGTGTGTGTTTGGAGTGTGATTGCCCACGATTTAGGCCGGAAATGCATTAAGAGATGAAAAAATTATATGTCTTTCGTTTTATTAGTCGTGTGTTGGCTTTGGGTGGTGTATGAAAAATTCCTATAAAATCCTATAAATCCTATAAAAGCCACATTTGAATTAAATTTTCAATGCAATATCGCACCTTTTAATGAATGAATCACATTAAATTGCATTTGTCGGTAATTTTTAAAAGAAAACTGCGAATCCCTTGAAACAAAAGAACATGAAGTGTGAACTGAAAAACAAATGAAAATAATAATCATAATTAGGTGAACTAATCAAATTCGAACAAAGAACATTTTTATTGTCTGTCTTGAAATTAATCTTAATAATAAAAAAGAAGGAAAAAATCTGTGAAATTTTTCGATAAGGTGTTGATTAACGATTATTATTATAATAATAATTACATTTTTTTTCCTTGTAATTTTAAGTAATTATCACATTCATGATTTTTGTTAAAAGAAAATTAATCATGATAATTATTTAACTTCCTTTTCTTTTGTTTTTTTTTTGTTCTTTATTTGAATATTAAATTAAAATACAAAAAATAAGATTCATTGAAATGAAAAACTCAAATAAATGCAGTCTCTTCATTTTTTTTATTGAAAGCGCAAGATTTTAACCGGCAAAATGTAACACGAGGCGTTTTTCATGCCTTACACTGATAGTAATACTACGATTTTCATGTGTGTATAAGGAAAATATGTACTTTAAATGAAATCAAGGCTTCACAAGCCCACTAACACACACACACACACTCAAAGGAGGCAAAAAAGAATGTGTGAGGACATGCGCAATGCAAAAATTTCTACTCCTCATGACTACAACAATGAATTTGTAGCGTAAAAGCACCACATTTCACTAGTATGTTCGGTTTAAAGGATATAAAAATATAACATTTTCCATTTCCAAAAACCTAACCATACCTATATTTATATAATAATATGATGATTATTGTCGTAGGCAGACATCAGGATAGTTTTTATGCATTCATTTTATGAGAAGTTTGAATTTTATACATACATTTATATACATGTATAAAAGGAAAAAAGGATCGGAATGAGGAAAATTATGCGGCATGTAATAGAAGAAAATAACATTATTCATTTTATATATTCGAGCTGCTAGAAGACGAGTAGGAAAATATTTCAAGGATACAATTTCTAGAAGAAGAAAATTTCATTTCATTTCATTTTAAAGGATTCACATTCAGTGTGACGTACAATGAAATTTTCAAGTAGTCAAAGTAAGTTGTAGGTGCTATTTTTATATTTTTATGTATATTTTTACTGTGTAGGAAGTTATTTATTATCCTTAAACAACAAAATAATAATAAACTGTTACAAATTATGACGCTAATAAAATTAGTTAAATGAAATGTTTTGTGATCTAATTTTCATTTTAAGGATTTGTATGTAATTTTTTTTTAAATCTTTATCTTTTCAAAAAAAAAATACAAGGAGACAAGGAAAAATTACGATGACAATGACGATTCAAAGTTACCATATGGAATTTTTTTATTATTATAATGATAAAAAAATATACAATTTAAGGATATGATGATTAAATTAATAATAATCATATTAATTATTAATTATGATCCTCATTTAAAATTTAAAAAAAAAGTTTATAATTAAATACAAATTTTTAATCAAATGAATAATGCGAACTTTTTCTTATCTCATATTATTTTTTTTTTCTTTGTAATTTTTTTTACCAATTTCCTTCATCATAAAAAAATGATCATAAAAAAATGTTCCATTAAAAAAAATTCTTTTTTTTGTTTTTTTTTTGATATTACCACCCACTGATTAATCATCACTTTTATCATCATCTACACAAAACATTACACAGCACAATCATCTCCAGCTGACTAATCTAATACAATACTCATTAATATTATTATGATTATTATTTTTTTTTATTTTCAATTTTAATTATTGTTTATTTTATTTTATATTTAAAATTCTTTCTCTCTATCTCAGTGTAATCGCAATGTAATTTGAATTTGCAAACTTTTTTGAGTCATAATGATTGATGACTTATAATTTTTTTTTTTTGAATTTTTTTTATTAATTGTGGTTTTATTATTATTTTTTTTGTATATTAATTTTTAATAAATATTATAAAATATTATAAAAATTCAAAAAAATGTAAAAAAAAATTTATAATATTAATAAAATATTTATTTTAATATAATTGTAATGTTTTATATATATTTTAATATTTTATAAAAGTAACATTATTAAATTAAACTTATAAAAAATAAACATTATACTATTAACACAGCTGACGAAAAATTTAAATTAAAAAAATATTTTTTTGAATTTTAACTGTTTTTTTTTATTAATTTAATTATAATGAAAAATATTTAAATATTTTTTTAAATTAAATTTTAAATTCATAAATAATATATTTTATTAAATTATTATTTATAAATAATTTTTATGAATTTAATCAAATTAAACATTTTTATAAATTGAAAAAATATTATAAAAAATTAAAAAACACATTTTAAACATTTAAAAAAAAAAAATAAAATTTCGTATTTTGATACATGAAAATATAATTTTTAATTTTTGTTTATAATGTTTTTATTATAATTTATAACTTTAATGTTAACATATTTCAATTAAATTAAATTAAAATTAAAAACATAAATATCAATAATGATGAAAAAAAAATATTAAAATATTTTTAATAAAAAAAATATTTTTTTTACCTGTTATTTTTATTTTTGCATTAATAATAATAATGTATATTATAATTTTTCAATGTTTTTTTTTATGATGGTATTATGATGTTTAATAATTTAAATTTTAACTTTATTTTATATTAATGTTTATTATCATATATAATGATGATGCACAATTAAATCTCCTGCAGAATATAAAATTATGAAATAAATCCTTTTATTTTAATGTTCAAATTTTTGTTGTACAGTTATAGCTGGAATAACCCACAATGTTTTTTTATATAATGTTATATATTTTTTTATTATTATAATGTTTATTTTATTTTATTTTAATTTAAATTTATAATAATAATATTACACGAATTATATTATTATTATTATAATTGTAATAATATTTTTTTTGTTTATATTGTTACATGTTTATCTCATACAAAAGATAAACAAAAGTATTTTAAATTCTTCTGTTCTGTGTGTGTTTTTGTGTTTGTATATTATTTTTATCATAAAACTGTTATTTTAATTAAAGTTTTTTTTTATTATTTTCATATATTGTTATTATTATATTGATGTTTCTTATATATTATTACTTTTAATAATAAAAACAGTTAACAGACAATTTTTTTATTATTTTTTTTTTATTATTTACTGATGATTCTGTGTCAATTTAATCATTATATTTTATTTTTTATATATTTTTTATTTTTAATAAATTGTTTTAATTTTTTTTTGTTTAGTATCCACTCAATTTAATTTTTTTTTTATTATTATAATAATATTATTAAATGCAGATCACACGCATATATATTTTTGAATTTTTTTTTGTTTTAAATTAAATTCAAATTTTATTATTTCTCGTCAAAATAACGTTTTCATAGTGATTATTTTTAATTTAATTTTTATAGAACACTTTTAAAAACTTTTGAATTAAATTAAATTTAAATGTCATTTGAAAAAATAAAAATTAAATTTCAAATAATAAAATTTTTCGCGCACAAATTTCTTCTTTTAATATTTTTTTTTTATTTAAAAACAATTCAATTCAATTCGATTCTGATATTGTTTTAATTTAATTGTATAATAATATTTTTGTATTGATATTCAATTTTAAAGTACTTTGTAAATTTTTGTTGTATTTGAATTTTACCTCCTTCTTTTATATTATTCCAATTTTATTATTATTTTGTATTTTATAATATTTTTTTTTAATTTAATAATAATATCAATTATTATGTGTTATTTTATTATTCTTCTTTTTTTTCAAAATAAATTTGGAGAGAACGCTCAACAGACGAGAATAATCGCGTGTGGTTCAGTCAGCGGTCTATCGGTATTTGAGGCATAATGGAGGATTTTCAATCATAACCCACAACAGTACAACCGGCTTTTACACACACATGCAAACAACGGACCGGCACTGTATACAGATTGAACTGTCTGGCACACAAACACAAATGAATTTTACACACATACAATGAAATGTATATCAAAAAAAAGAAGTAACGTATATAAAATTGTATGTATACACATTTAAGCGTCTTCGTTATATACATGTGTATGATGTTATATGACGTTATATGTATATGATGATGAATAATCAAGAAAAAAAAAAAGTTAAATTCACGAAATTTAAGATAAAAATTCGACATTAAATACAGGATAGAACCAGAAAATTTACATGAAATCAATGAAAGATAACAATTATCAATGTTTTTGCTGTATTTAATTTTAATGTCCTTTGGATTTTAAATATAATTTGATTATTTTCATTATAATAATAATAATAGAAAATCAATCAACACTACTTTTTCGTGTGTAAAGTGAACGTACATTAACCATAGAATCCCGTACAGACATGTACTGGTCCATAAATATAAACATGATTTCTTTTTTACTCTCATCTGTGTTACATATTTTTTATTTCCCTCATTCATTCATGAAACATACAAAACTTAAATAAATAAAATTTTGTGAAGTCACTCATCAATTTAATTTTTAGAATATTAAATTTTACTTCTTCTGCATTTAACAATGAAATTGATATTAAATTTTATTCAAATTAACTATTAAGTTCGAATTTAATGGCAATAATTTCATTGAAATTCATTGAAATTTCATCAAAATCTCATGAAATTCAATGCAAATCAAATTAAAATACACACCAAATGAAGGGCCTTTAAAGGGATAACAACAAATGAGTTACCTTCAATGTATATTATGTATGTTTATATGTACACATACACGTACATTGTATACATATAATGTATGTGTAGAAATTGGTATGAAGCGAACAAAGAATGAAAAGGAAAAGAAAAGTTGAAAAAAATTATCTTACCGGCTTCTCGATGTTTTGTTATTATTATTATTTTTGCAGAAAAATTCAAATAATAATAATAATTTTGTTTACAATATTTTTTATATTTATATTGTTTTATATGAATTGTATGTAATGTCATATAATTTTATCGTCAAAGCGCGCAATTTTGATTTGAATTTTATTTTAATTTGAATTTTTTTTCAAGAAAATGTCAAATTCGTCCGAAACACTGAATTACTTTTAAATTTTTGTATTAAAATGATTTTTTTCAATAATATAGATGATGCTGTTAATGATGATGGTGATAAGTTGATCATGATTCAATTGAATGGAAGTCTTCCTCCATATTACTATTAAATTGAAAATGTTCACATACAATGATAATGTTCTTTGTATTTTTTTTTTGTTAATTAACTGTTTTTTTTTACTAGATTTCACAATATTAGGAAATTGTTTTAATTTTTTTATTTTCAAGGAAATAATTTTTTGAATTAATTTCAATTCAATTTTCAATGATGAGGCTTTTGATTAAATGGATTAAATGAATTTAGGAAAATAATTTTTTTGAACTTTAATAAACTTTTTTTTTATGCGTCTGATTCTGTTGATCAAAATTCTTCGACTGATTTTCTCCAAAATGGATGATGGCTTGTGTGAATTTGATAATATCGCACACAGTTACAAAAAAAAACAATAACGAGATGATTTTTTTATTGGTGATTTTGATTAGTTTTTGGAGTTGAAGGAGATGATATTTTGTGAGTGTGTTGGTAAGTGTTTGAATTATGTGGAGCAGGGATGTTCAACTTGTTTGGGAAATTATATTGAATTTTTGAGTGAAATTTAACACCTAAGTGGTATACTTATTTTGTATTAGATTAAAGGTATACATTCGTAAATTTGACGAACAAATTTTGAGACCCCACTAAGTATGTGAGATCTTTACTTTTACAAAAATAATCGTTATAGTCATTAAAATTGCAGATTATAATATGAAATAATACAAGAAACAACTAGCATATAAATATAATTAGCAAATTTTTTGCAATTGTTTGCTCTCTGGTTATCTCTTAGGTTCATTTAGTAGTCGCCTAAAAACTTTTTCACCATTACTAAAGAGATTTTCTTTTTCAAATAAAAACATTCTTAGTGTAAATGTTAAAGCTTATTCTAAGATATGTATATTTGAAATATCCTTCGGGGTTGCGTCACACGGGAGTTGAAAAATTGATAATTTTTATTTGCCTTTTGAACCATAGACTAACTCTAAAAACAACAAATTGAAGTAAAAATTGAGTCCATTTTACAGTTATCTTATATTTGCAATGAGTTTTGAATGTAAAACAACGTAAAAGTTGATCCTGATGGCATTTATCGTCTGTCTAAAATAATTAGATATACTGTTAATAAGGCTTTCAACCTGAAGGCGATTACATGAATGTTTTACTTAAAGAAATCATAGAAACAAGCTTAAAATTCAAATTAAATTTGCTAATATATTTAAAACTCCAGTTATGTTTTCGTTATTTTTGGCATTTGTCTATAAAATGTCTAAAATTTTCAAAAGTTATTTTTACTTTTTCCAGAAAATAAACTTTAACAAAAGGTATACATAAGGCACTTAAGGGACAGGTGAGAAAAATAATGGCACAGGTAAATAAAAAAAAAAATTTAATTGAAATTTATAATTTTATTCAAAATTTTCAAAATTTCGCGTATTTACTTCTGTAGTATTCCTCTTTAGAATCCTCGCGTGGGCGTTTGCGTGAACTCTTACGGAACCCTATTTTTTGGGGGTTTTTGAGCGACGGGTCTTCAAAGTCGTGGAGAACTATCTCCTCCACGACTTTGAAAAAGTCGCATCTTTGGTCCAGTATCTCCTGGGCCTGGGCCTAGTATGAGTGGAGCTCTCTTTCCAATTCTGCCTTTTCAGGCCCAGATGCTAAACTCACTGTTGTGGCAAGTGACTTCATCCCTGTCATTATGGCTCTGAAAGAAAAAAAGGTAAGTTTTGGAAAGGTAATTAGGGAGAGGTAAGTATTGGAGAGGTAAGTATTGGAAAGATAAGTTTTGGAAAGGTAATTAGGGAAAGGTAAGTATAACTATAAAATGAAAAATACTTACTGCTCATCTTCAAAAACGGATTTGTAGAGTTTGGAAATCTCACCCGCCATTTCCTTCATTTTAGCCAGTTCATCTTTGCTTTTTTGGATCACTCCACCGTAGGTCGCACGGTGTGCCTGAATTTTCACATTTTCTCTAATTGATTAATTTTCCATCGCTGGACAGACGTTGTGTTCTTCTTGCATGCTTGAACTCAAATGATTTGAATTTGCATTTCATGCACTCAACATGCCACGCGAAACCCTAGAGACGAGAAATCACGTAAAATTTTCTTAACTCACAATGTGGGATATTTTCTACTTTGTTTCATTCAAAAGTCAATTTCTCTCGAACTGAGCATACAAATCAACGTCCAAGCAAAACGATGAGCTTCAAAATAAAAAAAGGTCAAAAATTTAATTTTGATCATATTCTCTTTATCGATTAGAGTGATTGACTTGTCAATGGGACTCGTTAAGTCAAAAATAATAGTTTATCACAGTTTTGACATTGATAGTCTTGTAAGTGCAAAACTTTTGTCTCAGACCCATAGTCCTATTTGAAATCAAAGAACGTTATTTTTTTGAAAATTAATAGGGAAAAGATTCTCATTAGACTTTAAAATGTATTTTTACAAATTCATATGACCTTTTTATTGAGTTTTAATAGAACGATAATGAAAACTGGTGTGGCAGAAGATTGAAAAGTCAGCGACGAAGTGAAAGAAGTTCAGGATAACAAAAGATACAACCCAAGTGGAATGTTTTGATCTTTGATATTTTTAATATGATCTAAAATGGATGTTTGACCAAGAACATTTTCTATAATTTTTGAAGCTTTTGTCCGTTTGAGTTTTGAACATGAATTACTGTTTTTCAAACATCTGTTAAATCATCGACAAAATTGTACTCTACGTTGTGCTTATTTAAAACAAAAGCAATTGCAGCTTCTGCAATCGCAATATCTTTATCAACGTGCACAGGTCCTTCAAATTACTTGATTTTATATGTGCACTTGTATTTTCATGCTTACGAAGAGCGGCTTTGCCTGCATGTATAAATATAATATCAATTTTACATAAACCACACGTTACAGTTTTATCCGTATGTGCAGTTATCCATTTGAATTCCTGTGCCCATTTTCCTGATAGTTATTAATTCACTTTTCAGTAGATTTCGCCGAATCTTGGGACAACATTTCAACATCCGTCAAAGAAACATCTGAAACTGCTTCAGAATTAACACGGGAGCGTTTTCTGATATTTTCAAAAATATCAGTGTCACAGCTAGTGTCTGATGTGTTCATTTTAACCATCCTAAATTTTTCAAATGAAAACACATTTTGTTTTTATTTTTATATCAATGAATTGAGTCCCATCGAAATGCACTTTTTTAATTGTCAAATCGTTAGAATTTTTCTTTTTTTTACGAGATCTTTCGTTAAATTTTCTATGTTACTGAAAATTTCCATTATAGGCAAAAACTTTATTTTAGCCCAAAAACCAAAATTTGAAGATATTTTTTTTCTGTTCGTAAGATTTGAATAGATTGCCATCAATGGGTCAAATGTCAAATAAGAGATTTTGTCCTCGAAGTTGAATATCGCTTCTAATTCCCATCGAAAAATAATTATTTTAATAATTAATAATTAAATTTGTCTTCATAACAACAAAGAAATTTACAAAAAATATGAAAATAAATAACTTTTAATTAATTTTATTTATTTTTGAAATTTTCGTAAATTTAAGTTTCTTTTCAATGCCTAAATTTTGCTTTGGCCGATGGCTGAATTTGATTGAAGGGTTTGAAATTTCACTCCTAATCAGTAATTAAAATACCTTGTAAAGAAAAAAGAATGCAAAATTTAATTCAAAATTAAAACAAAAAAAAAATCGAAAGTAATCATTCCTTGTCTCTATTATTTTCAATGTAACTCTCAAAATACATTCTAGATAAAAACAAAAGACAAAAAAAAGATGACAATAAATGAAAAGTGAAAAAGAATGTTGATGCGGTGTCTGAACACAAAAAATAACATACTTTATTTACGTTTCACTTATAGAACTTTGTGTATGTACTTTTATTGTCTAATGATTTCACGAAAATAGTTTTTAGTTGTTTGGTGCCAGAAATAATTTTCATTTAATTTCATTTTCAATTTAACTTTGAGTTACTTCTTCTAATTGAAATGAAGCACTTTAATTTACTTTCAATGATAGTTAAAAATAGAATTTTTCCTAAGAAAACGCATAATAAAATGATATTGAACTCTAACCTTAAACTGTGGAATAAAATTTCTAAATTGGAATTTAATTTACTTTGAAAAAGAAATTTAAAAAGATTCATTTCACTCATCAAATTACAGTTTTAAGATAATTTTATTTTATTGCTTTATCTTCAAAAAATTGAATCCCAATTCAAACAATAAATTTCCCACTGTTAATCCATATCAGTGTACGTCGTCGTACATACAATGTAACATCAATATTTACATTTTACGTAAAACACTCTTTTTCCTTATCACAATTTAAAATATAAAATCAAATCAGTTTTAATCGTGCACACGACGTTATCACTAATTTCGTCATTCCGTTTAATGATTGTGTGAGAAATCGGGCAAAGGAAGAAAAAAATCACTACAATGTTATCAGAGTATACTGTAATTAAAATTGATAAGAAACACATGCTTCAGATTTTTTTTTGTTCACAGTTATGTATACAATGCACGATAGTAATTTTTTTTAATTTAATTACTTATTAGGGGTCACGATGATTTGGAAAAACCCAAAAATTATAAAAAAAACTTTCAATCTTTAAATGTTTTGATATTTTAAAGTAAATATTGATATTCTCTAAAATAAATAAAAATATTTTGATCTAAACTTTTTCAGTAACTCACCATCCCTAATAAAAGCCAATAATTTTTTTTCATTGATAATTTTCAACATGCTCCATTAATTGATAAATTAATACACATTTTATATACACAACTGACCTATTTTACTTTTCAAAGTGTCAGAATATCCGCACAGTGATTATCAATTTGAAAGTGAATAAAATATCAGGTGGATTCACTTTTTTTCTTGTGATTTTCGTCTGAAACGCATTAAAAATTTCATTGATTGAATAATCTGTGCACTTGACCTTTGATAATGTGCGATTTGGATTTCATTCATAATTTAATTTTTGATATTTAAATTTTTTTGGTAAATTGATGAAAATGGAACTTTGCAGTTAACGAATATGACGTTAAATGGCTTAACGTCAGAGATTGATTTACGAGAGGCAAGGGGTGAGATTAAGCTTTCAGAGAGTCCTTTCGTTCTATGCTTATTGAACAGAAATGACTCCGTCCCCCCTCCCCCTGAAAGGATTCATGATCTGACTCTTTTTTCTTTTAAACGCTTACAACGTCATTCAGTAAGATTCGTTGTTGAAAGAAGTCCAAAAAGTATCTTGCTTATAAAATTGCATGTCCCTTATAAAAAAAACAGAATCACTTCTCCAAAATTCAAGATTAAAATATAAACAAAACTTTTCACAAAAATAATAAAATGATGAATGATCGATTAAAATTCAAATGAAACAAAAAAAATCAAATTCATTGCATCTGTTAACAGTCAATTTTTATCTTTGTTCGATCAAAACATCTTAAAAAAAATAATGTTGAAACAAAAATATATCATAATATAAAATGAATTGAAATAAAATGAAGATATGAAATTTCCTGTCTGGATATCATTAATCACAATTACAGGATTTGGCAAAATGATTGTAGAAAAAAAATTTATGTTTTATTTTTATGTTATACATTTGGGGATCCGGATTGAATAAAATATTTATTTATTTATTATTGAATAATTAAGGAGATTACCGGAGTTTAAAGGGATGTTCAACTTAGGGAGTCACTTTGTAATGTCATATACGCTCTTAGTTAAAAACGCCCCGCAGACCACCCCGCATAATATGCATAGACTAAAAGAGTGCCCATAATACTTAAAATTAACTGGAAATCTGATAAAAATTTTATTCATTAAAGGTCCTGTAAGCGTCAATCAAAGATATCCGTCTACGAACAAATTCATTTTTTTACTGCGGGGTGTTTTCAGCTTTCAGTGCAAAGGCTAGAGGAGTGACTTGGATACTGCTTTTCGATTGACCTCCAGGTCACATTTTTTTGAAGCTAGCAGGATTTTTACTGGTTTAAACGTTTTAATTTCATTAATGGCTCTGACCATCTGACCATCGAACACCTTACTATGATTATTTGAGATTTGCCTCTTATAGCAGCTGAATGTAAGTGAAAGATCTCGTTCTTGACTGTGTCATAAGACTTTAATGGACTATTCCGGAACCGTTCCTGAACGTTTATTTAGGATAATATGGAAGAACATGTAAGGTGAGAACGCTGTCTTTCTGGCATTTGTCAGATTGTCCATATGGCCTTTTCTTCACTGACTCACATGGGCACTCAGAGCCGAAAATAAAGCTCAAATCCCCTCCTTGGCTTTACATAGACCTTTCCTGTCATAAGGAAGTCATGCTATGCTGGGTTCCGGCTCATGTCAATGTGTATGGTAATATAAAAGCGGATAAAATTACTACAGATAGCGTTTCCTTTCACCTAGCCCTGCACTATCTCTCCCACAAGCTAGAGGGATATGTGGCTTCACCAGGAATGGTGAGACAACAATATGAATTCTCTTAGACAAGTTAGTCGGTTCGTTGAGTATAGGAGCTTATTTAAAGGGAACTGAGCTTAGAATCAGGGGCTTGTAGGGTTCTTCATAAACCATTATGGTCTTCGGAAGGAGGAATGTGACCTAAGTATGCAATTGGTGGACTGAAGTCAGGCTAAAATAGTCACCCTTTTATTTGGGGATAAAATTTGAACTTTATAGTATTTAACTAACCCCCAAAAGAAAATTTCTGAGTCCGTCCCTGGGGTATGTTAATGAATACAAAACCAATTTCTTACGGCACTTTTTCTACAAACCAAGAAATATTTAATATGAATTGAAACAAAAAATCTCTCAAATTGAACATCTCTGTAATTCACTTGATTCCATTTCATCTCAAAATAACATTTGTCAAATTGATTCACATAAATATGCAACAAACACTCAAAACTAAAACACAAAATAATGTTGTCAGGTTCATTGTTCCGGCAATTATACGATTTTATTGATTCACCTTAATAGGAATAAGAAAATAATTTGATGTAATAAATAACCTCATAATCATCAAAGAAAAATTATATTCAAAAAAAAAAACATACTAAGGAAGAAATTTTGATTTAACGATGCAACAAATTGAGGATATACATCAAATTTTAATTGAGTGTGTAAAATTTAACTTCTCCAAGTAGATTTTGACCCAATTTAATGATTTAATTCCAGGTAAAACTGGAAGAAATTTTGATGAATTCATTGCATTGAAAACCCTTCAAAATATTGATGGTGGTCCAACAAACAAATAATTAAAAACAAAAAAAAAGACAATTCACCACTTGTCATTGACAAGAACAACTTCAACTGTATCTGACCATATCCCACTAATAATAATCATACATTTACATTATTTTAAATTAAAAATTGAATCACAATGAAAACATAACAACAAAATAAATGAAAAAAAAGTGAAATCAACTTTTTTTTGTGTTTCTTTCGAATTTCAACACGTTACGATTTATTTTATTCGACAATGACAAATATAAAAATTTTTGTAGCCTACACTCATTCAATAAACGAGGTTTAATTTTTGTATTGTCATAGTGGTTATTCAATAATAACAATCATAGTAATTCAATGTGAGTAGTGGAAAAATAAGTTTTTTTTTTATTCATGTTGATTTCACCATATAAGTCATAAATAAATAAAAATTAAAACACCGGTCTTCAGGCGTCATATTTTCTACTCTGTTATTATTCTACTTATTAATTTCATTTTATTAATATCTCAGTCAGGCACAAACACGTATGTTGTTGTGAAATTACATATTCAAAAAATGCAATGCAATGTCCTTTAAATGTTGTATTGTTGCATTTTTATGAACGTGATGTGAATTTTTGTCTGTTGGAGGTACACAAACATAAACATTTTCTTTTTATGTTGTTATTTTTATGATAAGGGTCTCGTAATTTTTATTATTATTATTATTATTGATTTACAACTGACATATAATTAACATAAATAAATTAATTAATCGAGTTAATTTTTGACTATATTTGGCTTGAAATCGATATGATGATGGGATTTCCTGGTTCAGTGTCAGCCTTCTAACAGCAAAACATGATTGAGTTATGTATCCTTTTAAGAAAATTTTACTTTTATTGTTTCTTTGAATCAATAAAACACAAAAAAAAGTTGTAGTATAAAAATAAACAATCAAAACCAGACAGTGTGTAAATAATAAGTATTTGTGTGAATTGAATTGATTATGTGAGTGAGTGAATGAATGAATAAAGAATAGCAATAAAAAGTGCTAAGAAAATGTATGTAAAATACTTAAGGTGAAGCATAAAATTATTACAATGAACCTTGGATGTGATTTTGGCGCGAAAAATGTTGTATGAGTAATGTGAGTGTTTGCTAATACAGGTACAATCTCCATAATTGCACGTCTCAAGGGACCAAAAATTTGTAGCAAATAAAGAGAGTGTGCAAGTATAGAGAGACATTTTCATGCAAATCTCGTCCAAACATGTATTAATTATAGAGGTTGTGCAAGTATAGAGATGTGTAATTATGGAGATTTTACCTGTATATTAATGAGGTGACATTCAGTGTCAAAGTAGGGTGGAGGCATGTGCTGACAACTGAATCAGGGTTGGACATTTTGAAAATAAAACAGCAATTTATTCATGTAATCTGCTTAGAAAATGAGCCAAGGATGAGCCAATTCAAGGAATCTACTGAGAGGCTAAGACAGGGTTGGACATTTTAATAATAAGACAGCAATTTATTCAAGGAATCTGCTTAGAAAATGAGCCAAGGTTGAACATTTTGATATTGAAATAGCAATTTATTCAAGGAATCCGCTGAGAAAGTGACCCAGGGTTGGACATTTTAATATTGAAATAGCAATTTATTCAAGGAATCCGCTGAGAAAGTGAGCCAGGGTTGGACATTTTGAAAATAAAACAGCAATTTATCCGAGGAATCTGCTGAAAAATTGAGCCAGGGTTGGACATTTTAATATTGAAATAGCAATTTATTCAAAGAAATTGCTTAGAAAATGAGCCAGGGTTGGACGTTTTAATATTGAAATAGCAATTTATTCAAGGAATCTGCTTAGCAAATGAGCCAGGGTTGAACATTTTAATACTGAAACAGCAAATTATTCAAGGAACCTGCTGAGAAATTGAGGCAGGGTCGGATATTTTGTCAGAAAAAATTACTACTCAAAAAATCTTTTGAAATTGAACGAATTTTAAAGCCCTTTTCCAATTCAAACACTGAATCGTGAATCATTTTTTTTAACTTCATTAAATTTATTCCTTATACAATTCATTACGATTACAATTTTTTTCTGATTCACACCATTATACCTTACAAATGTAGCGTTATTTCACCGGCCGGCCGGTATATGTCTATAAAAACACATAAAAATCCAATTAAATCAAGGACGTTTTATGAAGCGTAACATAACGTGTTGTTGTTCAATTTCATGTCAAATAAAATATTTACGTTAATTTTTGTGGTAAATCAGTACTTTACTTTATAGGACTGTTTTTATTGTAAATTTTAATTTGAGTGGTTAAAAATATATCATATCGATACACACACAAAGGAATATGAAGCGAATGTTAAAGGACGTTTTAATGCAATGTCGTCATATAAGCTGTTAATGTATCTTTAAATACAGATAATAAAAATATGAGATGTGTGGGAAGATGTGGGAGATTATCATTGTATTACGATATTAACTGATAATGAAAGAGAATGTTGTGACATATTTTTTTTCACTTTTAACATAAAAATATAATGAAAATGATATGAAAAAAGGGTGAAGGCCTCCACCTGTTTTATTTTACTTTTTTTTTTATCATGGAATGTTATTTGAATTGATCACGTTAATAAAGAGTGCAAAAATCATGTTATGAATACTAATCATGGATCTGATGAAGAATTTTGGATGTTTATTTGAACTCAATTAAAATTGTGAGTGCTAAGGTGAAAGGTTGTGAGACTGAAATTTAACTCGTTTTCCTCATCATCATGATAACCATGATAATGATGTTCACCTGTTATTGTTGTGGCAAAAAAAATAACTTAAAATTGTAGAAAAACTTTGTAATCCATGTCTCATGCAACACTTTTGTGTTATGTATTGTAGAAGTTTGTTACAGTAAAAAAATCATAGTCTTGTAACAAGAGTAAAAAGTTTTGAAATAAAAATCTTTTTTTTTACGTTTTTATGTTCAATTCTGAACCATACGATCAAACTTTATCTATTGGAAACCTTACAAAACATAAAATGAAATGTAAAAAGGTGCAAAAATGAATGTACTACCTGACAACATTAAAGTAAAAAAAATATAATAGTAATAAGGCGCTATCAGTTTAGGACTTGTTATGATGTGGCAATGATGAGACTGATGATGGTGATAATGATGACGACAGTTAAAAAAGGAATGGAGCTTATTTAAGGGGTCATATGATGATTGATAGCGAGGCGTATAAAAGGAAGAAACAATTTAACCCAACACAATACCAAATTTGATACCGATGGACATTCAGGAGCTATGAATGAGCGAATTCGTAGACAATGTGTCTGTTATAGTGCATTTTTTCTTACAAAATGATCCGAAAACCATCTTAAATGAACTTCTTTTTTCCAAAAAACTGACTTGAAACCTTATTTTGACTCTTATAATTCACTCTCATGCTTATCAGTGTAACGTGTGTCGAGGACGTGTCATGACACTGTTAAATCTTTATCGTTCATTGAACGTTCGTTTTTTTCCTCTCCTTTTTTTTGCCAGATCCTCAATTTTCAAACCAATATCACACATGACTCAAAGACGTGACACAACTTTTAACAATAGTAATTGAACTTCTTCTTCTAAACTTGTCTATGAGTGTGTGAAAAAAAAGTGTCTAGCTCTAAATTAAAGGAACTTTGAAGGAGAGAAAAAAATTGTGAAAAATGAATAATAAGTTTTTTATTCCTTACATTTTTTTTATGTATATTTGAAACCTAATTTAACTTTTTTTCACTTCACCCCTTCATTTTGAATTTTACAATAAATTATCATGAAAAGTGATTTTTCATCTCCAATACGATGAATATTAATCAATTTTGGTCTCAGGATTCGTTTTAAGATGTTGAAGTTAATTTATTATCATTTTGGTTTAAGCACTTAAATGGTCTTAGCTCTGCCTTATTACCAGTGACAGATTTACGTGGATAACAAATCGAAAGGGGGACTTCACATTGCCTTATGTTTAAATATTTGTGGTAATATTTCCAGAATCCGCCCAACCGACACAAAAAAGCCCCTACTTATGACCATTAATATCCAAATAGAATAACTTTTCAATTTTTATTGAAATTTTTCCCAATTGATATTCCCAAACGTAAACATTATTTTAAACATATTGTTATTTGTTTCGATTATCACCCCATAAAACATCAAGAATCGGTTGAAAGCAAAGAAAAATCAACACAATAATATTAAACCACAATAAATGTCTCTTAAATGAGTTTTTTTCCTTTCTCTTCTTTTGCAATTTTATCATTTTTCATGATTTTTATTGTTTTATTATTATTTTCATTTTTATTGTCACCACTTTTTATCGTTATTAATGGAATATATTTTTGTCGGCCGGCCGGTTTAATAATAATCAACAGCTATTTTATGTTTATTCGAAGACATTCAAAAACTATTAGAAAAATATCATAGAATGGGGAAGGAAAAAAACTTTTTCCATTATAGTTAACCATTTGTTGTCTTTACAAACAATTTTTTTTCTTTTCTTCTGATTGTGTACAGATTTGATTAAAAATAGTTAAAACTTGTATTTTTTTCCTAATAGCAGTGTAACATATGCCACTGTGATTAACAAACACAAAAACGCATTTCAAATAAAGAGAAGAAAAGGAAAAAAAAGTAGCCAGTCACGAAATATTATTTAAAAGCATAATAAAATGATATTGAAAAAAAAAACTGGTAGACTTAAAACCCCAAAAATATGACACTTAGATACATTAGAAATATTAATTAACACTTGAACGTTAATTTTCCTAATCGCATAAATTGAAAGATGTATCTTTCAAAGTTGTAAGTTCAAAATTATTAAATAAATAAAATGGTGAAACTACTAATGAAGTATTTTTATTTCATTAAAGACCACACACACACACACACAACATACGCACATACACTACAAAGAAATTTCAATAATAATAATTATAACATAAAATTTATAAAGTGAGACACTTAAGTAAATATTTAAAGGAAGAAGAAGAAAAAAAACTCTTTGAACTTTTCATTAAAATATATTTCAATGTAACTTACGTAATGTGATTGTTATATTTTGATGTTAAAGAGGATGCAAAATGTTAGGTGAGATGTCTCGATATTGATGACTATTTGCTTACCTGTAAAGAGAAAAAATAAAGAAAAATTATTAAATATTGATTGAAAATTCTAATGTGAATGTGAGAAAGCTCGTAAATGAAAGAACTTAACGTGAGTGTTAGACAACGCTAAAGAGAGTAAGACGAAAGTCTAAGTCTGAAAAATGAGAGAAATCTTGATGGAGAACTCGACGTGAGAGTGAGAAAACGCTAAAGAGAGTAAAACGAAAGCCTAAGTCTGAAAAATGAGAGAAATCTTGATGGAGAACTCGACGTGAGATTTAGACAACGCTAAAGAGAGTAAGACGAAAGTCTAAGTTTGAAAAATGAGAGAAATCTTGATGGAGAACTCAACGTGAGAGTTAGACAACGCTAAAGAGAGTAAGACGAAAGTCTAAGTTTGAAAAATGAGAGAAATCTTGATGGAGAACTCAACGTGAGAGTTAGACAACGCTAAAGAGAGTAAAACGAGAGTTTAAATCTGAGAAAAAACTAAATTGAGAATTCAACGTGAGAGTTTGAACACTTTAAGGAGATCAAATCACAAAAGTAATGAAAAATTTATTACTGATCGTAAAATTTATCTTTTTCTCTCATTTTCATTAAACACAAAATCAACCAAAAAGCCATAAAAACTTCGGTTAATTTTTCTCAATCATCTCATACCCCATCATTTTACTCTTTCACGATTCACCGATTTTAGTTGATAAAAGAAATTTCAATACATAATTTAATGTACTTGTTATTCAAATTCAATACAAATTCGTTTTTTCTTGAAGGCGGTTCGTTTCTGCTCATAATAATAAACGAAAAAAAAAATAATAATAAACACAAGTAATGATGATAAAATTTTCTTAAGTACCATAAAAATGGGGTGCTGAAAATGAAAATTAATAAACTTGGAGAATTTACGAGGAAATTTTTACTTTTTAAAAGCATTGAAAGTTGTCTGTCAAAATTTAAGTTTTTTGGGGCTCATTTTTGGTTATGAATGAAATTTAATAGAAAAAAAGTCAATCAAATAAATTTCCCAAGTTATCATCTTACTGAAAAAAGTTTAGGCATAAAAAAAAATTCTATCAAAATAAAATCACCCCCTTATTATAATTCAGTTGTGAAAAATTTTATATTGAAAAAAATAAATTGCAAATGGACTTGATTTGTTTTTTTTTCTCGGGATTTTCTATGAAATTACCATAAAATAGAATTTACATTCAAAGGACAAGACTAGACCAGAGAGAAAATAAATGGAAAAATTATGCATAATAATACATTTTACGCAATCTAGACGAAAAACCATCATCATCATCGACAATGATGACGAGTAACATCATGCAACCATCAAAAAATATACATGTAAGTTCAAATGCCAAGTTCAAGGACAAAATTCTATGAATATACATTTGTACTTATTTTTTTACACTTTTTGATATCGTATAGACTTGTTTTTCTTGTCTATTTATGTTTCAAGCAAAATGTGGTTATACAAGTTTTGTATCATCCAATTTTTTTTTGTTTTGGTTACTCAGATTCATATAAAGACATAATATAAATAAAAATTTTCCTTTCTCATTTAATTTTCTCCTCTATAAAATTGCGTCTTTATAGTTATTAGACCTATATATAATTCGGGCTTGACTGCCTTTGAAAGTGTTGTGTGTTGAATAACATGAATTGAAGAGTAAAAATATATGTATTTTTTGATGTAAATGTGATTTTATATTGTCTGCACGTGTTAAAGGTTGATGTGTGTGTGTGTGTGTGTGTATCTTTTTATCAAAACATAATACACAAAAAAAATTACAGTAAAAATGAATCTTTTTTTTTATATCTCCCAGTCATAAGAGACTTATCTGAATGAATCAAGTTTTGGATTGTTTTAATGTTATTATTACAAAATGTTTATTAAAATGTACTGGAATGTGAGTACGTAAAATGAATATCATTGAGATTGAGTGTATCATGATGATGATGATAAAAAGAAAAGAAAAAATAATAGCAATGAAAAACACAATAAAAAGATGACAATAAAGACAATAATATTTATTATAATGGCTCGATGGAGAATATAAAAGTGAAACATTCACCTTTTAAATGCGTTTTAGGTGAATTGTCTATGGGAGTTGATGCTAGGAACAGTTTGTCGTCTTGTGTTATTTTAATTAAAGTTATGGACTTTAAATACTTTGCTCAGGAAATGACAGGAAAATAATGGATCCAAATGGAACTACAACCATGTCTGCATATAGTAAAAAATAAGCTGTACGTTATCATTCTATATAGTGACAAGTCAGTTTCTATGGATCTACAGTTTCTATAGATTTCTATAGAAAGCCCTAAACAGAAGTCTAAAGAAAGGTGGGCTGGCACTGATAACCCTTCAAAACCCCCTCTTTAAATCGCCCCGGTCATGTATAACAGGGAAGTTCCGGTTAATTGATCAAAGATCGTCACTCCTACGCCTTCGTTTTCTCAAATGATTCAAGAAGGACCAAGGAGTTGTGAAGTCAGAACAGCTTATGCACTCAGTTGATCATAAGCTGCCTAGAGTAATCTGTGTTAAAAATCTCAGTCAAAAGGTTGGTATTTCAAAGACGAAGTTAAGAAAACAGAATTATTTTACTTAAATCACTCAAGATGCGTTGGAGTTCACTTTATAGATGTAGGGACTCTTTAATGTGAAGACTTTCTTTAGGCAAAGACCCTTTTATAGTCTTTTAAAAGTTCAGTAAAATACAGCCTACTGAAGCTTCATGAAAAACCCATGTCAAGTTTGCACCGCTTTGCAATATTTTTCGAAAATTCAAAATTAAGATTTTTAAACTAAAATACTAATTTAAAGAATCAAATTTACGTTTTACCGATAACTGATCCTAACTAATTAACTAATTACGCTATTTTAGATTTAAATAACCATTTGATGCCTTGTTCACCCAGGGAGCAACCAATAAAAATGGATGGTTGATCTTCTACTGTTCTGACAAGCTACAGGATACAGTAGCCTAGCTTAAGGGTCTACCACATTGAACAGACATTCAATATGTTGCTGTCAACGAGGATCACTTTCTTAGCAGCCACATCCTAGTAGGTTACTTCAAACAAAGTGAAGAAGAATCAAATGATTTTATTCTAGGACTTGTCGAAGGCGAAAATTGCGGTCTAGACACAGAAACCTGAAGAGGGTTGACCCACTTTGCTTGCATAGCTAAGTTGTTACATTCTCTCTAAGTAAGAAGGCAGAACAATATTAATCCTCATCGCTCTATGTAATAACGAAAATTTTGAGAAATTTCACAAAAACGGTCTTAATTCCACTTAAAGCGATTTGATACGAAAATAGGGAGCCACAATGCATGAAATACCTCAAAAAAATCAAACGGCTTTACTTTAAATAGTTTTTAACAGTAATTCTCAATTTCATCTTATTTTTTTCCTTAGTGACTACTTTCGACTTATAAAATGAAACAAAAACTTCAAATCTTTGAAAGTGAATTTTCGAAAAAAAAATTGCATCGGTGCAATCTTCACATAGTCCTACAGCAACTCGATTTTGTAAATTAACTTTCTCAGAAAATCATACTCACTTTTTACATATATTTCAAGAAAATGCGCTTAACATTTCCAACTAAATCCCATCAATTTTATTTTCCCATTATTATTTTTTCATATTAACTTTTCTTTTAGCATTATTTTTGGGTTTCATGTCTGATGAATGTCTACAAAGTTTATTTTATTTATATTTTTTTTCTGTTTAACATCCATATCCCCAAAAAAAAGGCTATATTAATGTTTATGGACTGAAACAAAAGGATTACTTGCTTAAATTTGATAAAAAACGACAGATACCCCAAAAAAGAAGTGTTTGAATGTTATCAAACTTTCCTTAAAATTTTTATCATCATCGTCTTAATAACATTAAAATATGAAGAGAAACACATTTCTCTCTAATTTTTTATTATAATAATTTTTTTTTTACTTCTAGACCAATTTATCTCCTAAGACTAGCCTAAGGCCTTCACATCCTTATCCTTATTCAAACAACTCTCACACATTTTTCCATTTACTATTAGCATCATCATCATCGTAATATAAATTTTATTTTCGGATTATTCCAAAAATGTAGACAGTTATTTGTCATTTGATTATGATTCAAACATGTAATCATAAAGCTTTTGCCATTTTCTTCTTCAAATGGTGTGTAATTCATACATTTATACGATGATAATGGAGAAAAATTGTATGTTATCTATTTTATTAGATATTTTTATAAAGTTATAAGCTGCGTAAATGATGACTTTAACATCATAATTTTCGTATTATTATTATATTATTGTGTATGACAGATGAAGCGTTATGATATTTCATTTTACAACACAACAAAAAAATAATGTAAAAGGAAAAGTTGATTCATTTGTCTCTTTTATTATCATTATTTCTAAATCTTTGTACACACACACACACATTTTGATTGTCTAGCCCAGATTTTTAACCTTATTATTATGATTAATTTTCATAAAATGTCATAAATGTGGTTTATTTTTGATAATTTGAATTGAAAAATCTCTTAAGACCCAAAAATTCAATGAACCACGTTTTTAAAAATATTTTCCTTGAATAAAAACATTATTTTTTTTCATTAATGTGCTGTTCCAAGAAATCGTTTAATATTCATGCGAATAAGAACTGTTAATGCCAGACTTCTCTTCTCTCATCATTTGATATTAAATGGAAAAGAGAAAAAAAACCAGACTTAATATAATACATTTTTTCTGCTGCTTGGAATGTCCTCAGGGACTGCATTTTCAACAAACATGACAAACACACATGCAAACAATAAAATTCACATTATTTATCCAAGAAGACTTTTATTTGTACAATCAATATTTTGAATCAAGAAAAACAATCAGTTTTTCACAAAACAATTGTAACAAAACCCCTCTTATTGCGATATCGTATCAGGTCCAAAAACATGCACACATTCAAATAAAAAGTGGTATCGAAAGCGACAACGATTGTGGTTCTAAGCATGATTCTCTTTATTATTATTAATATGGTAAAAGGTTCTTGAACCACAACAATGTATGTATTTATATTTGATGACAATTTTATTTCGTGTCCCTGAATCAGAAACGGTGTGTCTGTGTGTGTTTGAATGGCATCATGACACATAATTTCCATATTAAATTGCTGGGAGCAATGCGGTTTTTTTTGAATATAAAACAAATACTTGGGTTTAAAATGAAATTCTGCTAAGAAAGGATTTTAATTTAATGATGAAATTTTGTTTTGAGTGAAGAACAAAATTTAATAGAATTAAATTGAAAATAATAAGAGTATTAAAATTGCTTAATCATTTAAAAAATATTCAATTGTATTTCAATATGTAAATCCTTTGATAATTACAGGCATTTATGACAACTGTCGACTTATAAATTTTATATTATGAAAGGAAAGTAATAGAGAGTGATTTTTTTCAGAGGATGGCGTTGAATGTTTTTATAGTTTGTTTTCACTGTAACTTGAAATGTAAAGCTAAGGGTTTAAAAAGTGTTTAATTCAATTAAATTAAAAAAAAAACTTTTAAAAAATATTCAAAGCTACAAAAGCAGTCAAAACCGTTAAAATACGTTGTAAAGCTTAAAAGAAAGTCAAAAAACTCATTAAAGTTAAAAAAGTGTCAAAAAACCTTTCAAAAACTCTTCCAAGATAAAAAATCAGTCAAAAAACCTCAAAAACATTTCAAAAACTCTTTCAAGTTAAAAAAAATCAGTCAAGAACCTTTCAAAAACTCTTCTAAGTTTAAAAACCAGTCAAAAACCCTTCAAAAACTCTTCTAAGTTTAAAAACCAGTCAAAAACCTTTCTAAAACTCTTCTAAGCTTAAAAACCAGTCAAAAACCTTTCAAAAACTTTTCAAAGTTTAAAAACCAGTCAAAAACCTTTCTAAAACTCTTCTAAGCTTAAAAACCAGTCAAAAACCTTTCAAAAACTCTTCCAAGATCAAAAATCAGTCAAAAACCTCAAAAACATTTAAAAAACTCTTTCAAGTTAAAAAAAATCAGTCAAGAACCTTTCAAAAACTCTTCTAAGTTTAAAACCCAGTCAAAAACCTTTTTAAAACTCTTCTAAGTTTAAAAACTAGTCAAAAACCTTTCTAAAACTCTTCTAAGTTTAAAAACCAGTCAAAAACCTTTCTAAAACTCTTCTAAGTTTAAAAACCAGTCAAAAACCTTTCAAAAACTCTTTTAATTTAAAAAAATCAGTCAAGAATTTTTTAAAAACTCTTCAAAGTTTAAAAACCAGTCAAATACCTTTCTAAAACTCTTCTAAGTTTAAAAACCTTTCAAAGTTAAAAAACCAGTCAAAAAACTCTTCCAAGTTAAAAACCTTTAAAAAACTCATCAATGCTAAAAAACAGTCAAACAGCTTCATTCTTACCTCTTACTCAGACTTTTCTCAAATAATTTTTTTCCTTCCCTACTTTCTAATAACTTTTTTTGTAAGTTCGCCTCTACAATTAATTTCAAATACAGCAATAAAATATATCAAGGGATCTTATCGTCCTCTTACATTTAATAGACCCTCGAGAAAGGATAACAAAAAAAATTAACTCAACCCATCATGATTTGTTTATTTTTTTCTTCATTTTTTTCACAAAGACTTGTTATTACCTATAAGCTTATAATAATTTCTTTAGTGTACCAATAATGACATGCAAGAAAAATTTCATTGATGACAAGGAAAAGTGCTGCAATAATAATAATAATTTAACTTGAACAAAGGTACAATTTCATTTGAGACTTTGTATATTTGTTTTTTTTTACATTTAAGAACATGTACCTATAAAAAGTAAAGGAGAGAAGTAACAGAAAATATAATTAAAGAAGGAATAAAAGATTATCATTTATGATTATTGTTATTGTTACAATTAGTGCAATTTGGATGTTACAATGTTGTTAAACAAAGAGTTTTATGCTAGGGTGTCATGAAATTGAATTTTTTTTCTGAATGAGAAATGAAATAATTTCAATTCATGACCACTCTAGCAAAAATCGCAATTCATGGTCTTTTTTCGTAAGAAGAGTGTTTACCTTTGCCACACCATAATTACAAATTATTCGTTAATCCTGTTTGTTGTTTTTTATTTAAGGTTATTATTACTATCATTACCATTCAGTATAATGGTTATTACGATTTACAATTGTCTGTGAACCATAAAAGACGGAAAGGTTCCTTAACAGACAGGGAAAAGGGGAGGAGATGGTTAAAAATGGTCAATAGAGCACAAAACACAAATAAATAGTTTTACAGGAACCCTTTAACTGTTAAAAAAAAGAATATTTTTGAAGGGAACCTCACATTATTTGACCATAGTTTGGTAAACACAAATAATTTACCACCAGCAACATTTTAAAGGCACAAACAAAGCAACAAATTAAATTAATGGATACAAATGTGTTTAAAATTAAATTATTATTATTATTTTTCCTACATACACACACATGCCTCATATACGTACAATCAAATATCGTTCTTATGTCATATTGTTTGCATGTCACAAATTTTTGTATGATATTGCACCAGACAACATGCAACCATCAATTTTAAGTGCAAATAAGTTAGTTTTAGATACATTTCAGTCTTGATGCATATTTAAATTATTTACTTTTTGCTGTGTTATATGAGGGAGGGTAAAACTCACAAAACATTGTATGCGTTTCTTATTATTACTCATCATCAATTAGTTTAATTATTAAATTAACAAAATACTATTCCGGCTGATAGTGATCATAAACAGTCGAAAAACAAAAAGGGTTATGAGTAATTTTACGTGTCTACAATACGCATTGCGGTCAAAATAAACATTTTCAAAATTAATGTAATTTAAATGTAATTAGGAATGAATTGTTGAAGATGCATTAAATGGAAGAAGAAGTTGAATTCACTTTTGATAACTGAAAATTATTAGAAAATGATCCAAATTGATCGTCCAACTACAAAAAAGCTGGGAAGTTTTATTTCAACATCTAGAAAGCTGAAAAGTATCATTTCAAATCCGAGAAAGCTGAAAAGTGACATTTCAAGATCTAGAAAGCTGAAATATGTCATTTCAAGATCTAGAAAGCTGAAAAGTGTCATTTTAAGATCTAGAAAGCTGAAAATTGTCAATTTAAGATCCAGAATTGTCATTATAAGATCCAGAGAGCTAGAACTGTCAGTTTGACAACCAGAAAGCAGAAAAGTGTCATTTTAAGATCTAGAAAGCTGAAAAGTGTCGTTTGAAGATCTAGAAAGCTGAAAAGTGTAGTTTGAAGATCTAGAAAGCTGAAAAGTGTAATTTCAAGGTCTAGAAAGCTGAAATATGTCATTTCAAGAACTAGAAAGCTGAAAAGTGTCATTTTAAGATCTAGAAAGCTGAAAATTGTCAATTTAAGATCTAGAAAGCTGAAAAGTGTCATTTCAAGATCTAGAAAGCTGAAAAGTGTCGTTTGAAGATCTAGAAAGCTGAAAGTGTCATTTTAAGATCTAGAAAGCTGAAAAGTGTCGTTTGAAGATCTAGAAAGCTGAAAAGTGTCGTTTGAAGATCTAGAAAGCTGAAAAGTGTCATTTTAAGATCTAGAAAGCTGAAAATTGTCAATTTAAGATCTAGAAAGCTGAAAAGTGTCATTTCAAGATCTAGAAAGCTGAAAAGTGTCGTTTGAAGATCTAGAAAGCTGAAAGTGTCATTTTAAGATCTAGAAAGCTGAAAAGTGTCGTTTGAAGGTCTAGAAAGCTGAAAAGTGTCGTTTGAAGATCTAGAAAGCTGAAAAGTGTCGTTTGAAGATCTAGAAAGCTGAAAAGTGTAATTACAAGGTCTAGAAAGCCGAGAATATCATTTCAAGATCCAGAAAGCTGAATCTAGAAAACTTTCAATTTAAGATCAATATATCCAAATATTTACAAATCAAAATCTACTTCTTTCAAAATATTTTTACAAACACAATTTAAACGACTTAATCCCTTTATTCTTACATTAATAATCTTCGACATATTTTTTCAATGTATATTTTTTGTGATTTTTTTTTCAATGTACCAAACATTGTATTTTTCGGTCTTCCTTCATATTCACATAAAATATGTCATTAATATGCTTCTTTAAGGGGATTTGCATAAATAAGCTGGTAGTTTATACATGGTGTGATTGAATTTACATAATTTTAACGCCTTATATTCTGTTTTCTTCCCAAAATTTTTCATACATCTTTTCAATTTAACATGAACCAATTTTCTTATTGTTATTTTTTTTGTCTTATTCTCCTGATAGACATTGAAAATAAATTGAGTGTACATGTAAATTCTTAGAAAAGGGAGAGTTTCAGTGCTTATTTTTCAAAAACTAGGAAAAAAATAATATTTTTTTTTCTAATAATCTAATAGAACGTTTTCATAACAACAGTTAAATGTAGTATCAAAATATATGCAAATAGACAAAAAATGACTTTTAATCCGATTGTTTATTATGGGAGGAAATTATTAAAATAATATTTTGTGAAATGATTCGTGGTGGGTGATGTTCGTGATTTTTATTTTAGAAAATATTTAAAAAAAAATGATATCGGAATCTAAAAATAGAATCACAAAAATTTTTTTTTAACCATCTTATTTTTGTGAAAAAAAAATTTTGTAGGTTCTACCCAGGATCGAACTGGGATTTTTGGATTCAAAGTCCAATGTACTGACCATTATACTATAGAACCAGTTAATCAAAACATGGTAACAGCACAAAATGAGGAGTGAAAGGTAAGTTTGTTAACCTACATTTTATTTTTAAATTTTTTATTAATCTCTCAGTTGCTTTTGTTATTAATATTTAAAAAAAAAAAAAAAAAAATGTACTAATATAAAAATCATATGAAAGAGAAAGGTTTTTTTACACACATATCGTTATATGTAAATTAAGACTGTAAAATGATACCGAAATTGATATGAATACGGTTAACCAATAAAATTTATATGAAAAGGTGTTTCTATGTGCATTTTTGTTTATATTTTTCATAAATTTCAAAAATGATGAATGAATTTCATTAAATTTAATCATGTCTTATCAATTTAATAATTTAATTAATTCCAAGAATTTTGATTTGATGATTAAATTTCATCGTAACGAGGTCACACAAGTAAGACACGGACATTAAAAGGAACACATAGCTTGAGAGGACCAAAGAAATTCAAGGATAAAGAATGAATTTAAATGAGGTGAATCAAAGCCTCAGAGTACTGTGATTCAAAGCTGTGACTGAAATCATTTGCTAGGCCCTGAACTTGAAAGTTAAAAGACAAATAAGACATTTTTCATTGAATATGTTGATATTAGAGTAGAACCGGCTTACTTGTCCTTGAAATCATTCCAAGTATCTCTCAAATTGTTTCATAGAAATTAAGGTGGTTGCCATAACTCCCTTTGTTATGAAACCTTTGTTAAATTGCTGTCCTTATTCCTTATTTCATAAAAAAAAAGATAATTATATTTTAAAAAAGTCCCTATTTTTTTCATCATCTTCATGTTTCCTTGAAGTACCTTACTGATTTGCTAATACGACTGGTTGCTATCCTGGCAATTGTTGCGTTTAAAACGAGTTTTAATTATACATTTTGCAAAAATACGGTTTTTTTTGTTAATTTTATTTTCTTTGATATAATAATGAACATCTACTGTCTACGATTCCTATTTTTTTTATGCGTATTCTTCATATTTTAAGGAGGAACCAAAATAATAATAGAATTATATTTATTTATTGTAAAAATTGTCTTTGAAATGTGTCCCCTTTTATTAATATTATGATTTTCTTTTGTGTGTCATAAAAAAATCAAAGTAATTAAATCTTATAAAAAAATGATCTTGTTGTATCATTTTTAAATTTGGAATACCAAAAGGGTTTATAAACATGAAATTACATGTTTATACAGTTTTGCATAGTTTATGAGTTAAAATGGATTTGAATATGAATTTCCAGGTCATTAGAGAGGGTCAATTAATTTAGAAATGAAAAAAATCGAGAGTTAAGGTTAAAGGATGCTGACAAACATTATCGGAAGATCATATTGTTATGGCTACCAGTTCATGAAGCCATCGAAGGTAGTGAAATGGTGGATGAACTGGCAAGGAAGGGACCTGAAGGGTAATTTATTGGTCTTAAGCCCTTTTGCGGAGTGAGTCTGAGTTATTTCAAGAAACTCATCTAGGAATGGGTGGAAAAACAGATGAAATTATATCATCAAAGTATACCAGCATCTTCACAATCCAATTCAAAGAAAAGATCAGAGATGACCTCACAATTAGCCATAAAAGACATCAGAAAACTAACGGATCTTCTAACAGGACACTGCCTTTTGTGCAGGCATCTTAGAAGGATAGGAAGGAGTGATTCAAGCACCTGCAGGCTCTGTCTAGAAGAGGATGAAACATCAAAACGCATCCTCGGTGAGTGTGAAGCATTGACTAGAGTGAGGACTCGTTACTTCAAGGAGGGCTTTCCATCTCCCTTTACTGTAGTTAACACATATCCCAAAGTAATCTTAAGATTCTTCGACGAATTGGATGAATTGAAGAAGAACTAAAATTCAGGGTTCTAAAGATTTGCTCGTCTCTTTTGTGATGAATTTGGTTCTTTTTGAAAAGCGACACAATGAGATTTTGTATTATCAAGCTCTAAACATGTCCCTATCTAATTTACATGTTAAACTTCCTTATTTCTAAGAAGCAATTCTACGACTTTCCATTTAAAATGCAAAAAAAAAGGTAACTTGTATGTAGAATAATAACAAAAGTTCCCTGTAAGACAACCAAAGACACTCATTTCAATAACCTTTTTTTATTTATCATCTGTGTCTCTCTCTCTTTCTTTCCCTGTCTATTCCATTTAATTTAATTCTAAAACTTTAAAATCAAAACATTCTGTAATGAAAACTGGTATTGTCCCAAACATGTCTCAAACATTAAAAAAATTTTTTGTTGACTTCCTTTCCATCCTCCTTTTCAATTTCAATGTATCAAAACAGATACAGTCCCTTTTAAAATAATATTAGAAGTTGACGTTTTTTTTTGTCCTTACATATACTATGTAAACTTACATTGTTAAATGTTGTGATGATTCTCCGTTGTCTAATCAAAAACTACTCAAACTTATTATTATTATTTTATTTTAATTGACATGTTCAGAACTTGTTGAATGCACTGTATGTGCCTGTGTGCACGTATGAGGCGACAAAAAATTTTCATCATTTATATGATGAATTTAAAATCTGTTTTTAATTGGATTTGACAAGTCCTCGTTAGGATGTTTGAATGATTTTGAGGGTAGTTTTTTTTTTATATTAAATTTAATTTTATGTGTGATTTATTATTTGATTGTTATTATTGACGTATGCTTAGACTTGAAATAGAATTTAATTAGAATAAGGAGAATTTAACTGCGTCTTTTAATGTAATTGTAATATGGTGAAGACTGATGATGATCATGTTGAGGTACCAACATAAAAAAAACTTAATTCAATGAATGAATTTTGATAAGGTAAAGCTCATCAGACATCTAGACAAAAAAACATACAGACATTAAATTTAAAAGAAAAACATTTCACAAACTCAAAGGTTTCTTTATAGCATTTTTGTGTGTGTGTGTGTGTGCGCGTGTATTCGTCTTTTTATTTTAATACCCGTTTTCACATCATCGTTCATAACATTCCATGGGTAAAGTTTCCAAAGCGATAAAATATGGTATCAAGTATGGTTTGTTAAACATACACACACACACAATTTTATACTAAATCCCAGACAAAATAAACTTGAATAAATTGTTATTTTCCTTTTTTTTCTACCATTTTACTCCAAGTAATATTTTTTGATATAAAATTGTGCTTATTTAAATATGTAGTGAGAAAAAATTAAGAGAAAATGAGAGAGTGAGGAAAAAAAGATAAATAAATAAAAAGGATATAGACAAGGTCGAAGGAATTCCACAAGTAAAGTTAAATCGAATAAATAAAGTGAATTTTATGCAGATGGAAAATACTTTTGATTTTTCTTAATTTTTTCACTTTTTTTTCTTCTTCTTGTTCTCCTTATCATGGTAATATTAACAAATTTTCAATGCAAAGAAAAAATGTCTCGATGAAAATTAATTTGAAAGAAAGAAAAGGAGCTTCAAGGCTATTATTTTATAAAATGGAATGTTTGACATTGTTGCTTTGAATTGAAAATGGCATCTATTGGTTTTTCTTTTTATGCTGTGTTTCGCAAATTATCCTAAAAAAAAACAAAACAAATATTTAATAAGCATAAATTTGGCTGAATGAAATTCGATCTGACGCTCCACTTAATCAGCATCAGATCGTCTTGCACCCTCGCAAACAACTAAGTCTAAATATTGGCGTTTGCTGACGATATCGACATCATAGGCATAACAGAATCAAGCGTCAATGAGACATATTTGGAGTTAAAACGTGAGGCGGTCAAAGTGGGTCTACACATTAACGAGACAAAACACAACTTCATGACAGCAAATAATCCAGGTGATCATAGAAAACAATTTACAGGCTCGTGTCTAGAAATGCTAGAAGCGCCAGAAAAGTAAAGAAAGTAAATTCGTTTTAATAGATACTTTTTAGAATTCATCCCAGTAAGATTTAATCTCGAGATTTAAAAAAATAAGTGTCAAGTGTCCAGAGTAATAAGTTCACCTGAGAAGATTTGTGGTAGAGGTGGTATTTGTAGATTAGTTTACAATGAGTAGAAAAGTGAATGTACCGTTTACAGAGATGATCGCAGATCATCTAGAACCAGATGAGCTGAAGTATGAGTTAGAAGCACACGACCATCAGGCCAAGGACATCCTTTAATGTTAGAACAGCATAAAGCATTAAAACAGCTTTTAAAGAAATCAGCGGATCCGACTGATTGTGTGCTACGGCTGTCAAAAACCAAGCGTATTGTTACGTCCCGCCAACAATTCAGGCCAGTCACAGCGTCCACAGTGAGCTGCTAACCCAAGACTAGTGCTACGTTCTCGTTAACGGCTAAAGTGTTACAGCTGCGAGATGAGAGGCCACCTCATTAAAGATTTCCTAAATCCTGCAAGACGAACCTTGAGCCAGATCATCCAGTTAGACCCTGAGTAAGGGTTCTTCAACTATGTCTGTTTTTTTTCTAAATTTAAGGCCGTGTTTTTTCAAAATTTCTAAGCCCAATTCTGAAGCTTGTTCATTACACTCAATTTTTGATAATTTTCAGGCATTAGCTGCCATGAGTTTCTTTTTTCAACACAAAATGTTATTCCTCGCTTCGATCGACTGTTCTGGAGCGAGTCAGAATCTTAGAAATAGTGTCAGAGTAACGTCAAGCGAACCGTCTGCTATAATTATTCTTCAAAAATCATCGTGAATTTTCTAAAATTTTGGTAAAATTCAATTCAAATTCATTCAATCTTATGGAATTCTTGCCTTCAGATAAATTTCTTTTAAAAAAACCTTTAAAATATCCTCTAATCCTTGTGAAAATTATTAATTGCAACTTAAAATTAACAATATTTATTTTCAAGTACTTTCATTTTACGTAAAACTTTTTTCAACTCTTCCTACTTATAACCATTTTTTTATGTTATAAATTTATATTCAAACTTAAATTTAGCGAAAAAAAACATCAACTATAATCAGAACATCTGTCTTTAAAATATTGTATTTCAGTTTCGTTCTTTTTTACAAGGAAAAAAAATAAAAACTTTTTTTTTTAATATTTTTTAAAACAACTTTAAATTAAAAGGAAGATTTGAGGAACAAAAACTGAACGACAAAATTCGCGTTTTGGACAAATACAATAATAATAATAATAAAAAAATTGGAGAAAAAAAAACAAGGGAAGATAACACATAAACAATTCAAGACAAGGACTGGTATAAAAATAAAAAAAAAAAAAAATACTGCAATGCAAAATAAAACGATGAATAAAACTTTTTAATCCGTTCTTTTTCATTCATTTTTATGAATATTTTTTTTTGTATTGTTATTTGATTGTATTTTGACTGTCTATGGGTTAAAAAACATAAGAAAAACTCGATGTGACACGATGTTGACTAATAAAAATATGACAGGAAATGAATATTAAGGAGGAGAGACTTCTTGTGTTTTTTTTTTCTGTGAAATTATGTTAAAAAAAGGGTTGTACTGGACTTTAGTAAAAAAATTATGCGATGAATTGCAAACATTGAATTTTAACAATGAAAATTTGAATTGCACTAAAAATTTTGTGTTTTTGTTTGTATTTTTCGTGGAGAAGGTCAATGAACTTGAATTTTTTGTTTTTAATTACCTTTTTCTTATACCCTTATAATTCCAGCAATTATGTGAGTAAATAAAATTCGTATCCAAATTCACGATATATGACGATTTAAATGATTAAAGGTAAATATTTATCAATGTTCAAGGTAGAAAAACATGGAAAACTAGACAAATAAATGAATTATTGTCACAAAATTATATCATTTAGTTTGAAAAGTACTGCAAACTCACGCAATAGTCGGTTTGACTGGAAAATGAACCCATAAATTAATATTTTATTTATTTAGAGTAGTTTTGTTACAATTTATTTGAATAAGCGCACACGTTTTGATAAAATTCCAAATTAATAATTAAAATTTGATTGAGGTTAATGGGGTTTGAATTTAGTTCAAGATTCAACAAAGTAATAATTAAAAGAAATTTCAAGGGAAAATTGATCGTTAATGAGAACGAAAAATAAGACAAAATCGATTAATTTTAAAGTTAAAATTTCAATGTGTTAACACATTTCTCACTTTCATTTTTCATTTGGAGTGTTCTCAATGAAATAAAATCTGAGAATGTGATAAATAGTTTGACATGTCAAATGTTAGTTATAGTATTAAATATCAAAACATATTGAAATGAGTTTGAAATGTGAAACACACTGAAACACAAAATCTCACTTTCATCATCAAATCCTATTAATTGAAATCTCTCGTGTCACAAGGAAAATGAAAACTATAATCTATTTAGTTTTTTTTATAAAAGAATGACAGGAGTTCTTAAATTAAAGTTGATGACATTGATTTAGGAAAAAAACTGAGGAAGTTACTTTTGGATAAAATAATATTCGAATCAATTTCAAATTATTTTTTTCTTAATTTTGTTTTACTCTGGTAGAAAGATCACCAATTCTAATGAATTAGAAGATAAAAATAGAGAAAAAAAGTAAACAAAAAAATTTTTTTTTTTTTACTCAAATTTCATATCGTAGATGGAATAAACAAGTGGCGAATGTTGATTATTAAAATTTTACAGGAGAACATTTTTTTAGTTTATTTTAATATAATTCACTGTTTTGACAATTTTATGGTCTTAGAAAACAAAGTATACCTTAGTTTAAGTTTTGCCAAAAGAACTTTAAAAAATATAGGACTTTTTTGTTTTCGTTTCATAAACAAAGGGCGTATTTCAGAAGGTTTTCATGCATTTTAATGAAAAATTAAATGTCATTGAATAATTATAAATACTTTGTGGAATGATGAATTTTAACATGGGAAGAGTCTTTTTGTTTTGAAAATTTTGACTTTTCAAGATGGCAACCAGTTTGAGTGCCATTTTGAAAATTTCTTATTTTGTTTATAACTTTTTTAATTCCTAACCAAATTAAAGAAACTCATGCTCGTTAAAGAGATCTCGGAGAGTACTATAATCTTAAATAAGTTTTAAGTTTTTTTTCATTAAAAAACTCAAGAAAAAATAAGAAATTAAAATTGTTTGGCTCGAGAAGGGTTAACCCAGATGAATTTTTTCAATATAGTTTTAAGGGAATTATTGGGCTTTTTCAGAGCTATCGAACGAATATTTGTTCAAAAAGATTGATCAAATATTAAGAAAGTTATGTAAAAAATACGAAAATTAAAGATGGCTCTCTAACTGGCAGCCATCTTGAAAAAATTAAAATCCAAAGATACCAAAACGGTAGGTACAAAAAGACCTTTCAATCCTCATAATTTAATGAAATTTAAATAAAGAATGAAGAAAAATATTTTTTATATGACCTTTGTAACGTTACGTTCAAAAATTTCAGCAGTCATATAATGAAATTTTTTTTTCTAAAATCGTTATTAGACCGAATTAAGACCTAAAACTTTGCACGCATATGTGCTTTCTGATGAAGATTCAGAAAATCAAAAAATCTACAAAGGGCGTATATTTCACATTCGCCACTTGTTTATTTTCTCTACGATATGGAATTATAGAAAGACATTTGAAATCATATGAGCAAACAGCTGAGTGAATTGAAAGATAATTCAAATATTTATTTACTGAATTTCAGTATAACTCACTTAATGTTACTCTACTGGACGTATCTTAAACTAAATGTAACTCTACCGGGCGGATCTTGAACTAAATTTGACTCTGCTGGACGAATCTTGAATTAAATTTAACTCTGCTGAGTGAATCTTGAACTAAATTTAAATCAGCTGAGCGAATCTTGAACTAAATTTAAACTTACTGGACATATCTTGATCTTAATTGAACTATGACTCTGCAGGACGAACCTTGAACTAAATTTAACTCTACTGGATGAACCTTGAACAAAATTTAACTCTGGTGGGCAAACCTTGAACTAAACTTTACGTTGCTGGGCGAATCTTGAACTAAATTTAACACTTCTAGGTGAAACTTTTCTCTTCTTCGTCTTAAAATCTTAAATTTAACTTTACATTACTCGTGTTTTCTTAGAAAAATGTAACAAATCCATTATGTATTGCACAATATCATCTGTTTGTTTCAAAACAAAAATGCATATATTTTACACTTAAATCCCTCCATCACAACACAAAGACATAAACATAAGAGAAATATTTAATTTAATCTAATGTGACTTTATCTTAACAACTTTCATTCTCCCTGTTATTTTATTTTAAAAATCTTTTTTTGTTTTTGAAAAATTTTATGTTTTTAAAACACTTATAAATGGAAATAAACATTGAAGAAGTTGGACTATGTTTTTAGATTTTTGTGCGGAGGTGGATAAAAATCAATTTATATAAAATGTTAGAAAGGCACCTGTTGTCTTTCGTTATAACTTCATATAAGCATGTATGTGTGTGTGTTGTCAACAAGCTGACATCTATAAATCAAAAATCTTTTCTTCTTCTCTTGTTTTTTTTTTTAGATAAATAGTTCGTTATTTTTAACAAATGACAATTCTACAAAAAGGGAGTCCCGTATAAAAACCGTATGTAATCTATTCTTGGTCTTCTATTCTTTTTTTTTAAATTGAATTTTAATGTACATTTAAAGAAAAATGTTATGATGATGATGATCATGATGAAATAAGAAAGGAAAGAAAAAAAGTGAATGAACGCACATTCAGGGAGAATTATGTTGATTAAGTGAATTTTACGGTGATAATTTGATGAAGACGAAGATGTGTGGCGTTAAGGTTAATTTAATGTGTATGTTTAAATGCAACAATGTTGCAAGATATTTCTTATTTTAGAAATGATCCATGAATGGATTAAGTGACTTTAAGATGCTTCAAACTAACATCCGTTTATCATGTCATTGATGTGTGAAAATACAACACAGACAAAAAAACACATTAAAATAATAAGATAAATCGAAATTTGCCTTAAAGGTCAAAAAAATCTAGTCAAATTTTGTTATGCATAGTAAAATTTATTCTATAAATCATCTTCTTCATTTTAGCATCAACTTTCTGACATTGATGGATGAACTCTTTTTTTTATGATTATAATTCAGTCTGATTTTGATTTACCACTAAATAAACTTCATAACATCGTTAAATCTCAAGAGTTTTACAACAGAAAAGATTGTCTCATGACCATGCAAATTGTCTAGCTTTTTTATTGACATTTTATAAGGGATTGCAATTCACGTGAATAAATAATCGTAAAATTCCGATAAAATCCAATTTAATCACTCACGTATTGATGATTTTTACTTCTTAAATGAATTTGAGAGCGATAAACTTTTGAAAGGGAAAAACAAAAAATATAAATCAATTTTGGTTTGTGACAGAATACAATACCTAAAAAAGGATTTTTGATCAGATTTTTGTTTATTATTTAATGAAAAGAAAAAAAATATTTGTGTTTTCTATAAACAACAAGAAAAAAAAATGTATGAAAAAGTCACGTATGTGATAAGTCCCTTGTGGATGGTCAACTCTATTTATTTGCAGACAACTGATAATATTGCTAATAATAGGTCCCAAATATGATTAAATGTGAATAAAATGAATTTTGATATTTGTTTGTGTGAAATTATGGAAAAAAAGGATGCATAAGCGTATTTTTAATTGAATAGGAGATTTGAAAAAAAAAAGCCAAGATAAAAAAGTGACCTGTCAATATAAAATAGTGACATGTCAAAATGAAAAAGTGATCTATCAATATAAAAAAGTGATATGTGAATATAAAAAGTGACCTATTAATATGAAAAAGTGACATGACAATATAAAAAAGTGATTGGTCAATATAAAAAAGTGACCTATCAATTTGAAAAAGTGACATGTCAATATGAAAAAGTGACATGTCAATATGAAAAAGTGACCTGTCAATATAAAATAGTGAACTGTCAATGTAAAAAATTGACATGTCAAAATAAAAAAGTGATTGGTCAATATAAAAAAGTGACCTATCAATATGAAAAAGTGACATGTCAATATAAAAAGTGACCTATCAATATGAAAAAGTGACATGTCAATATAAAAAGTAACCTGTCAAAATAAAAAAAGTGACCTGTCAATATAAAAAGTGAACTGTCAAAAAGTGAACTGTCAAGTAAACCATATTAAAAAACCTTTTCTAACACTTCGTTATGGTCTCAATTTTTTTTTCATTATCCAAATTCAATTGAAATCTAGACATGAACTTATTCTGCTTAATACAGAAAAGGTCACTATCATTTAATTTAATATCAAAAGGCAACAAACCAAAAAACAAGAAACAAATTTCACTTTAACTCCCTTCCTCTTTCACCAAGACTTGTTTTTTCATGCGATAAACTGCATATTCACTTTTTCATTTATTTTTTTTTGCATATTCACTTTTTTGTGCTTTAATTAAACAAATTAAATGTCCCCGTTTGCAATTTGTCGAGCGCAAAAAAACAACAATAATTACATCCCCTCATTTGATATTTTTGCATAAATTTTATACATTTAAATCCTTTAACCACATACGAGTTTCATGTTTTCATAACACGTGTAACTGTAAACAGTTAACAGTAAAATTCATCCACCTTTTTCTTTCTCTTTCCAAAAATAAAACATTAATAAACTTTTTGAATTTGTATATTAAAGAGAATAAATAACTGTTTATAAATAAAATTTACGGCATTAATTTAACCCTTGTTTATTTTTTTTGATGTTGTAAACTTTGGTTAAAAAAAAACAAAAAAAATTTTATTGCAATAAAATATGCACATAAAAGACAGATAAAAGGAGAAATAAAAGGAAAATTGAGACATTCATTAATTATGCAGAGTACACTTTCAATGTCATTTAACTCTTTTGCACCATCACTTATTTAAAATAATGTTTGTATGTGTCTCTTTCCCTGTCTCTGTTAAATTTTATTTAATTTAATGTTATTTTTTATTTCAAGAAAAACTTTTAACATAAAAAAGCACTGAACCAATTAGGAAAGAGGCTTTTTGATGATAAAATATCATTGAAAAAAAATGGTAGAAAATTAAGTGTCATTGTTATCGTCATCCTGCAAAACGGTAATGCAACAAATTTCACTTCTATTAATGGGGAAAACCAAAAATAACGGAAGGAAGGAAATTTTCATCATCATATACATGCACATAGAAATTGTAAGTAAAGTATATAAACAATTAGAAAGGTACTTGAACAGAAAATGGGCTTTTAATTGTCAAGTAAGCAAAATTAAGATGAGTTTTTTGAAAAAACATTTAGTTAAAAGGTAAAAATAATGATAGTTTAAAATGAAAGACTTTTAAGGGTACTTATGAGGTGTTATTTGATGATGTGTTGAAGGAAGTTTCTATTAAAATGAACATGTAACTAACAAAATTGTTCAAGGCAAATTTATTTTATTACATTTTAAATGAATATTGAAGCAAAGCATAAGGTACAAAGTTTGTTATTTCAATTGTTGATCTAATAAATCTAATCTTTTTTTTCTATTTTTTTCAGAATTTAGTTAGAAAAAAAATTTGGATAGACACAAAAAGAAGAACGTCATTATGGTGCAATGTCATACATGAATATCTTATAAAAATTTTATTTTTAGACGAGTAAATTTATATGGAAAGTACTGCAAGCATGAAGAGATAGAAGAATAAATGTCGCATAGAATGTTCAAAATGCACTCTGTTATTTAAAATTCTAAATCTAAAAGCAAAATTTATTATCAAAAGAAAGAAAATGAAATTTTGTTTGAAATCGTGTCGTTATTCAGGATGACGAAGAAGACGAAAGAGAAAAAAATGAATATGCAAGATGATTTTGTGATAAAAAAAGAAGAAATGGTATCCTTATTGTATTGATTAATATCATATCCTTAGGTATAGTTAAAAAATTGAGGATAATCTTTATGAGAAATGAACACAAATAATTTGAAAAGTGAATTATTGTGAGAAAATTTCAAATGTTTGTATAAGAAGCATTGAAATTAGTGAATCGCTACACCAAAAATGCTTGGTTAGTTCAGAAAGATTGCAGCTTGAAATACTTTCCACAACTCTGCTTCAGATGAGTTTTGCCAAAAACTTACGAAAATATGATTTTTTTACTCCTTAGCTCAAAATTGTGTATTTTGCCATTTTTAGCCTATCAAAGTTAACCAGGCTCACAACTTTAAAGACCTTGACGTTACATTTGATCCACATATGTCCTTCAATTTGCATATTGGCCTAGTAACAAAGAAGGCATATAAACCCTTGAATTTGTTACACGTATCTCCAAGAGCTTCCAAAACATTAATGCAATCCTAATGCTGTATTACACCTTAGTAAGGTCATAATTCGAGTATACTCTCAACCCAAAACCAGTGGGGCAACAGTAGGAGATCAGTGAAAAACGGTGTTCCCATTCGTGTCCCACTTGTTTTGGGTTGAGATGAATGGTTCGGTCATTTAGTGCCCATACTACAAGTGGTATATGGAACGCGTCGAAAGATTTTAACTCGATTTATCTGTAGAAAATTCAATATTCCATATATATATTGCCCGCCGTCTGTGGGAATTGCAACCAACAGAAATGGTGATAAAAAAAAACCTCACACAAGTCGCTGAAAGGTAGTACAAAGATATGACGAATTCCTCAGCATCATTCAGCACTCTCGAATCAATCGTGAGCAAACAAATTAGGAAGTTAATGAAAGTTAATTGCCAAAAGCCCCTTAAATTATCGTGTCTACAGTCCGTCCTATGTCTATACATTGCCTTACTTCGGACCCTTTCAGATTTAAATCAAAATTTAAGAAGTGTCAAGACTAAGTTTTTCAGTTAAAGTTCATAGTTTTAGTTAGAGAAAGTTTAAGTCATGAGCCAATTTTCGGAATAGGATTCAACTGCTTTCGGATGACAGTATAAAAACCAAGAGAAATCCTTAGACTTAGGCTAAACTTTTGGTGTTGACTATGAAAATTGGAAATTGAACCTTTGAGGATACTGTCGAGTCTCGTAAACCCTACCCTACACTGCTTAGAGTATAAAAAAATGCCATCAATTAAACCGAGACAGGGTAGGCTTAAATGAAAAGTATCGAGGGTCTTCTTTCTCTAAAATTAAGATCAATTTCAAGTAAGCTCGTTGACCGAGTTAGTTAAGTGGCTGGTATCATTGCTAAGAATCCTACGACGGAGGTTCGAATCCAATCTCGGATATGAAAATTAATATGTGTTTTTCCAGTTCCAAATGTGCTCAAGTTCTACTTAGAATACATAAAAATCTTCCTGGGATTTTTAGGGCCGTTGAATGAAACCTGAAGGCGACTGGATCGGATGACAGTATGAATTTTAGGTCCCACGTGGTTACACCATAGATAAAAGGCGCTTACCATGGAAGCTTCGGCTGAAGTAGTATGAATACAATAGGACCATTGGGTCCGCGATGGAGCTTGTTAATATTTATTGTTATTGTTCATCTAATCTTAGTGAGATAAGCTTCCTGAGGTCTTACTCACGATATCCTTGTTAAAAAGTCAACTACAGCAAATCCAGTAAAAAATGTCTCCTAAGATAAACTTCAGGTCCTTCTTACATTTATCAGGTTGTTACGATCTCCAATTTCATCAGGTACAGATAATTCTTCTTCAAATTAAAAAACATGTTAAATAAAAAAAATCCATAATAATAATCAGCATAAAATCCAAATGCAAATAAAGCATCATTTTAACAATAAACAAAATAAACAACAAACAAATTTGCAGAGAAAAAATTAAATACTAAATAAAGAAAAATCTACCTGACTAAATCCTGTTTTGATCCTAAGCTAAAATTAATTTTCTTCGCTTCTTATTATTTCTTATTATTATAAACAATTTTCTTATTCTCTTTATTATTATTATGATTTTTTTATTTATGTTCCAAGCTCAAACTTAAATGTGATTGTTTGAGCAAATTGTAAAACATTCTTAAAATATAATTTTTTTGCATCTATTTTTCATTTCATCAATATAAGGAAAAAAAGATAGATGAAGAAAAAAATTGCAAAAAAACACTATAATATTAAGGAGTAGAATAGAAATGAGTTTGAGGATTTAAAAACTTTTTCACAATGCAAATCCTTTTTTATTTAATGTGCAAATATACGAAGAAGAAAAAATTGTATAAGAATAAATTTAAACAATGAAAGTTTGAGTGAAAAAAGAATGCCGCAAGTTATGTTTTTTTATAAACTTTTTTTCTCTTGTTATTGTTTCCTTGTTATTCATTTTATTTAAAAAAAAAATACTCTCAATGTTTACTATTGCGTGGGATTATTAAGCCAATAATATTGCATCTCATCCTAATTACTTTCGATAAAAATTTCAATCCGAATCAATCAAAATTGGTCTATTATTAGTCAATTATTAACAAAATACGATAAAAAAAGAGATTATTTCTTGTCTGGTGGTCTTATCTCTCTCTCATCAATTACATGAAATTTATATTTAATTTTTCAATGTAAAATATTCTGTTACATCTCATTGGCACTAAGCAATTTGTTCTTGTCTCCTTATTTATGTGTGTGTGTGTGATATTTTTTCTCACACGTGTGTCTTTTCAGTTTTGTAGTTACATGTCACAATCAAACGAGAAATTACGAATTGATGCATAAAACCAATTTTGAAAACCTTGAAATATTTACCGCAAAGTAACTTTACAATGTGAGAGTTTTACGACATTTTTTTCATTGAAAGCATTTAAATGTGAAAAAAATCCTTAAAATAACTTGAATTTGACTTAACTTCATCAATATTTCTCATTATTCTTAGATTTCTGTTAAGAGTTTAATAAACTTTTAAGTGTAAGAAGACAACAAAAAAAAAATGGATCTCATTTTAAAAACGTCATGTCACAATACATCAAGTAAAACATCATAATTTTGATTGTTTTTGTCTTACACAAAATAACGCTGCATACTCTCTTATTAAAGGTACATATTTGTATATATTTATTTTAATGAAAAATATTTTAATTAGATAGTCACAGAATTAACATTTAAATTTGTGTACACACATACACAAAAATAACCATATGAAAGATGACATGAACTATATATGTCAAGATAAAAAAAAATGTTAAATATACACATGACAATCTTTGTTTCAAAATGTTTTCTTAGCTTACTTTATACAAGTTCTAGTTCTCTATTTTTTTTAAATAGAATAGTTCAAAGATAAGACAAGTAGATATGAAATGTAATCACTGCATGAGGTCTTTAAATAGAATTCAATTATAAATTTGTTTTGAAAAGGTTACTTCTTGATTTTCAAAGATGATGAAGTTTAATTGAAAAATCAAATAAATATTTGAAGGTGAATCTTTTTTTGATATTTGAGGACTTCTGTTTAATTTTAATGGAGACAAGAGATTGAATTTGATTGTTCATTTTTAGTGAGATCCTCTTAATTTTAAGTTCTCTCTCAATCAGGGATGACTTTTTAGTGCGAGACTCTTTGTTTTGAATTCTCTCTCAATCAGAGATGACTTTTTGGTGCGACACTTTTTGTTTTGAATTCTCTCTCAATCAAAGACGACTTTTTATTGAGACACTGTTTTTAATTCTCTCTCTTAATCAGGGATGCCTTTCAAGTGCGACACTCTTTGTTTTGAATTCTTTCTTAATCAGAGGTGACTTTTTGGTGCGACACTCTTTGTATTGAAATCTCTCTCAATCATGGATGACTTTTTTGTGCGACATTCTTTGTACTGAATTCTTTCCCAATCAAAGATGACTTTTTGGTGCAACACTCTTTGTTTTGAGCTCTCTCTCAATCAATATCACTTATAAGTGAGACATTCTTTGTTTTGAATTCTCTCTCAATCAGGCATGAGTTTTAAGTGCGACACTATTTATTTAAAGTTCTGTCTGAATCAGAGATGACTTTTTGGTGCGATACTCTTTGTTTTGAATTCTCTTTCAATCAGGGGTGACATATTGATGTGACACTCTTTATTTAAATTTTTTGTCAATTCGAAGTTTCTCCTTCTCTCTAAAACGCCCTTTCAATCAAGCTTCTTTCATTTAAAAGTCCTCTCAATTTTTAAATCAACATTCATCCATTGAAGCAATAAAACAAAGCATAACTTTTCAAATGCAATATAAACATAAAATTCGTTACACATATCCAAAAATCTTCTCCAAAAATGTTTAAAACAAAATAAAACTTTTTTTGTCAGAACAGGTATGTTTTTTTCTTCTTTCTTCTACTGTATCAAATTTTATATCCCATCATTTATACACTTCCAAACACTTTTATGAACTTACAGTGAGAGAAGATTTTAGTTTTAAATAAAAATAAAAATAATAATAATCATATAACATAACAAAACTGAAGAACTGGCGTCAAAATAAATAACAAAAAAATTAGACATAAACCAAACATATAGATTTTGAAATTTCATTATAAAACACAAGGAATAATAAATAAACAATTTCATATCACACATTAGAGAAATACGAAGACAGAAGAGTAAAATGAAGGATCATCGCATATTTTTGATATAAAATTGCATATTTTATATTTATATATTTATAACAGACAATAAAATTTCATGTTTTTATATGTATTTCAATGGAAAAATAGTTTTTAAAAGGAATTTTATGTGAATTTTTTCAGGTGAGTTTTTAATTGGATGCGGAATGTCAAAAAGGAACAAAGAACCAGAGTGTTTCATTAATCAGATGTGATTCTATCAAAAAATTTACTTTAATTCGAACATAAGAGGGCTCTGACATGATATGTTGATGAAAGAAAATCATTTTTAAAGCTCATCATTTGAATTATAAATCATCCTCCAATTTCACAATAATTTTGCAATTCCACTTAATTGAACACAATTAATTTGTTTTTTTCCTCTCATTAATTTTTGAAACATAACTAACCGTTTTTGATACATTTTAACTGAAAATCAGATCCTTACCTGTTTTTGTAACGTTTCAAAATACCTGTAAATAACAAACACATGTAAACACTTTAAAAAAACATAAATAACCTCTTTGAGTCCTTCTTAAAACATAAAAATGGTAATAACACAAAAAAAAAATACTAAAAATAGAATTTTAAAGATCTACATTATTTTTTTGTTTCTTTGTATAAATGAAATGATGATGAAAAGAAAAAATGCCGCAAAATGTTTCAATATGTACGAGAGATAATCATTGAACAAAAAGGAATAACACTGGACTCGGGTGTTATTTCTCCAAATTTATGTGTGATATTTTTGTTTTTTTTCTGTTAATATTCAGTTCATATGAAAAAAATGGAGATAAAAATCGAATGCATTTGAATTGAACTTTTGAAATCAAAGCAAATAAATTTTTATGAAATTTAAGCATGAAATAAATTTTAAAGTGCATTTACGCAATTTTGATAAGAATATGTACAAAAATTAAATCATGAGTGCAAATTAACGGTCTTTTCAAAATAACGGTCAATTTGAATAATTCAAAATGATTTCATAAAATGTGAATTTAGAATTTATGTAATAAAATATATAATAATCCAAATTATGTTCATTGATTTTTACTTTCCGCATTGGGCTGTCTAAAATCAGTGTCAAATTTTGACAGATGTCATTTCAGTAGGCCGCCATTTTGTGCTGTTTAAAATATAAAATTAAATTGAATAAATAAATAAATAATTAAATAAAAATTGATTTCGAAAAACTTTGAAATCGAATAGTTTCTAAACAAGGCTGGAAGAAGGATACTCTAAGGCCTCTTCATATAAAATTTAAGCACGCCCCCTGTCGGGAAAAATCAGATTAACAGCTTTTAGAGTATCAATGTTCCTTGAAAGGTTGATTTATGACTTTTATGAACTTTAAATAGGTTTTTCTGGATTAAATTTCCTGCCGTAGCGATGTTTGCTTAATTGAATTTAAGCTTAAAGCCCTCTAGCGGGAAAAAAATCATATTTCCTTCAATCTTGAATTATCCTTTAAGCCTTTTATGACCATAAGAGCTTGATTTATTCAATTCATGAGTTTCTTTTCTTTAGGGTTTGTTGAGTTTCAAAACGATACCAAAAAAAAACTATGTAAGGACCTCTAATTCAAGTTGAAACTCTTTTTAAAGAAACGCCCTCTACCAGGAAAAAAACTCAAATTCATTGAAAGAGCAGTTAAATAACCATCTTAACTCTCTAAAAGGTTTGTCTAGGAGTTAAATGAACCATGATATCGGTTTCTCTCATGAAATTTCATCACATTATAGTTTTAGCGTAGTTTAATCAAAAGCCCTCTAGTGTGAAAAATTTAAAATCGCAAAAACTCTACTTAAATTGATACTCATCCCTCTGAAAACCACAAGGGCTTGAATTCTAAATTTTTCAAATAAAATTCTGCAGTAGATCGAAAAAAATTAGATTTTGGTAAAAAATTCATAACGGACAAAAAAAATCGATCACTAAAGCGTTTTTTTTTATTCTAATCTGTTTTAACTGGAATCAAAACGGAATAAAATCTGATATTCATTTGTAACATGTAAGAACAAGTTATGTGATTTTTTTTTATTTGTAATGATTATGTTTTTGATCGAATCTCCTCATTCATTTTTATTTTTCGAGTTATTGATATTATTTATCCCCGTTAAAAATTTCGATACCTAAGTAAGTAATTCTGAATTACTAAAGCACTAACTATAATTACTAATACGGTAAACAAATTGAATACTCATTCGGTAATTTTTGTTACCTATTTGGTAATCATTTTTAGTGATACAGTAAACTTTGTTAGTGTACTGTATTAAACTGTCGTTCACAATTGTATACCTTTGTAAGTAGATCGGTATATTCTGTATACATGTACGTATGTGTATAGTATCGTGTACGTATATAATTGTCGTAGAGTCCACGGCAATTTTTTAAAATAAAAATTACCACAGAAATATTATTCTTTAAATTGTAATATCTTGAAAAATACAAATCGTAGAAAAAAAATTAAATACATTTTGGAAACAACACACAAGAAATTTTAATAAAATTATACAATATTTAAAGATTTTTAAAAATTTTAGAGTTTTTAAGTAGAAATTATATTTATTTAGAGTTAAAAAAATATGTTGAAATGTAATATTTTGAGAAAGACATGTCATAGAAAAAAATTAAAATATGTTTTAGAAACAACAGAAAAATTTCTTTAAGAATCTTATTCAACATTTTATAATTTGTAAAAAAATGTGAGTTTTAGAACGAAAATTCTATTTTTTTCATACAAATTATAAAAAAAATTGATGCAAACCAAACAATATCGTTGAACACTCATGTTTTTGCTGATTCATACGGGTGCCTTGCTTTGGTATGTTTGGTACGCATTCTTCATGAAAATTTCAAAATCTCAAAATTCTAAAACATTAATTTTAAACAGTAAAAAAGAAAAATTAAATGGAATTTTATGGAGTCTGTAACAATTTTGGAAATGAAAAGGATCATTATTGATTTCATTAAGGTACATCAGTGAAACTTTGAAGAATTAATAAAAATAATTTCGGAATTTAAATGAAATCAGTATAAATAGTTGAAGTTATAATGCGAAAAATAATTATATCCCTAAAAAAGTATTTTTATTTAGAAATTTTCTCTCAAAATGTTCAAATTTGAAATTCTTCTAGAGTTTTTAACCACAAAACTGCCCATATTTTTCAAAACCGAACAAACCCCAAATTATGCAAAATTGAGTTAACTCATGATTGAGTATTAAATTCTGCACATTTAGAGTAAATTAAGTTGCTAAATTACTTTTGTCTTTCCAAGAAAATCGTATTTTTTAAAACGACACAAACGCCATTTCTACAATGATATATTTTTCAAAACAGAACATGTACCAGAATCAGTGTAGTTTTTTGTATGAGAAAGCGTTTAAAAGTTACGGCATAATTAGATAGCAAAACATAAAAATGCGTTTTTCTCAATTTGACATCAATGGCGTTTGTAACCCCAGCAAAATATCTATAATTGTATTAAAATACTGAAAATTTTAATTTTAGTTTAATTTATACATTGATTGAATAATAATCTGAAAGTAAAAAAAAATATGTTGACATTTTGATGATATTTTCATAAAAATTTCGTTATATAAAAAAAATTGAACTTTTTAATACTTGGCTATAATTTTTTAATGTTCAATTTAAAATGTAAATTTGAAGTTTTTTCATAATCAAAATTGAAAAATATTTTTTTTTCTGTTTGAAGAGTCATTTTGAAACTTTCATTAAAAAAGAATGCGTACCAAACATACCAAAGCAAGGCACCCGTATGAATCAGCAAAAACATGAGTGTTCAACGATATTGTTTGGTTTGCATCAATTTTTTTTTTATAATTTGTATGAAAAAATTAGAACTTTCGTTCTATAACTCACATTTTTTTACAAATCATAAAATGTTGTATAAGATTCTTAAAGATATTTTTCTGTTGTTTCTAAAACATATTTTAATTTTTTTCTATGACATGTCTTTCTCAAAATATTACATTTCAACATATTTTTTTAACTCTAAATAAATATAATTTCTACTTAAAAACTCTAAAATTTTTAAAAATCTTTAAATATTGTATAATTTTATTAAAATTTCTTGTGTGTTGTTTCCAAAATGTATTTAATTTTTTTTCTACGATTTGTATTTTTCAAGATATTACAATTTAAAGAATAATATTTCTGTGGTAATTTTTATTTTAAAAAATTGCCGTGGACTCTACGACAATTATATACGTACACGATACTATACACATACGTACATGTATACAGAATATACCAATCTACTTACAAAGGTATACAATTGTGAACGACAGTTTAATACAGTACACTAACAAAGTTTACTGTATCACTAAAAATGATTACCAAATAGGTAACAAAAATTACCGAATGAGTATTCAATTTGTTTACCGTATTAGTAATTATAGTTAGTGCTTTAGTAATTCAGAATTACTTACTTAAGTATCGAAATTTTTAACGGGGATGGGAATTTTTATTCAATTAAACTTTCTAGTAACCTGATGGTATCTTTTTAAAAAGGTGTTAACGGTTAAATTTCAATTAAAATTTAAAATTCAAAAGAAAACCACCAAAAAAGAGTGAAAAAAAATACATTTTAAAATCAAAACTATAAATAAACAAATGAGCATTCCTTTTTAAAACGAGACATTAACATGACCTACCATACTAAATATTTGCTTAAACTCTTCTGCTTCATCATCATCATGGTGATCATCATGTTAAATAACATCGCGCGAATTTGAACAAAACAAGTCAAAAAGAAAAAAAAGAAAATTATTTGTCTGACTCCCAGATTTTTCTTTCACGCACATAAATCAGTTTATTTTAGACATGTTCTTTAAATAAAATTTCAAATTCATTGTGTATAGAAAAAACGAGCGAAACACAACACACTTGCAAGCTTGCAATGAAATGCATTTTCATTTTCTGTTCTTTTTTTTGCTTGTGAGTGTGTTATCTTTTGAATTTGCATTTCTATGTCTCTCAAGTTTTTTTTTTCCTTTTTTTGGTTTAATTTCCTCTCTTAGTCTTATTATTATTATATAAAGCCATTAAAATAAAATAAATTAAAGTGAAAATTCTTCATTTATTTCTTATGCATCAGATGAATTTTCTGTTCTATTATTATACAATGTTTGCATTTTCTTGAAAGAAAAGAGGTTATGGTTTGGATTTGTGTTGTCTTTGTTTATTTTTGCACTATTTTCATGTTTGAAGACATGTCAAGAAATAAATTTTTCATTTGAATTTTAGAGTGTCTTCATTTTAAATTTAAAAAAAAAATATCGAAAAATAAAAATAAAATCTGATATGATATCAGATTATGGCTGAAACGAGAATTTCAGGTTCATAAGGGCTTGTTTTTTGGTTCTAGCTCATGAATATTTAATAAAATCTTAGACGAATTTATCGATTTTTTATGTTAAACGTCTCCTAATTGAAATTCAAGCAAAAAATAGAAAATGTAATCGTCAACAATTTTCGCGAGCGCATTTATATGAAAAGAATTCACCAATTTTATCAAAAAATTCAAAACTGTCCGACAAGAAATTTTCAAAGTTAAGTTTTATCTTTATCGCGGAATTTTTAATGGCTTGCGACATTTTCCAATGATTTGTGACATTTTTTTAATAATTGGCGACATTTTTCAATGATCGGCGACATTTTTTAATGACTTGCGACATTATCCAATCATTATTTTCGACATTTTTTAATGAGTGGCGACATTTTTTTTAATAATTTGTGACATTTTTTAATGATTGATAAAAAATTTCATTGCACTTAATGTTGACAGACAGACAGACGGACGAACGACATGAGTGTCCTCAACACTCGCATTATTTTCAAATCAACAAGAAATGCGCTTAAAATGCTCTTTTTTATACGGTTCGACAACCCTCAAATGATACACTGAACTGAAAATGCACGTTAAAATCGATTTAATATGACATAACACGTTTTTTTTAGCAATCACTTGCCATAATCTGTAAAACTCGTTTCGTTTGGATTCAAACATCATTAAAGCTATAAAAATCACCATCCACGCTCAAAAATGAGTGTACACACAATCTCCATTAATTATTATATTTCGTTAAAAAAAAGTTAAATTATTACATGTCTTCAAACACAGTTCATTTGAAACTGAAACAGGTTTCTCTAGTTGATCCATTCATAAAAATTAGTTATGTAAAAATTATGTGAGGAAAAAAAATAATAATAATAATCAAAAAAAACTATCAGTTAACCGCATTGCTTCGAGAAATAAAGACACGTTTCACACATATCACACGAGTTAGTCGTCATTTTGTCTCTCACCATCATCAGCAGCAGCATGTTGAAAACTATCGCAAAATTTGATGCTCAAGCATTATCAGAACGTTTTCCGGAATTCAATCAACTCGACATAGATAGCATTAAAACTTGGCTCAAGAAATCTCTGCATTTGCCTCGAATTACGGATTATGAGATATTTTTATTCCTACACGCGTCGCATTTCAGTGTGGAGGCCTGCAAAATTAGAATAGACAAATTTTACACAATGCGAACACATTTAAAAGTCATTTTTCAGGATCGGGATGTGGCAAAAGACGAAATTCGATTTTATCATGAAGATTAGTGAGTAATTTCATGTTGAAAAGTGAAAGTAATTTAATTGAACTGTACATTTACAGTGTATTTTGGAAGTTACCTAAGAAGACAACCGATGGCAAATACATTTTCATATCAAAAATCCTCAATCCAAATAGATTCAACTTCAAAATGATCCTTAAATTGTAGGTATCTCTTAAAATTTTGGTGATTAATTGCAATCTAAATCAATTTTTTTTTTCATAGAATGTCATTTGCGGGTGAAGTTGAATTATGGTCAAATTCAAATGAGATTTGTGATGGTGGCTACATATTTCTTGTCGACTTGGAGCATTCACGTATGGCACATTTGACTCAAATTGACTTTGTACTGAACAAACACATGCTTACCTACACAGCTGAAGCATTTCCATTTAGATTAGGGGCCGTCCATTACATAAATGTTCCAAGTCATATGGGAAAAATATTGAATATCGTTAAATCGTGTTTGAGTCAAGAGATTACAGATAAATTTCATATTTACAATTCAGTTCATGACTTACCGGCTACAATCCCTAAAGCGATTTTACCGAGGGATTATGAAGGTGGACAAGAAAAATCAATTTCTGAATTGAATGGTGAGGATTAAATTTGAAATTTAAATGTCATATTAAAATGTTTTTTTTTGTTTCACAGATGCACATTACGATTTCCTTTTGAATCATCGTGAATATTTCCTGGAAGAAGCAAAAATCCGTCGTGTGAATGAACGTCTTCGACTAGGAAAGCCCAGCTCCGAACTTAACTTATTTGGTATGGAAGGAAATTTCAAGAAACTTGATATTGATTGAAATTGAGACACATACACACAAAAATAAAAATCCAATTAACATGAAAATAACACAAAAAAAATTATTAGCAAAGAAAAATTTCAAACTCATTATTATTCAATACGACAACTTTCTGCACCAATTAGAAATTGAACTGTATGACAACTATCTAAAATATTTTTCAAATTAAATTGATAAAGTAAAATAACATTAACAGAGCAACAAAAAAAAAAAAATAATACAACAAGACAAGAGCACACAAAGAGGTTTTTGAGACAACAATGCAATGCAATGCAAAAGAACGACGACGCATACTTTTGTGACAAACGTACACACACACACACACACACACACACAAATTTCAATTGAATTAAAATTTAAAATAAAATATATATGCGTTTTATGTATCATAGGGTTTAGAGTTATATGATAAAGAAGTATAAATAAATTATAAAATGAAATAATAAATAAAACAAAAAATAAAGAAATTCCAAGATATCGGTTCTTCTTAGCTTAAAATGGGGAATTCCACAAACAAGTACCTTAAAAGAAATGTAAAGTCTCATTTTACTTAGTGAAATTCAGATGAGAGCAGTTTGGCTGAGATGCTGCATAATCGTATTCGAGACATTGAAGATGATGGAAAGTACTTCCGAAGATCGAAAAACTACTGGAGATCCATTCTAGGACACTGAAAAATCACTTCAGAGTCTTTCAAGATACTGGAAAATCACATGATAGTACTTTCGAAGGTCGAAACATTACTTCAGAGCCCTTTAGGATACTGAAAAATCACTTGAGAGTTTTTCAAGATACTGGAAAATCACATGAATATACTTTCAAAGATAGCAAAATTACTAGAGAGCGCTCTAGAACTCTGAAAAATCACTTGAGAGTCTTACAAGATACTGGAAAATCACTTGACAGTACTTTCGAACATCGTAAAATTAGTTGAGCGCCCTCTAGGACCCTGAAAAACGCTTCATAGTCTTTCAAGATATTGGAAAATCACATGATAGTACTTTCGAAGCTCGACAAATTACTGGAGAGCCCTCTGGGACATTGAAAAATCACTTCAGAGTCTTTCAAGATACTGAAAAATCACTTGACAGTACTTTCGAAGATTGTAAGATTATTTGAGCGCCCTCTAGAACACTGAAAAATCACGTCAGAGTCTGTCAAGATATTGGAAAATCACATGATAGTACTTTCGAAGATCAAAAAATTACTTTAGCGCCCTCTAGAACACTAAAAAATCACTTCAGAGTTTTTCAATTTACTGGAAAATCACTTGACAGTACTTTCGAAGATTGTAAGATTATTTGAGCGCCCTGTAGGACAGTGAAAAATCATATCAGAGTCTGTCAAGTTATTGAAAAATCACATGATAGTACTTTCGAAGATCAAAAAATTACTTTAGCGCCCTCTAGGACACTGAAAAATCACTTCAGAGTTTTTCAAGATACTGGAAAATCACTTTCGAAGATCGTAAAATTAGTTGAGCGCCCTCTAGGACGCTGAAAAATCACTTCAGAGTCTTTCAAGATACTGAAAATACTTAAGACACTGAAAATTCACTTCGACATTTTTGAAAATACTGGAAAATCACATGATAGTTTCGTAAATCGAAAAATTACTTGAGAGCCCTCTAGAACACTTTGGAATCTATTCGATCAATTTCGAGGCATAAGAAACAGAAAAATCAATTGAGAGTCATTTCAGCTATCGTTAAATTTCTTGCGGCACTTTTTGACACTGAAAAATCATTTCAAAGCGTATTTCGGCACCGAAATCTCTCTTCATTGCAACATTTCCATTGGAATTCCTCTCATATCAGATTTTTACGAATAACAAGAATTATGTTCGCACAAAATATTTAACTCTAAATGTATCATCAATATTATGCATTGTTGACATTAAAATTTAATTGTTATTTTTTTTACAAAGAACTTATAAGTCATTTTTGCAACATTGTAACAAATTTGAATGAAATCCACACACGCACATACACACATTTTAAATCACAAAAGCAACAAACAAGCAAGGTTTAAAATAAAATATTATCATTATAAACGACACATTGGGAAAACTGATATCTTGTTTCATTTCTTTTGTTCGTGGCTTTTTATTTACACAAAACGGCGCCTGGTTGTTAAAATAAAGCAATAAATTTATCTTTGTGTGTAATGATAAACTCTTTTTTTTTTAATTTTAACTTACATTTTATTACTTTTTTGATTTAAATATAACATTGTGTTGTCGCGTTTCGGTTTTTGTGTCATATTGAATAATAAATTATGCGTGAATGCACTTTCAAATGTGTTATCTATAAATTTTATTTGAATTATTGTTGTAATACAATACGATTCGAACTTTATTTTATTGAGGTGACGAACTTAACACTTTACTGTGAGAGAGTTTTTTCAATTGAACATTTCAGGGAGTGTGAAAACCGCATAATTTGATATAAGAATGCACTACATTGATTTTGACACCCAAAATTTAATTTCATAAAAAAATTTAAATGTCAAAATTAAAATCGATCAAAAATCCGTGTACTTCAAGAAAATTAATCATCATTCATCATCATGATACGATCCAGCATTGATGGTTAATTTTATCTTACTGCTGTTTTGTGTTTGTTTCTGTAAGTTCTGACATTTAATAAAGTGCAAAAAAAACAAAAATTACATATCACATATGAATATGCATTTTTTTGCTTTTGAAACGTCATTTTTAATGTTTCTTTGATATGAGGAAACCGAAGATGCATGGATTGAATAAAACGCTTTTATTGTAAGAGGTGTTTCAATTGTAGTAGCTTTAATGAAAAAGAATCAAGATTTAACCATGGAATGGTATACGAAAGTGCATTCTTATGGAGCTGGAGTCATTTTTGCATCGCGCCCTCTCTCTTTGAGCTTTAGGAATAAATCTTTGATTTCTACACAAGACAATAGACGGTCTTTCTCTCTTTTGAGAGTCTTACTCTCTCTCTCTCTCTCAGACTGATACACTCTCTTTTCTTCGAAGCATTTCGGTTAAAAGTCATTGAGAAGTAATGAAATGCCATCAATCTCTTCTTCTTATCTGGCCTCATCAAAGTCATCCTAAGAGCGCATTTTCATCGAATACCTCTGAAAAAATAATAATAAAAATATCTGATGTCTGTCAATATTTCAGACATTCCAGCAGGAGTTTTGTGAAATTACATGATGAATCAAAGTCGGAGATTCCTTCATAAGATAAAATTTCGATTTTAATACAATGTTGCAGTACAATAAGAAAATATTTTATTGAAATTGTATTGTGAACGAAATTCATCAACAATTGCATTTTCGACATTAAATTCGAGTATCGCATATAAAATACGCAGGTTCATTACTCATTTAAGCGAAGTAAATCCGTTTCAGTTAATTTATGGAACGCTTCATAAATTTCTTCTTATACCATCCTTTTAAACTAACTACAGTTAATTTCACTTTGTTTTGATTGATTAAAGGGGTCAAATATCAAAAAACACACCAATTTACAATAATTTTCTTCCAAATAATTTAACATGATCAATTATTTAAGATCCCATTTCATAAAGAACAGTTTAAATTTCACTTGAAAAAAAAATCAAATTACGTTCAAAGTGCGTTCACTAAATCTTACGCCCATATGTTGTCACAAAATATAACATTCAATAACAATTATAATAAATATTATATAAGAGTTAACTTTTTAAAATCAACATAATAGTTGAAGATTAATTGGTACAAGTGTCTATCTCCCATTAATTTTATCCCCCTTCTACTACAACTAATATTTGGTAAAAAAATGTATTTTTATCATTAAAATTAATTCTTTTTTTGAATTTAAAATGAAAGCTGTAATATTGGAATGGGTTCATAAGCGCATTTTATTTAAACTGAAGTTTTGAAATATATTTAATTGTAATGAACTTGAAATTTAAATAAGTTTTACTAAAATATTATTTTTTTTAATGGAAAATTTTTTTGGTAAAATTTTAAAAAATGAACTTGAAATTTAAATAAGTTTTACTAAAATATTATTTTTTTTAATGGAAAATTTTTTTGGTAAAATTTTAAAAACTTAATTTAAGCTTCAACTTTGCTGAATAAACTTTAGCTTCAAATTGAGTTTTACAATCAAAGGTTTTTCTTAAAAAAATTTATGATTGCTTAATCTGGGTTAAGGTTGGCAGTTCGATTTTTGCTGCAGCCATTAAATTTTATAATCTCAAAATTCTCTTTTTATGGCTTCTTAATTTGAGTTAAAGGCTAGGTAAAGGTGGCGACATCTTGGGATGACAGAATAAAAGCTAAGGCCTCTTGATGATGATAACGGGTATGTAAAATGGGCCTAACTGATGGAATGAGTGAAGGCTCAATAGAAAAACATAAAAGTCGAATTTGATCCAAATCACAGCCAAGCCTACAGAATTCATCCAAAATATTCATAAGCATTCCATTTAAGGAAAGAATGCCTGTATAAGCTTGTGACAATTTTGCTCTAAAATATTTTACTAAAATGTACTAAAAATTGAAAAATAAGGTCTTTAATTTTATTTCTACCGTTTACCATCTCTCAATCACATTTTGGATCCACTTTTTACAATTGCGTGTATAGTGCTAAACAAACTATGAGACCGACATTAACAGATAGTGTCAAAAGCGTATTTAATTTTCTATTTTTTTTTTAAATCATTCACTTTTATAATAATAATAATAATGAAGTCAATTTTTTTTTCGAAAAAAAAGGTAAACTCTCTCTCTCTTGAAATTAAATAACCATATAAATTAATATTATTCTATTTTCATTCATACATTTCTTTTTTATTTTTTAATTCCTATTTATGTGCAAGCATGCATCCAATAAATAGACACCTACACCATTAAATTGTATATTTTTTTTTAATTTTGATTTATGTTTTTGTCTCTGTTTAGGTACATAATTTTCTTGATCATTATGTGATGATAATCTGTGTGTGTGAGTGTGTGTGTGTGACTGAAATTAGAATTTTTGGAAGCAAAACACACACATATGTTCTAAATTTCATTCATTCATCGCTAGGTAGATAGCCGATGAGTTTATTATACATTCCGTACTCGTAATGGCATAGCAAAAAGTCGTAAATCATAAAATTAAAGTTTTTGCCCTGCAATGAAAGTGCACCGTGTGTGATTTTTGTATCTTTATCTTATTCAAGCTGAAGAGAAATAATATTTGTATATATTTAGAGAAGGGTCTTTTATTTTCTTGTCTTGTTTGTTAATATCTAACATATTATTGGAAAAATCATATTAGAAGAAAAAAGTTAAAAGGTTATCGATTATAATTGTTTTCTTTTTACTTTGAGGGAGTCAAAACATAATTTATTTTAAATGCCTCGAATATTTTGTGAGAAAATGTGTAACAAATGTGGATCATTAACATTGATTACTGTAATTATTTATAGATAATTTTAGTTTTCTTCTTATCACAATATAAATGAAAAATAACATGAAATATAATCAACAAGGTCTGTTAATTTTATCACCAGACGTTACCTTTTAAAGATCTCTTCCTTTATAAATTTTCTGAAGGTTTTATTTCCAAAAAAATTAATATAATTACGTCATGATGCGTCAATTTATGGTTTTATTTGATAGTTCACATGATGAAGAACATGCTCAAGTCATGTTTGATAAGAAATTTTAAATTTGTGTCAAATGATATTTCTAATATCTTTAAATTTTTAGTGTATTTCGGAAGAAAAAATGCACTTTTATAGACGATTTGTTCGCCGTCAGTTTGTAGGTCTGTAAGTCTGACACTGATTTCTATCCATATCTCTGGAATGGTCCATCGGAGCGAGGTCGAATTGTTTTATCAGATAAAGGAGGTCACAAAGATTTGTCAACACACATTAGATTTGAGATCGGGCTCATGGATTGGCCTCCAGAGCCTCCAAAGCCTAAATAACCTTTAAAAACGGTAAAAAATTAAAAAATTGATGATTTGCTTTGTTGGATGGAGAAGTTTACAGAAATAAAATTAAACTATTTAGCTCTGCCATTAGGGTTAGAGATTGGTTTCAGAGAATGAGCTCAAGGATTAAGCTCCAGAGCCTGAAAACGGTCGAAAGCCCAAAATGTTCCATTAAATTTTTTTTCTTAAATTTCAGATAGCGGATTGTTTGAAATGGCGAAAATTTTCACAATGGCGCCATTTTAAATTTTTTTTTACAAATTCTGACATTTTGAATAAAACTGAATTTTATTCAATGAAACAATTCCCATCGAAATGCACTTTTCTAAACCGCCCAGTGGTAAGAATTTCTTTTTTTTTTTAAATGTCCTCAATAATGGTGATAAGTTATCGTATTTTATCATGATATTACGTATCAAAAATTCAAAGATTTCTTAGTTGATAAAATTGAAAATTATTCAATGCAATTAGTATTAGAGACTTTAAAGTCCAACAATTTTCTAACAGAGAACTTTTTGAGATGCTCTGCTTAAGTTGAGTCAGAAATTTCTAGGAGCATGTATTCTAAATATGACGGTGAAGACTGCCTTTGCAAAGAACATTGAGAAGAGACTCGTCAGACTTCACCAACAACATTCTGAATCAGGCTCACCTCCTGAAACTTGGCTTGGAAATTCAAACGACTGAAATACCGATAGCGAGTGTGCAGAAATTACAGCAAATGAAACACGTATGAGGAAAATAAAATAAAATACAAGATCCACGGATAAACACTGTCGAGCCCTGAGACCCGAAGAACAGTCCAACACATTCCCTCGGCCTGTGCGGGGTGTGACCTTGCAGCGTGATCACACAAGCCCAGAGTTCGATTCCCCACTAGTTAAGATCACATAAAAAAATCAAAATACCTTTAAAATTCCTTCCTCAAAAAAAACGACCTATATCAGCAATTTCAATGAAAAAACTTAACCTTATCATATCGTAAAAAAAAATAAGCGCCTTTTATATTCTAATCACTCAACAAAGTAATATCAAACGATTACAAAATACATATTTTACAGATAAGACACAAAATACAACAAAAACTTCAAAATCAGTTACAATAAGTGCTTTATATATTTACGGAAATCAGATTGACAAGGTTGAATTGGCAAAGTAAATTGTAAACAAATCAAAAATCTATAAATAAAGTTATTTAAAGATGAAACAAAGAGACTTCAAATTAATTTGATTTGATTTAATTTTATTTAATTTAATTTAATTTAATTTAATTCGATATCTTTCTTTGTCAATTTTTGCGCAGAATTTATTCAGCACAACATGCAGGTCAGAAAAAAATTGATTTTATTAGTCATGCAAAAATCTCCAAGTTGTCTAAGAGAGGAGGAAAAAACACTTTTACAAGTTTTTTTCAGGTAAATAATTAAAATTATTCATAATTTTTATTTCAGTTTTTGTAATTAACCTTTTTAAGAATATTCTGCAAATGAATGGTCAAAAAAAACTTCTTTGTATTGTAACACATGCCATAAAAGTAAGATTTTAAGAAGAACACAAATGTCCAGTTTCTACTAGATTAGTTTAAGTTTTTTTAACTTTCTAAAATGGAATTGAGAGAAAAAAGACAAAGAACACCTGCTAAAAAGAAAAAAATGTCTTTTAAAAATGAATTTGAAAAACAAAACAAAAGTAACATTAAAAATAACATTTAAAAGGGCAATTTGACACAAAATTCTAAGAAGTAAATGAAATTGTAAATAAAAGGACAGAAAAAGAGAGAAAGGAGCTCACTTGACCAAAAAATTTCAAATTCACTTGAACTAATTCAACAGCTGTGTGTGTGGTGCTTATCAATGGGAGCTCTCAGTAAAAATGAACCTTAATAGCAGGAATCTGAAATCAATTTGATAATTACCGAAAATTGGTCTCAGAATCAAATTTGTCACCTGAAATTTTGAACACCTGACACTCTATTCAAATGACGGTAAGAAATTTTAAGAAGAAAATAAAATCAAATAATGACATTGAAATTTTATTGATTTCATTTCAAGACAGGAGTCGATCATGCCTTACGACATGAACACTTAGGTCCAATACATTGACCTTTCATTTTGAATTGCTCCCAACACGTTCTTTTGCATTCTCTTGGACAGCAATGGCCCAAATTTTTCATGTCTTGGATAGGCTCATCAAAGGCATCTTGGCTGAAAGGGTCATTTAAGGCAGTATCCTCATCATCCGGGAACTCGATGGTAAGTTTTGCTTTTGAAGCAGAAGTCGATACAAAAACGACACCGATTATCAAACAAATTACAAAGAATTTCATGTTTATTTGAATTTATTTATTTTTATTATTTTAAAAATAAAAAATCTTTTTCTCAGAAGCAGATAATACTAGAATATGCACTGAACTTAATTAAAATGCGAATAATTCTGCTAATTGCTCTTTTTATATTGAATTGCAATGCAATGGCAAGAAATGCATCACTATATGCGCTGAATGCACTTTAATCGCTTAGTAGCACAAAGGAAGGAAGTTCTTATCATGAACTCAATTCCTGTTAAATGACATGTGACTTAATTTATACTTCAAAGTAAATCACATATACAAACCATTAGATTTTATTTGACCTTTTATATCGAATTGAAATTTTTTGTTAAAGTGTTTCACATGCATTATCACCATTTATTTGATAACTGTATCGGTTTTCTAACAAAATTCCGACAAATAAGAAAAAAAAGGTTAAATTTTGATCATAAATTAAAATGATAGGACCTTAAAATTGATTTCTTCATTAGTCGGTTTTCACACACTTTTAATTTTAATGCTGAATCATTCTTTCAAAATTTCTTTCATTCATTGAGATGTTTTATATATTCCCTGATGGTTCATTTTCTGTATCTGTGAGTCATTAATTAACTTTAAAAAAAAAACAACTTTCATGTAAAACAAAATAGAGAAACAATTATGTTTTGAAAAATTTTTATCAACAAATTCTAAATTTAATTTTCATTTTATTTACATTTTACAGATCTTTTAAAACCATAAATTTAAATATTAATTTATGTATCAGTTGAAATGGGAATTAGTGAAAATAAGATGAAAAAAAATACAAGAAGGTAAAATTCTTTTTATTAAATTAATTGAAATAAGTTGAGTGACAAATAATAACAATAATAACATTAAAATATTTTTATTGCTTGTTAAATCTTCTTTTTAGTGATCGGAAATTAACGTTTTGGGAGTATTTGATTCATTGTTGACAAAATGCCGATTAAATTATCGTTTAAATAACATGGGACTGGAATTTTAAGTTGAATGATATCAATTTCAAGTTTTGAAAAATCATCACACTCATTCATAAAATTTTGATTCACTTCAAATGAAAATAGCGTGAAATATGAGCATAGAAAAAAAGATGATTAATAACATTCAAAAGTATGAAAAGGATAATAATTTTTCACAGAGATGATGATGATGATGAGGTTGCAGTATTTCATGAGAAGAAGTCAATTTATAAAAAATATCGGTGATTTAGCGCTAAGTTTGTGCAAATCATTGTTTTTCAATCTCCTGTAGGTATGACTTTTTCTTGAATTTTGGATACATACAATTTTACACTAAAATTACTTTTTTTTAGATGGAAAATTACAATAAAGATGTATAGCAACGATATTCAGATTCTGAATTTCACAATGGAGAAAAAAAAACAAACTTATCAAACTGAGATTTTAAATTTTGAAATAAACATTGACATTGTATAGTATGGTGAAGTTTAACAACTGTAGATGGGCAGACACGAGTAGACAAAAGACGTCTACCAGCGACTCTTTTTATAAGTGATCCAAACCATGAAAGTGGTGTTCAAAATATTAACATATAACAATTTAATTTTTTTCCTTAAATTTTTCTTTTTATCATTCACTTCAAATTCATTCACTTTCACAGATTCATAAACAAGCTAAAAAGTCGTGGGCCTTGTATTCTAAAAGTACAGTTATAATTAGTTATTCTGCCACGTTTGGTGCGGCAGTTTACGTATCGCCCAGCGATCAATTCCGCCCGAATATCGATCAAAGTTCCTTACACGCGATTACTGAAGCCCTTAAAAGCTCGGAGGACCAATTTCACGACAATTCAGGAGAAAGAAAACACCTGATAACATTTGATACAATCCGTAGTTTCCTGAATAATGAGGATTTAACAGCAGAATATGAAGTTCTTTACAATTTTTCGTCTTCTATACAAAGACTGTATAATGTAAAAGATATGACTGCATAAGCAGAAATATTTTCTTCTCTAAATGTTTGGCTTAAAGTCCATTTACCGCTGGCTCCCGAATTGATGGCTGAATCAATAACAAAATTTATTTTATTGGTCGGAAATCTTATTGATTTAGAAAACATCTAAAAGCAGGATTTGGTTTCAAAAATCTGCCATATTATGTTGCAGGTTAAAAAACTTTTCAAACTTCATCACAATTGACCTTTGTAAGAATTTTTTTTTTAAAATATGGCCATGATGTATGTGCAAAATGGTTTTATAAAGATATGGTGGCATTCTTCACAGGACACGCACGTGTACTAAAACACCTTAAGATAATGAGCCTAAGTGAAACAGATTTATGTAGAATATGTCAAGCAGAAGAAGAAAGTGCTCAGCACATTCTCTGCTTCTGTAGTGGACTTGTGAACAAGAGAAGGAAGTTTTTTTTAATCAATAGTCAGGTTTGATTCATAAATTTGAAAAGAAAGGAGAATGAAGGCTGTACTTTTTGAAGTAACTCTTATAGTTTTATATCATCACACAATAAACATAATTTTAAAGTAGCATTTACATTGTCATAAAAAGCCGCAAGCTAAGCAGTAGAATGACCCATACTGATATAACAAGGTCTAAAGGTGTTAAATGGGAGATTATTTTGCACTGACTCAGCATAATCTTCATTTCATTTTTTATTTAATTTTTATTCATTGTTATTAATTATTTTATGGTTGGATGACTTTTCCTCTCTTTTCTTTTTTTAAATTTTTAATATTTTTTTTATTTTAAAATAGATTTATATTAATAACAATTTAAAATTCTTTGATAATTCAATTAATATCATAAATTTGGTTGAATTGAAATTTATTCTTGATAAATGGACAAACCTTAAAAATGTCGAAAAAAATTGAATTATCTTGCAAGGTAATCTGATTATAAAAATTTGTGTTTGATATCAAAGTAAAACAAAAAATACTGACACAATTCACGTGCCTTCAATAAATAAATAAATATAAAAATACGGGCAAAATTACCTTCGAGCGATGATCTTAAGCGATATGTGTAAGAAATTCAACATAAATTTCATAATTGGACATTTAACCACCTGTATGTTTGTTTTTTTTTCTTCAATGCAACCATATTAAGAGGATCAAGAACAAAAATCTACCCTTGATTGTTATTAATTCCAAATAAATTTAATGGAATTTGACAAGGATGAATCTTCATTGAATTTGATATAAATTTCAATTAAATGTCTTTCAATCACTGATCGACGCCTCAAGTCTTTTAAATTAAAGGTTATTATTTTTAAATTTAAGACAAAAAAAAATTGAATATGGGCCAATTAAGGACCTGCACGTGATATTTCATATTAATTTTATAAGAGGAAAAAAAATCATCAGTTAATGTAAAACAACGAACAGAAGGAACATTTTTTTCGATGTAATCAAGTGTGTATAAGAAGCAGGTGAAACTTATTTTTTTTTATTTTATTTTAAAACAAGAAACTTTAATCATATAAGAATTTTTTTGAAACAACTCATATCTTATCTCTCACATTATACGATCTTAATTATGTTTATGTTGATAATCTCTCACTCATTCAGTGAAATGTTCGCGTGAATGTTTGCAGAATATTGACTTCAATTTTAAGTTGAACATGATGATGATTTTACCTGAAATGAAATAAAAATAAAAAAGGGGAATTAGTTAATATATATTCGTGTGTGTTAATTGAAAATAATATTTGATAGATTACATTAAAAATGGTCTCAAGGACATGAAATGATGAATTTCTTTGATGGCTTATGCAAAATTTCAATTAAATTTGGTCAAGCAAGGTGTTTTTCTTTCTCTTAACATGTCATCGTTCATGCTTGAAATGAAGAGGTTAACCTTTGAGTGATTTTATCATGTCGCGTGTTTATCGTTAACTTCATCTGAGAGTCATTCAGAGGAAGGAACATGTCAATTTAAGTGAGTACTTTAAGGTAATGCGAGCAGTAAAATTTTTATCCGAGAAACTCAATTCAGTTCTTTGCATTCAAAATGAATTAAAATCATTAAAAAATAATCAGAAAATTTGAATTCAAACTTGATAAATTGTGTTTTGATATGAATATTGCATGTAAAAGTGCAAAAAAAATGCAAGATTGTTGCTCATATCCATATAAAATATTCATTTGCAACAATGTATTAATTTACAACCTGAACCATCAGTCAGGGTGACTTTCATGATCTTATGATGAGCGTTTACCTTATTGAATTTTACACCAATTTTGATCATTAAGCACACAAAAAATACGTAGCATGATGATAATAAAGAATTCTTTTATGCACTTGTCTTATGAATTTATGAAAAAAAATTATATGTTTTAAGGTATGTTTGTAATTCATGTCTTTTTTTAATATTAAAAATAAAATAATAATCATAATAAAAAAAACAATTGATGCTTCAATGGCTAAGTTAAACATAAAAGGGATATAAAACATCATGTATGATGATAATGAAAAAAAAGTAACAAACAAAAAAGAGAATGAGTTAATAAAATTGTTCATAACATGTAATTTTTTTTGCTTATATGATTGCTTCTTGTTGCATTCTTTGCTTTTGTTCATCCGAGTTTGATATGACGAGTGTGATGTGTGTGTGTGTGCTTGCGAGGTTGAAATTTGTATTTTATGATTACAATAATGATTGTTTCTTCCTTTAAAACATGTGCTACGATAGTATTTACTTGAAATTGTGTGGTATTAAGAATTATGACGTTGAATTGAGAAAAAAGTGAGAAGTTATTTTATATAATGCAATTTAGTGCATTTTCTTTGAAACTGGAATCATCCTGAAACTTGAATCACTTTGAAATCGGAATTACTCAAAAATTTGCATCACTCTGAAACTGGAATCAATCTGAAATTGGAATCACTCTGAACCTTGAATCACTCTGAAACTGGAAGCACTCTGAAACTTCAATCACTTTGAAACTGGAATCACTTGAATCTCTTTGAAACTGAAATCACTCTGAAATTGGAATCATTCCGAAACTGGAATCACTCTGAAACTGGAATCACTCTGAAACTTGAATCACCCTAAAACTTGAATCACTCTGAAACTGGAATCACCCTCAAACTGAAATCACTCTGAAACTGGAATTATCCTGAAACTTGAATCACCCTGAAACTTGAATCACTCTGGAACTTCAATCACTTTGAAACTGGAATCACTCTGAAATTGGAATCATTCTGAAACTGGAATCACTCTGAAACTGGAATCACTCTGAAACTGGAATGACTCTCAAACTGAAATTACTCTGAAAATGGTATCACTCTGAAACTGGAATCACTCTGAAATTGGAATCATTCTGAAACTGGAATCACTCTGAAACTGGAATCACTCTGAAACTTGAATCACCCTAAAACTTGAATCACTCTGAAACTGGAATCACCCTCAAACTGAAATCACTCTGAAACTGGAATTATCCTGAAACTTGAATCACCCTGAAACTGGAATCACTCTGAAACTGAAATCACTCTGGAACTGGAATCACTCTGAAACTTGAATCACCCTGAAACTAAAATCACTCTGAAATTTGAATCACCCTGAAACTGAAATCACTCTGAAATTTGCATCACTCTGAAACTGGAATCACCCTGAAACTGGAAGTACTTTGAAACTGGAATCAGTCAGAAACTGCAATTTTTATTCGGACACAGGTCGTCAAAACGATCACGATAAACACTTTTTTCTCATTCATCACCCAAAAAATTTCACTTCAACTACAGTTATCAATTAAGGGTGATATGTGAAAAGGCCATTTACCAAGCAAAGAGTTATAATTTTGCAATTATCTTTCTTTTTTCCTGTGGCACATAATCCTCAATTTTTACATCAAACACGTGATCTTAATCGATTTTCTCATTGAAATAAATTGAAAAAATTTCACATAATCAACAATTGAAAATCTATTACGCAAACATTTATTTTCAATTGTTCTGGAATTCAAAAAATTCTTTCAAACACATGTGTCTATTATTTTAAATTTAAACCACAAATAGAATGAAAAGCGTTAAGTAACGAGGTTAACATAATAAACATTTAACACAATTTTCATGTTAAATTGGAAAAATTAAAATAAAAAAAATGTTGGAAGTAACTCAAGTTAAAGTGAAAAATTTTTATTTTAATACCAAAACCATCATTCATCCATTTAATTTATTTTATGATGATCATCATCATCATTTTGAAACAATTTAATATTCTTTTTATTCTTATTATTTTTTTTATTACTTGTAACAATGTTTCATTTTTATATTTTTATTATTATTCATGCACTTTGCATGAAAGAACAAAATTCATGAAGTATAAACAAAACAAAAAAAAATTGTAATAATAATAATATTAAAACTCATGCATATTTTTGTCTGTGTTTATATTTACATTCATCATCGTGTCTGTGCTTAAATTTATAAAAAAAAAGAAGAAAAAAAATAAGATGCATCCACATCTCAAATAACAACAAATTTCCCGCCACTTTTTTGTTTACAACGCGAATTTTTTTGTGTGTATTGTTGTTCTTCTTTTTATTCGCCGAGTCAACAAAACGAGTGTTTTGTTTATAAAATTAAATAACAATAATAAAAAAAAATAAAGTGAAAAAGAGAAGCAAGAAACTGAGAAGCGTCGTTTGTCGTCATCAACACTGTTATGTTTAATAACAAATAAAATACAAAAAAAAAATTGTTATTGTTTTTTATAATACTTTTATATTAGGTCACATTGACAAAAAATTACTAAGCAAAAACGTCGCCACAGCCTTTCTGAGACGTCCAGGACCCATAGTTTCTTCTGAAACTTTATCTTATTTTCGTTGGCCGAGGTGCTCGCGTAAAAAAAAATTAGGGTGTCCATATAAAAAAATAGGGTTGCCATACAACTTTTAGTGAAAATTCAAAAAATTTCCACGAATTTTCCGGAAAATTCGGAAAAAAATATATTTTCAGAATCCCCTCAACCTAAGCTACAACTTTGCCGAAGACACCAAAGACCTAACACGAACATGAAAAAAATTTTTTTTTTACATACACATGAATTCTCTTATTATAATACTTTTATATTAGGTCACATTGACAAAAAATTACTAAGCAAAAACGTCGCCACAGCCTTTCTGAGACGTCCAGGACCCATAGTTTCTTCTGAAACTTTATCTTATTTTCGTTGGCCGAGGTGCTCGCGTAAAAAAAAATTAGGGTGTCCATATAAAAAAATGGGGTTGCCATACAACTTTTATTGAAAATTCAAAAAATTTCCACGAATTTTCCGGAAAATTCGGAAAAAAATATATTTTCAGAATCCCCTCAACCTAAGCTACAACTTTGCCGAAGACACCAAAGACCTAACACGAACATGAAAAAAATTTTTTTTTTACATACACATTTCTCTTAACAGAATGTGAACACATCGACTTGAAATTTAGAATTGTTAAAAAAATTAACATTTAATAAAACTAAAAAGTAAAAAATAAAAAAATATATAAAAAAATTCAAATGAAAACAAAGTTCTGACCATTATTTAGGAAGTTATTAACTTCTAAAATAAACTTTTATAAAAGGTAGGTGGCTAACTAAAAAGTGAAAAACAAGAAGCTTTAAAGTAAAATAAAGTATTTGAGATTAAACACAAATTTGTTAAAAGTTGAATTTTGGGTATTAACAGAAAACCAATTTTTTAAGAATATTCACCTTCAAAATTCAACTTTTAACAAATTTGTGTTTAATCTCAAACACTTTATTTTACTTGAAAGCTTCTTGTTTTTCACTTTTTAGTTAGCCACCTACCTTTTATAAAAGTTTATTTTAGAAGTTAATAACTTCCTAAATAATGGTCAGAACTTTGTTTTCATTTGAATTTTTTTATATATTTTTTTTTTCTTCTTGATGTTTCATGTTTTTCCATGATATTTTTTTTTTAACATTAAATTTAATTTTTATTTATGTTCAAGTGCATCAAAAACATCTTGATACTAATTTTTGAACTGGAATTTTGTGTTTTTTTAAGAGAAAATTCTGAATGATGAATGGAATTATAAATATTAAAAATAAAAAAAATTGTTACAGATGTTTTTTTTTCTTGTAAATAACATGAAAATTTAGTGCTAATTTTTTTGACCTTTAATTGTAAAATGGGATTTCAATTTGTTCAACGTGCCATAAGCTAAGGTCTTAACGTACGTAACGTAATTTTTTGAAGAGCTGAATTTGTTTTATCACTTTTAATTGAATTTTCTTTGAAATCAGAGGTCATAATTTGCTTTAACGAGATTTTGCGCTTTAAAAGCGTTTTTGCGATCCTTAGTTGACTTTTAAGAAAGCATCATTTTGACATAAGAGAAGTGTCATTTTGACTTCAAAGATGTGTCATTTTGACATAAGAGAAGCGTCATTTTGACTTAAAAGATGTGTCATTTTGACATATGAGAAGCGTCATTTTGACATAAGAGAAGCGTAATTTTGACATAAGAGAAGCGTCATTTTGACTTAAAAGATGTGTCATTTTGATATAAGAGAAGCGTCATTTTGAGATAAGAGAAGCGTAATTTTGACATAAGAGAAGCGTCATTTTGACTTAAAAGATGTGTCATTTTGATATAAGAGAAGCCTCATTTTGACTTAAGAGAAGTGTCATTTTGACATAAGAGAAGTGTCATTTTGACATAAGAGAAGTGTCATTTTGACATAAGAGAAGTGTCATTTTGACATAAGATAAATGTTATTTTAGACATAAGAGAAGCGTCATTTTGACAAAAGAAAAGCGTCATTTTGACATAAGAGAAGCATCATTTTGACATAAGAGAAGTGTCATTTTGACATTAGACAATGTTATTTTGACATAAGAGAAATGTCATTTTGATATAAGAGAAGCGTAACGATTTTTTTTGAAATGAAGGGTTAATAAAGCTGTTTAATTAAGACAAATTTTAATTGTTACATATTTTCCCATGTTAAAATATTTAAATGTTTTTATTATTTTGTTCTCTTTTTTTTTAATGGAATGAAAAAAAATAAAGAAATATTTCTTTAAAAAGAGTGATAGATTCGTACACAAAATTTTTTCTGTTTGAGTAAATTTTTCATATGAATAAGCAAAAGAGTGAAGAAAACAAAAAATTGCAATTTCATCTCTTCAATTAAGAAGTCAAAAATATGCCAAGTGAATTAATTAGACAGCAGGTTTGTTATTGTTTTGAATACATTAATTTTTCAAACCAAAATTGAAACTTTTTTGAACCTGTATTCAATAAATCTGAGCCTTGAACCGTAAAATGAATCATGAGAAAAAAGGTGTTTGTTTGATGAAATGTGCTGTGTCAATTTCAATTCATATCTGATTGTCTGAAGTTTCTGATCAACAACAATCACAATGAATATGCTAAATTCTAATAATAAATAAAAATATTGAAATGAAATGAGGTTAGTGGCCCTTTAGTATTTTGAAAAAAAAAATTGATTGAGTGGTCAAAAACTTGTCAAAAAGGTGTCTGGAACTTTAATTACCGATTAAATTAATTGCTTCACTTTATTTAATTCAGAAAAAAAAATTATTATTGATTCAATGTTTTTTTTTGTAATATTATGATTGAAATAGTGCTGGTCATTGTTCGTCTGGAATTCGTCTGTCTCTGTTTAAAAAAAGTAACATTCTATTAAATTTACATCTTGTTTTTTTTTTTTTTGTGTATTTTAATCGTTGAATCTCGTGACAAATCATCATAAGAAAATTTTTACAAGACGCATTTTAATGTTAAACGTTTTTTTTATTTATTTGCAAAAAAAAGAGTTGTTGTGCAAAAATAACAAAACATTACACACACACACAAACACACATATACGAAATACATAAAAAAACATGTTATTTTTGGTTTTTAAAACCTGAATTTTGGCTTCTTCCTTAAAAATTCAGAGAAAAAAAAAGAAAAAAATAAATTAAAATTACATGAAAAGACTCGAAACCACACATTTTGTTTCATCATCATTATCATCCTTCAAAAAATCATTTGCTTTTAACAGTACGAGTCTCAACCTCAATTATTATTATCGAATTCATTGTGTGTACGTATGTGTATGTGTGTGTGTGTAATTACGCACCTGTCGCTCTTTATTTTGAAACTTGATACATTTTTTGTGTGCCTTTTTTGAGCATATTGTTGTTTTCATTTCAAAATCCAGATATAAAAAAATAAACTACAATCAACAATTAATTCTACTTCTTTTTTTTTGTTTGACTGTTGTTTTATTTTAATTTTTTTTATATTTAGACTTAATTTCAGTGCATGCTTATCAGCCGATTTTACACATTACTCACTAATTTGATAATAAAAATTAAAATTTCATGTAAACTTGAATTTCTGATGAACTTCAATTAGAGTCCAGGAAATAAATGACGCAAATCCTGAGTAGTTCTTTTTAATTTTATTTTTTACAAATCCAAATGAAATATAAAATTAAATGAAATATGATTAGAATTGTAAATAAAGTTGAATTAAATTATGTTTCCTCTTTTATGAAAGCAATTAAGTGCTCTTTAAATATTCATTCATTCTAATAATAAATGTGAAAAAATTACAGATAAAATTTAAAAAACATTTTTTTTTAGATAGTTTTTAAAAAGCATTTAAGGCCCCTTTTGATTACTTTTACTGTGTTTATTAAAGTCTTATCTGATCAACCGTGACATCAAAACAAAACCAAATTTTAAAATTCAAAATTATAATAATAAAAAATATATAGGGCAGTTGTTTGTCTGATTGGACTTGGTCATAAATAAGCTTAAATTTGTTTCCCCTTATATTTTTTTTATTATATTTAAAGTCTTATTTTTTCTTTTAAATGAAGCATAATAGCAATAAAAAGTCATATTTATTTATAAATTTAATACACGTTTAATTTTTATGGAAAGTTACTTATTTCTGGTTATAAATAATCAAAATTAAAAAAGAAAGAAATGAGAATTATGTTTTTTAATACAATGAAAAAAAATAATGTTTCTGGATCAAATGTGAATATTAAAGAAAAAGAGCGACGACAGCTGTTTTAATAGGAATATTTTAATTTTTTTGAAATTATCCTTGGTTGTGAAATTAGGCTGGGATCATGAGCTTGAGTTTAATTAAAACAGTGAGAAAGGTGAAAGATGACCCATGCAAACTTCATGAGAGATATAGACAATGATAGTTATCAAAGCTTAGATATAAAAATTGAAATTACAATGCGACAGAATCATTTTGAAAAAATTAGAATGGGACAGAAATATTAAAAATACCCAGTGAGAAAGACACAGAGTTAATTATGATCCCCATTCTAAAAATACAGGCACAGTGAGAACTCAATTTATGATGAGCAATGAGGAATACCAGATTCAACAAAATTCAAAAATATATGACCAGTTGTACTAAAACTCTCAATGATAAGCTCGCCATATTCAGATTATTTGTATGCAATAATAGCAAAGCCCCTAAAATCAGGAGCACCGACTTTGTTCTATGCTTTTTAGGAACCGATAACTGTTTTGATGCTTTGGTCACACAGAAAAGATTTAATTTTATAGTAGATACCCTCAATGATAACGGAATTAAAACTCCTGAATGGTCAGCGAATAGGGACAATCGATTATTAAACTCAATGGAAAATTTAGCCAGTTTAACAAATAATATCATTAAATTTTATCAAATAAAAATGTGTTCGTGAATAACCGTTATTTAGAATTGCACAATTTCAGATTTTATTTTTTAATATTTCTTTTTGTGACATTACTGTTGAATCATTTGAATTTTCTTCTTCGAATCGTTTTGTGATGGAATTCAAATCGCTTTAGAAGCGTTTCTTTTTACTATCCAACTTCTTAATTTCATAATTAACATTTTCCAATGCGTTGTTTAACGGAGCAAGTAATTACTCAATTTCTAGCTCCTCCTCAAGTTTTTTAATGTTTCTCATTAATATGTCACTGATTCAGGATTAACTTAATCCAACTAGCTAGTTCGCTCTGCATTTGAAAGCACACTCCGTTTGTTTTCTAGAGTATTTAGTTGATAAATTGCCTTAAGGAGAATGATCTGAAACAAACTGATATAGATCGTAACGATCGTATGAACTCGGATAGTGCAGTAAAGCTAAACATTTCAGCCAAACATTTTAAACTTATTTGAGCACTACTATCCACAAGGACTTATTCTCTATTTAGATTTAATGAAAAATGTTTTCGATGCATTTTCACCTTTTGACGATTTTGAAAATAGAAATTCAAACTTTGGTTTAACATTTTTAAGAAAAATGCACTGTAAATTTAATTCCAGCTATTTTTAAGGAACAAATTGCTTAGAACTGTTTAGGAGGGTCTTTTGAATTTTGTATTGCTTACCATTCAAATATTAACAACCCAGTGAGAAAGTCAACATTTACACAATTTAAAAGAAAAACGTCCCAGCCTAATACAATTTTATCAATATTCATGAAGTATTTAGTGACCAGACTCAATTGATTCAAAACTCAATGTTCATGATTATTTTGAATTGGATTAAAAGTCAGGTGAATTTGATATGGACGTAAACTTTAAAAGAACTCATCACACATATCACACAAACCTGCACATATGTTTCAGATCAAGTGTATCAAGTCGATTAAAAAGGCATCTTTTGATATCAAAACACATAAAAATTTAAAATAGGGGTTTCGAATAAGAATCCAATAATAAATAAAATGAAATAGAACGAAAGAAAAACAAAAATAAGAAACTCTTTTATTAATGTTTAAAAAAAATCGAATACTGAAAAGATATCAATTCAAGACGATACAAATTTATAATGCTTGAATACATATTGATTGCAAATCAAATGATATGTTTGTATCGTTAAAAGTGTGGCAGGTGCTTAAAATGTTTTTTTCTTGTATATATTTTTTTAAAAGGAAAAAAGCTTGTTTTGTTTTGAATTTGTTGTTGTAGGTAATGTTATAATAATAATAAAGGAACACGGAAAACAAGATCAAAAATATAAACACGCGAGTACCGTTTGATGTTTGCATATGATATGTTTTGATACGTAACAACATGTGAAGGATCTTTAACTTTGAACACCTTTCGTTTCAGGTTTTTTTCTTTGTCTTACTTTTCTTTAAATAAAAAACAAATACATCAAGAACAAAAAGTAAATATAAAAAATTCTGATTAAAGTTTTAGAAAACTAAACAAAACACCTCCAATGGGAAACTTACTGTCTGTGCCTCATTCATTGATAAAAGAAGTCATTTGAACGATGTCATTTAACTAAATTCATAACTTAAACAATGCAATCAATACTGAGAAGTAATAAAAATAACAACAAAACACTTAGTGTTATATTGTGGTTCCCGGTTCTAGTCTAAAATGACATATTCTACCTCTGTGAAGTGAAAAGTGAATAAGAATTGATATTTTTTCATTATAATACAAGAAACAAAAAAAATAACATAACAAAACAAAACAAAGTCGTTTGTGGCTTTTCCTTTGTATTATTAATCATAATTACTTTTATTTATTTGTATATCAAGAATGAAGTGCAATACAAGTAATTTTTTTTTATTTCATTTTAATATCAATAATATGTCATGTTATGTTTTGAAAGAAAACCACTAAAAGGGTGTGTGTTTCATTTAATGCACACTGTGTCGATACAAAATAAAAACATCGTGATAAAGCAATAAGACATAAAATAAAAGAACACTTTTTTCCTGTTATTATTTGATTGACATGTGGTGACCGAAAGGGTTCCTGAGGCAATAATTGATTCATCGTTATAATTGTATCACAAACACACACACTTAAAATAAAAGAACGGAAAAAAAATTACAAGAATCGTAATTTTGTTTATTTAATCATTAAAAATAATAATTGACGATAATGATGATGGTGAAAAATACGATATTTTGGTATAAAATTTTGTAGAGATGTGCTGTTAATTTGTGATCCTAGATTTGGTTACTTAAATCGTCACCAGACTTTGAATAGGTTTCTAAGAATTGTTTCAGGCTCTTTATAAAAGCTTCAGCTTTCACAAATCGTCTTCAGGTATCTTAAATTATCTTCAGTTTTCAAAAAATCATTTTCAGGGTTCTAAAATTATCTTCCGCTTTCAAAAAATCGTCTTCAGGTTTCTAAAATTATCTTCAGCTTTCAAAAAATCGTCTTCAGGGTTCTAAAATTACCTTCAGCTTTCAAAAAATCGTCTTCAGGTTTCTAAAATTATCTTCAGTTTTCAAAAAATCGTCTTCAGGTATCTTAAATTATCTTCAGTTTTCAAAAAATCGTCTTCAGGTATCTTAAATTATCTTCAGCTTTCAAAGAATCGTTTTCAGGGTTCTTAAATTATCTTCAGCTTTCAAAAAATCGTTTTCAGGTTTCTAAAATTATCTTCAGGTTTCAAAGAATCGTCTTCAGGTATCTTAAATTATTTTCAGCTTTCAAAAAATCGTCTTCAGGGTTCTAAGATTATCTTCAGTTTTCAAAAAATCGTCTTCAGGTTTCTTAAATTATCTTCAGCTTTCAAAAAAACCGTCTTCAGGTTTCTAAAATTATCTTCAGCTTTCAAAAAATCGTCTTGAAGCTCCTTAAATTATCTTCAACTTTCAAAAATCGTCTTCAGGCTTCTTAAGTTTTCTAAAAATTTTATGTCTCTACAGCTCACCTCTACCTATATCACACTTTCAATTCAATACCTAAAGTGAATTTGCGTGTATGAGTTTCACAAAACAATAAAAAATTCATAAAAACTTTTGAGCTGTCATTTATTATTATTACACGATAATTGAGTGACCGCGAGCTTTGTTTATGTTTTACATTTAAAAGGTAACAGATGATCATCGAAGGGTTGTTTTGTCTAATAATTAATTTCCATGAGTTTTCTGTTTCAATTTACAACAGTTAAACCAGAATTTCTCTTCACAACTCTCATTCTTATCCAAAATCACACACAAAACTCAAAGGCGGAAATGCAGAAAAGTACATTAATATTCCCACGCATTATTCATCCATCTCATAAAGAAATTAAAGCAAAAAATAATGAGGAGAAGAAAACATTATCAATGCCATTTAAATCACATACAAATTCGTATATTAACGTATTTTAGCAAAAAAACAAAATTACATTAAAGCACACATGTTTCGCAGAATGATTAATTCTCATGTGTGTAATTTTAATACAAGATTTGGCATATGTTAAAATACACTATCTTAGTGGTAAAAATTGTGTCTTTAATGCATTTTTTTTAAAGTAACAACGTACTTTACAGGATCAAGTTTTAGCTGTCTTTTATTTTCTCTTTTTTTTATTTATTAATGGAATAATGTAAGATGGGATCCTTTTGGAGATAAGTTTTTTAAAGTTAACACATACATGATTGAACATGAATATGATTATTCATTCATTGCAATGTTGTTCTTTTTATCTTGAAGGTTTTGTGTCTGTTGTTATTGTGGTCCAGATTAAATTCTCATATTTCGGTGGGAATTTCAATGAAATTTTATGATAAATGATGATGAATGAATGTTGTTAATAAAATTTTATTTCATTTTGTGTGTGTAAGTGAACTCGATTCATTCATCATCATGGAAAATAATTAAAAGAAGCATGCTAAAAACGAATTCTTGGTATTGTTTTTGGTGTATTTTATTTTTTTGGGAAGGTGATCGGCATTACTTAAATTTTCTTAACTTGACCTGGTCAAGAAATAAATTCCAGAATTGTCTGTGCCCCACTTTTTTCAGATTCTCACCTGTAATGACCCCAGATCTCACTTTCAGACATCAATCTATCTCACTTTAAGTCAGCTCATTCCACGATGACCCTCTTTATGAAATGTGTGACTGAGGCACTGTGTTGGTCCTGAGTCTCAGCTCACAAACTTTCATTTCAACCCACTTTCATCTCCTTACAACTCAAGATAATTTGTAACCATCGCCATCATAAAACCACTCTTAAATTTAATTGAAGACACAACCTACAAATTGCATAAAAGAACAAAAATATGATTTATTTTGCACTAATTTTGAAATATTGCCATTTCTATTCATATCGATTGCAGTAATGCAACAAAGTATGCCTCAACTTTTATTCTTTTTTCTTATTATTTCCATTATTGGAATTCTAAAAATAGGAACAAATAAATCAAAAATTCATTGTAAAATATTTTTTTTAAAACTGACTTTTAACTTTTAAAAGAAAGAAGGCAAAACAATGGTGATGATAATTTCAAGGACACACATTGCAAATTCTTGCAAGGAAATATTTTGTTTGTAAATCCGTGAACCGAAAACACCTCTGTTTAAGGGTTCTTGTGTTACTCCGTTTCTTAAATAAACGAAGAATAATGGCTAATGATGCCAATTAATCTTTTATTTTATAAAAATTTTGCAATAAATTGGACTGGTCTTTTCACAAAGTGCCCGCTCAATGGGATTAAAAGTGAGAAGTTTTTGAATTTAAAAGTTGCAAAAAAAAATTGTTCTTGAACAGGAAATGAAATTGGAAGTATTTTGAGTATAATTTTAAAGAAAATATTTGCTTAGAGGTAAAATTTAAATTAATTGTGCATGAAATTTCGGTTTAACTGTTAAAAATAAATAGAATTTATTTCAATTTAATCGGTGAAATTGTGATTTTTTGAGAGAATTTACATTACGATGATAAATTTTTTAGTGTCCTACTCAAATTTTATATAATGATACTGAAGGCAAAAGTGACTTGTAGTTCTTGAAAATTTCGGTGGATGTGTCTCCATGAAAAAAAACACCTGTTCCGGGTTGCCACTTCTAAAATGAAAAAAAAACTCGAAGCGAATTTCAAGAGGAGGTGAAGAACCGTAAGTAGGTTGACCTAAAGCGAGATGGATATATAACCTCGAACCAGATATAAGGACTTTACAAGTCAGAAACGGGAAAGAAAAACCGCAGAAGAGGAAACTCTGGAATTCAGTTTCTGAATAGGTTAAGACTAGGAAGTGGCTGGAGATCGGTTATTTAACTAAATGAGGGCTTCAAACTGGACTTTTTAACGGAATTCGCTTTAAAAATTTGGTAAATCGTAAATTTTTCATAAAACTTCTGTAAAGAACTTGAAAAATCTGTTTGAACTTCGGTGCTGCAGGAAAATATTCTAGGCACAAAATAACCAGTCCTGAGTTTTTCTGATTCAGGATACAATTGAACACATGACAGAAGAATAAAGATCATATCAGATCATCTATTCTTTAATTTAACTTAAAATATTTAAAATGCTTGACTTTTTAAAAGAGGAACAAACTGAAATAAAGCTTTTGCCAGAACGGACGATCAATATTATGCAGAAGGACGAAGCATTCGAACTTCATGAATTTTTGGCAAGCCAGGTTAGAGGTTTGATTACCCGCCATAACTTTGCCAAAAAACCAAAAAAGAGCCCTGGAAGAAGAAGAGGGGATTCTTCTAGAATTTGATGATTTTTTGGAAATTTTAATTTAATTTTACTCTTTTTTTCTAGTTTTAAGTTTACACTTTGATACATTTTTTTTATATTTTTTTAATTTTGAGATTACACTATGTTTATGTAAGTTTAAGTTAGGATTAAGTTTGTCTTCAGACACAGCTATTAAGACGTGTTTTAAAATCGAATATTAATAAAGTATTTTTTCGTGTACGTGTTAGTGCCGAATATATTTATAAACAAAAATCATTTAATATCCGAAGTGTAACAATGGGAGATGAAGACGAAGATTCAGCATCTTTTGAAAATGCTTATATTAATTGTAAAATATGCGATAAATTAATAGATCATAAACTCAAAGCACCGAAAAAAAGCTCTAATTATCATGTCAATTTTTCTATAAAGCAAAATCCATTATGTCGATTTTCTCAACTGCCAAAACCTGCCATACTTCAAATAGCCGACATTCAGTCAAAGTTCACTATTTTTTAGTTTAGTCCGCGCGAATCTTATTATTTTAATCTATGTTTTCGGAACATTATACCCTTACATCGATTAAAATTTTCCATATCTTGGGAAAATCACTCTTAATGTAAATTCTCTCTAAAAATCGCATAATAATTCTGACTACTAATGAAATTTAATACGATCCTGTGTGATTTTTATTAATAAAAATTTGCATTCACTATCAAATAGAGTTAAATTTCAATTTATTTGGAAAAAATACTTTTAAATGTCTGAGAAAATATTGCATTTCAATAAAATTGTATCAAAAATTCCATTTAATTGTAGAAATTTACAAATAAATACTCGTGTACTATGAAAAATTCAATTCAAACAAATTCTTGATTGACCTATGAATTATAAATTTCTTTTAAAACCAAAGATAGAATAAAATAATTTCATTACAAAATAAAAAATTGTTTACCACAAAAAAAACCATTAATATCAGACTAATTTTCGTGTCAAAGGTAGTCTAGCCAAATTTAGTCATATTGTAACCTTTTGACATTGTATCATGCAAAAATTGTATTCCCTTAAAAACAACTTTCTTTGATTAATTATTCAAATTAAACATTTAGTTTTGGGTACGCAGACCAGACAAAATCCCTCAGGGAGAAAAAATTTGTACCTTCATCTAACATTAAAAAATTAACTTTAATAGACAAAGTGACAGCAGATGACTGATTTGATTCACCCTTCGCAGAAAAAAATAATTATTTTTATAATTTTCTTTTAATTTCATAATTTTTGCACACACAAAAAAATGCAAATCGATCAAATATTTACAGAATTTTGGTATAAAAAAAATTAATAAAAAAAAAATAAAAACCACAAAATGAATTTTAATATCAAACAAAAAATAAAATAGCAGTTGCAAAAAAAAGCATTTAATGTTATTTTTGTGTTTATTTGTTACATGTTAATCAAGAAATGGTGGTATCATTTTTCATAATTTTACCATGTGTCCATAAAAAAAACTGCATGAACGCAACACAAATTGACAATAAGGGTGTGAATAATTATCAATATATATGGAAAAAAATATGAATATGAATTTAATAGGTCTGCGAATGTTTTGTTAATTTGTGTGTATGAAATTCAAAAATGCACACGTTTAGTCGTAATCTGTCAAATTCATGGAAGTGTTTCAGAATTTCATATTGTTGATAAAAGTCATAATAATATTAAAAAAATGAAATTTTAGTTAATGGTAAAGAAAAGTGCATTTCGGTGGGACCCGTTTCAATGAGTGATTTTGGAGCTCTGAAATGATCTATACCCCGGCTCCTGAGCCCAGTTCCAAAAGAATGAGTGGTGACAAGTCACATAAGGTTCCTTTTCTAACATTTAAAAATAGAAATCGCTGAAATTGATTTAATCGAGTTGAGGAATTGACCAGAATGGCAACAGGCAAAACGTCTTTAACAGAGTTTTTTTTAAGGAAATACCCTGAAAAGAACAATAGATGATAAACTTTGGTTCGAAATTGCACGCGCATTATAAAATTTGTTATCGGTAAATTTGTATGGTTGTTAAGTGATCGAGATTAAAAAGTAAGTGGGCATTAAATGTTGATTAAAATGCACTTTTATTGTTCATGTGAGGCTTCAAACGATAATATTATTACTCTTAATAAAGTGTTCATCGGCCATGGTCAGAAAAAACCAAGAGTTATCTCAGAAATAGCTGAATCGAACTTGGATGGTAATCAAAATTGATATCAATAAGATTCTCTCATCTCAGTGAGCACTCAGGATCTGAGTCGGATTAATTGTGAAAGTCTTGATATCTATAATGAGCTATTCTGGTATGCTGTCAGTCAAAGCTTTCGCCACCTTCTTGAAGCCTGAAGTGATAATCGAATTTCACTATGATTTATGGTCAAATCACCCTTAAAGCCTCAAACGTATCTTAGACATTGATAACAACGAATGTTGACCACCAAGTGTCATTTTTAATAAAAACCAAATTTACTCGCACTTTCACTCACAATCAAATTCCATTTTCTCTCCCATCATGTTTAATCGTCGTTTTTAACCAACAAAAGCGTATGTTTGTTCCTATTTTAACATCTTGAAATCCTTTTGATTATATTTCATTCAATATTCTTTTTTTTTTGATACCCTGAAGATCCTGATAATAGTAGTCATAATATTAATCGTAAATATTATCCTCGCCATTACAATAAAAAGTGTCTGTATTGCTCTCATTTCATTTTAATAATAAAAAATTGCGAGAATAGTATTTATTTTTTAATCTAAAAAAAGAAGATTCCTTGAATTTTTTTTTTTTGAGAAAAGTAAATTAATTTGAGAGACTTAAGCGCATTTTGATCAACTCATGACTTAACTTTTCTTTTATGAGGAAATTTCCTATAACAGAAACCAGCATAGCCTCCTCTTAAAATAATTATTATTATGAATTATTATAAAAAAATGTTTTTGAATGGCAGAACTAGTCTTTTAATGATATTTTTGATCCCCCTCCCCTAAAGGAGGGTTGAAAATTATTGATGGCCCTGGCATTTTGTATGATTTGCTTTAAAATTTGCCCTTAAATTAACTGTTAAAAGACGGTCGATTGCGGCCAAATTACCCGTGTGGCCAATCCGCCACTACCCTCCCCATCCCCCATAAGAAAAATCTGTTTGCTGATCCTGTTGTTATGATTTTCTTTTTTTTTTAATTCTGGCTTAAATTTAAATTTTTATCTATAATGCTGTTAAAAATGTTGATTTAAGTCAGCTTAATCAATCCTATGCATCATATTATGTAAAATCGATCTTAAAAGCGCATTTTATCCTTGAAACATCAATAAAAAAGCTGTACAATGAAAAAAAATTGCATCCATTAAAGTTTATTAATATTACAAGTTTAAGTAGCTATTAGCTGGTTTGTATCGCTCCGTTTTTTTATCATTTCATTTAAGTTTTTTTTCTTTTAATATTGTAGTGAATTAAATTGAGATGATCCTTGTTATTTAAAGTTTTATTAAAATACAATTTTTTATTTATTTAAATATGAAATTCAATTTTTTTTATATTTTTAAACATATTTCTCTGTATTTCAATTACAATTCCTAATAAAATTGTCTTTATTTCATAATAATTTTATTTTGAATTGACTTTGATAAAATCTTTGACCAAAAGTTTATTCATCTCATGTTTGACCTTGAATATCATGAAACTTCAATTCTAATATCTTTATATATTAAGAAGAAAAAAAATCGCATTTAATTGAAATCAGTTTCAATTGTGGGTGGCTTTCAGTATCAAAATAAGGTCGATGACTGCTTAAAATTTTACCACACATTTATTGAGACATTTTAATTTAAAATTTTTTGTATTTTTTTCGGGATTTCAAAGTGACATGACATGTGTCTTAATGAGGGCAAAGAACAGAGTTTGCATCTTTTTTTTTAATCTTGATGTCAAAATAAGAGAAGTCAATAAATCGATTTTTTTCTGTTACTTGGCATGGTATTATAACAAGAGATTAACTGTCAAGAGATAAGCATCATACTTTACATTTTTATTAAGTACATAAAAAAATAAGTCAAAGAGAATCAAAATAAAAGTATAAATAACATCATGATTAGTTGTAATATTATTATTATTATAAAAAAAAATAAAAGAAAAAACGACTCAATCGTAACAAGTTAATTTCAATTTTAAGTTTTTTTTTTGTTTTTATTTGATTTCAAGAATAAAGAAAAAAAAGTATTACAAAAATCAAAAGAAAAGTAAAATGAAAAAATGCTCTTATTCAGTTTCATTAACAACTTTTAAAAGGAACTTTGTAAGCTAGTAACTAGTTTGAGTTGAGCTTTTTCAGAATGACAAATACATGAAAAATCGTTTTTTCACTAAGCAATCGACCGAAAATTTCCAAATTCAGACTTAAATGTACCTAAAAAGACCAAATTTAATTCAGAGACCAATTTTATATGAGCTGAATTTTTTAATTTTGAAATATCTTCAACTTGATGGCAAAAAACGACTTTCAATAATTTTTCTATTCTTTTTAAGCCCAGACACTTACTTAATAACTTTTGATATTAAATTTAACAACAACATAAAAAAAACCCTTTTTTTCATTAAAACAAACCAATTTTTACCTTTTTCTAAACACTAATTATGTTAAAATTCCCCGTCCCGAGCTGTCTATCAGTTAAGGTAGGTCCTTTTTTACTTTACTTTCCAGACAAAACTTAATTTATTATTATGTGAATTCTCGAAAAAGAAAACTTTTCACATTATTTCAGATTACAAATGTAATTTGCTTTACGCGTACAGTCAAAAAATGTTTTTTGCACGACAACGATAAGATAAATAATTATGTTAAAGACTGTTATTGCTGAATTTTATTATTTTTAAAGATAATTTGTGGTAGAGTATGAAATTAAATGAAATGAGTAATTGGAGAAAATAAATAAAATATATAAAATAAATGTGTTGCTCGTAAATTTAATATTTTTTTTAATTTTTTGGGGCTTTTAACCAAAAATAAATCACGCAATCATAGTTAATGTGTGGTTAAATGAGGATTGAATTGAAAATTAAATTAAGTTGAAATTGGCACTCATTTAAAAATTTTCTAATTAAGGACCCTTATGATTAAAATAGTTTTGAATTTTTCATTTCTAACTACCATGACCATTTGAAACTTTTTTCATGGAATTGTTTTTTTTTCCTTGAAACGGATGGTAATTAAGAAACACACGTTTTAAGTATAAATTTAAAAAAAAAAAGTTTTATTTAGTTATTTTCTTGTATTTTTATTTTTGCCAGTATTTAACTCTTCTTCGTGCTCCTTATCAAACATTTTGAGACAAGAAAAAAATAAAAGTTTCACATTTAAAATATAATTAGCAAGAAAATATTACACGAGTTTTCTTTTTTTTTTGTTCTTGTCAAACGAGTCTGTCACATTGAAACGTAAAAATGTGCACATATTTACTTAGAAAGTTGTTGTATTAAATAATTATTATGGGAAATTGTGAAAATGGGCTTTAATTTAAGTGCATTTAATTGAGCATTGGATAAAAAGGATTTTTTAGACCGTATTGAAATTTCCTATTATTGTTTTTAAAGCATCGCTTTATAGGAATTCAAATAAAAAAGTATCATTAGGTCAAAATTGGCAATGTTATTTTTTGATTCTATGGAAATTTCAACGAGGTCGCCTTCAGGTCTGGTCTAGCACTCTCAATCCATTTCGTTTGAGGACAACGCACACCATGATTACCTTCAGGATTGTTCCTGAATTTTTACTGGGGAACGGGGGGCAGCTGCTTCATATAAGTCAGTTCTCACCGATCTGGAACTAGAGAAGAATTTAAGAGAGGAATAAAAGGGGGAGAGCGGTCTGATCCTCTAATATTTCAATATTTTTATGCATAAAATTTGACAGATGTCAAAATTTGACATCTAAACATATTTTGCCCGTCCCTCATCCCCCAAAAGAAAAATTAAAAATCGATGCATTTTATACTACTTTCAGTGATAATTTTTTTTTAAATTTCCGAACAAAAACGAGGAATGAATGTTAAATGCCTTTTTTACAAGGAAATTTCACTCAAACCCCCCTCTAAGGCGCATTTAACATGAAATTTCCTTCTTACAAGGATAAACACAGACATAATCATCCAAGATAACGAAATTTAATTAGTTGTGGGTTTTGTAATTGAGATTGTCTACTAGCCGTCTTTTCTTTCTTTTGTATATTTATTTACATGTAATTCTTGTAATTTAATATGATATATTTATGTCTTTGTCTGAAAAATTTTGCTGTGTATCCTCATCGTACTTGTTATCTCTGTCTATTTTAGTTCCGTGAACTTAAAAAATAAAAATGTCTTTATTTATCTAAGATAATGTGATTATTTTGTTATTTTCCTTCTTCGTGCCATGGATGCCTTAACTTAATATCATGTTCCCTTGTGTGATAATTGAACTAATCATTTGTTATGCTTCGAATATTGGATTTGAATTTGATTTCTCTTTCCAATTTGAGTTTTATCTGATTTATTACTGTACCGAATTTTTATTTGTTTATATGAATATTTAATGAGGAATTTCAAAGCAACAAATGTCTCGAAGCGAAAAAAAATTAAAACCAAAATTCACTTTCATCGCAAAATGATTGTTAATTGTCTTGAAAATATGTCACCTTTAAAAATAAATTATTTTTTCATGCGCATTCGAAATACACAAATTAACAACGGTAAAAAGAAAAATCAGATACACGCAATTTATCACATAATTAGGGCTGGCAACTAATGAAAATAAGGATTCCCTCCTATAATTTAATACAACTTTCATTAAATTTGTAAACCAAAAATGTATTGAATTGAATTGAATTGAAAATGTCCCATGAATTTCGTAATAATATGCCTAATAATTTGAAAAATTACTTTTACACGCATGAGACATCGATAAATGTGTTTAAAAATAAAATGAAAATAAAAATAATAAGAATCCTTGTTTTCTTTTCTTCTTGTTCATGTAATTTTTTTGCAAAATATATTTAAAAGCAAAAATTTCATACACGAATTTCTTCTTGACAAATTTTAAAGGTTTTTTTTCCTATTATAATGTTTTTTTTTTTATTTGTTCAATGAATTAAATGCATGATGATTCTGTGAATGGAAGGTACTGAAATAATAATAATAAAATGTAAAACATACATAAAGTGAGAGGCTGTTTTTATTATTTTTAAGCCCTTATGATTAATTTAATGTTATTAATCAATCCATTGTCTTTGATTTTTGTACGTGCCGAAAATGGGATTTACTGACTTCTGTAATATTTTTTGTTTGTGTCCCGTTTCTAGATAAAAATAATAATAATAGTAAAGGAATTATAAATATTTTTTTTTTAAATTTCATTTCAAGGAATAAGATAAACACCATTTTTTTATCCATAAGGCATTGAATTGAATCCTTTTTTTGTAGCTCAGATGAGTAATTTAACTGAGAAATTATTTGATAAAAAGAAAAATGTACAATAAATTTGAGTAGGAAGTGCATTTTGATTTGTTTTTAGAGAGTTCTCTCTGACTCTCTTTTTTCATTTTCTCTCTCAAACACTAATTTTCATCTCTTTTTTTTCATGCATCAACCTCTCTATATCAGATTTGGTCTTCCCCTCATCTTGACAGAAATATTTTGCTTAATTGAATCGCTTTAAAATTGAATTTCTCTCTTTCTCCCACTATTTTTCTCTTTTTGTCTCAGTATCTCTTTTCATCTCTCTCTCTCTCTCTCATTTTTTTTTCCTCTCAGTATGTGTTTTCATCCCTGATTTTTCTTGACAGAAACATTTTTCTCTCAAAACAATCACCGTGAGAGCCTATCTCACTTTCTCTCATTTATCACACACTATTTTTCTATCTCACTCTCCCTTTTCTGTTTTTCTTTTAATATAACTTTTCATATCCTTTCCAGATCCTTCGTTCTTCTCTCTGAATTTTTTCCATTAAAAGTATTCTAAATATCAAGTTAAGATTTAAAAAATATTGAAAGTAACTCAAAAATTCAAATTATACGTTTTCAAGAGAGCCACAGTGGTCAGATTTTTTTAAAATTATTTCAATTGTTTTTCTTCACACCTTCTTAGGAGCTTGTCTCATTTCAATCTAAAAGAAAACCAGTGACGGTCAATAGACATACAATTAACTCCAAAGGAGCTTTTTTATTATTTTCAGAAAAAAATTTCCCTTTGTCGAGGGATTTTTTCTGTTAATAAAATAAAATCGGATTAAATCCAAAGTGAAAGTATTTGAAATTATTAAAAATATTTTTCAAAAATTAACATAAAGTATTTTAAATTTATACTGGATTTTGGGGAAGAGATCCGTATCGATGTTGCATATTTCAAATAATGTTCATAGAAATGTGCAGGTAATATGTCTTTCAAAACAATAAAACATAGATAACACTGGATAACAAAATAAGTCAAACTCAAACTAATGGGAATTCCTTTTACAGTCTAAAAGTACATAAAAAATAAAAATTTTTGGCGTTGACAAAAAGTCTCTATCGCTTCTAGTTTTTTTATATAATTTTTTGAATTTTCCTCTATTTTCCCTTAAATTTTTTTTTTTAATCAAATTTAATTTTTATGTTTAATTTATTGTAATGAAATTTACACTTGGAAATATTGAGGTTTTTTATAGTATGTTGCTTGTCTTTTGTAGCCACTAGGATCTTTTTCTCTTATCAAACCATAACAATAGAACAATAGAGGAACAACCCCTAACAGAGCGCAATGCATATAGTCAATTGCGAATGTTTCGACACTTTCTATGTTCATTTTTTTAAACTCACATGGTATTTTATCTAAAAGGTGACTTTTTTGTTTATTCTTTTCATCAACATAATGCTGTTTGACTCTGAATTCAGGATCGCTTCGCTTTTATAAAAAAAACTCAAGCTTCGATAGACATCTTATTTGTGAACTTTCTGTCTGATCTTTTTCTTCGCTTTTTGCACTTATGGCAACTGAAAAAACATGATGGATGTTTCATTCGTAAAAGTAGAGCCCGTCCTATTGCATCTAATACTGTATGTTTTAACACAACTGGTACGGTTTCACCATTCAACTCAATTCCATATTCTATCAAACATTTCAGCTGTGACACAAAAGGAGCAGCAAATTCGTTCTGATTTATGGGTTAATGCTTGTTGTGATAAAGTCCAGAAATAAACACTGACTCTGTTTCTTTCACCAAACACGTTATTACACAAAATTGCCATTGAGTTGAATTTGGTACTGGGACACCATCTATATTAACATTCAATGAGATTTTATTTAGCTGATTATATTTTAAAACCATTTCAAGGTCTTGTTTTAAATCGAAAGATAAATTTTCATCTCCTTGAACTGAAACTACATTAATGTGTTCGATTTAGGAGTTTCAAGCAATGTTGAGTAATTTTTCGGCAACTCGGGATGAAATGACCTTAGAGCTCTTAATATGATATTGATTACTTCATTGAAAATTTAGGCCGGCTTCAGGTGCTTAACTTTTAGATATGCGCTACGTATACACTCACACAAAGTAAAAATTAACCAACGCTAACCTATGTAGTGTACACGAAGCGCAAAGCTAAAAGTTAAGCACCTGAAGTCACAGTTAGTCTCAATAAATGCACTAGCTAAACTTTCTTTCAACTAATTTTTTGGCTAGGGTGCCTTTTTGCCTATAATGTCTTTAACACTTATTTTCATATAATTACTTGTCTAAAACAAAAAAAATGATCATATTATCACTTGAATCACCTCATAGTGATTAAAAATTAATATTTGATCAAATTTTAATTGTAATCAGTCCACAGTTTCAATTTAACTATTTTAAGCTTGTTTCTTTTCACAATTTTTTTTTCTTGCAATACAAATTGTAATTAAAATTCTTTTTTAACAGCCATTTACTTGAATCAATTACCAGACTCGTGTATAACAAATATTCACTTCTTTTGCAGTTCAAACCTTGAATGCACTTCATTTTCTTATCAAAGAACTTTTTTCCGTACAAATGAGTAACAAATTTTTATATTCATAGAATTCATCACCAAAGTTAATGGTCTTTGAAATGGAAAATGTTGACTTTGCACTCATTCTCAAATGCAATAATCTGTAATTTTTTTTCTTCTTTTATTTAACGATTAATTTTAACCAACCAAATGAAAAAGAAAACAAAAAAATTAAAAGAGATGCGATATAAAATTAAACAAATGAAAAAAACACAAATAAAAAAAATTAAAAAAGCAAAACAAACATGCAATCCATTCAACGGCTCATTACCTTTATTCCTAGGAGCATATCACTTTATTTTTATTTTTATGCATTATTATGTAAATATGGATGAAATTTAGTATGATTATGTCGCGTTTCGCTAGTTAACCAAAGTAAATGTTCAATTCAAAATGTTAAATGAATTTAAACTGAAAAAAAATATTATTTTTATTACAAGATTTTACTATTTTGATAAGAAAATCTATTAACAAGCTTGTTTTATAAGGCCATTTATTATTGTGTATTTACACACAAACACACACACACTCACCGTTTATAATTAAGTGGAAATTGAATAAAACTAATTTATTATTTATTTACCACTGTATACAAAAAAAAAAATTACATTTAACGAGCTGCATTATTAATTTTATTATGATGAACGAAGAATTTAATTCTGTGACTTGATATGTGTGACCATGTCGTTATATCATTTGCTCACCCTTTGTTGAATGAGAACAAGAGAAATGAAACTCAATTTAAAGATCAACTGTATGTGTGTTTGTTTTATTTAATTTTTTATTATTATTTTACCTTGGTTTGCTTAACTACTCGTATCATTGCACAAATCCTAACTTATTACAGGCAATTAATATTGTTGGATTTATTTCAGAGTATAAAAGTGAAGAAAAGATGATACAAGATATCTTTAATATTAAAAAAAAAATAAAGGAAGAGATTTATTTGAACTTTTATTATGACTCATGTTAACAAGATTCATGTCCAAGGGTAAGCAGATTATTTTGTGTTAAAAAAAATTGAGATAGGACAAAGAAGAAAGAGAAATGACAACTTTCACTGGATTAAAGTTAAAGCAAAGGAAATTTCAACAGGAATCAACAGTGAGCCAGCTTGTCGATCGTCTTATTAATTAATGAAAGGCTTAAAAATTATGAATTTTCGATTTTAGCACTGTTCTTATTGATCACGGTGATCTAAAAAATATTTTTGAAAGCGTAATTGCACTCTTACACTGACGCAGAGTGACGCGGGTCCAGCAGAGTCAGCAAACAAATACAAAAAAAAACAGACAGTGGTTGATTTTGAAAGCTTCAAATCATCGAAAGGCTTCGAACGACCTAAAGTCAGCTCTTCAAAGTCGATCAACGAACGATAAAATTTTGTAAAAGTCATACCTCAATTATGAAAAATCGGACTACAGTTTCTATGGATACTGACTTGTCACTATATAGAATTATTACGTACAGCTTATTTTTTACTATATGGAGACCTGACTGTATTAACTTGATTTTTGGAATTAACACTATAGATTTTTAAATTTTTAGTCAAATTAAAACTGTACAAGTGGCTTTGTACAAATTCTTCAAAAATTGGTTAGAAAATTTCATTTTTAAAAGATATTTTCCTAGAAAACCACGAAAATGATGTACGGCAACGTTGTTCTCTATTAAAATTGTCAAGCTTTTTCTTTAAACGGTTTTTATGAACATTTTCATTTCAAAAAAGTACGAAATGTCGTGAAAATTTTCAATAATAATTGATTTTAAAAAACCATCGAAAATTTCTTGAAAAAGCACTTCGGAATATCATTTCAATTCGTTTTTAGATTAGCTAAGGAGCAACAAGAGTATTTTTTATAGCTCTTGAGACCTCTTTTTACGATATTCAATCACTTTTTTCTCGAAAGTTTTACATGAAAACAACATTTTCATTGTATGAGAAAGTTGTAGATTTTTGAAAGACCTTCAACTTTGCCGAACAGTGTAATTAGTGCCTTAGTAAAAGTTCTCGACGAAAAGCCTTTAGATAATTACAAGAAATTGAAAATTTTGACGATTTTACCCATTCTGGTACAAATTTAACCTTGAAATATTCCATGCTGCCCTACGTTAGATGAGGTTTTAAAGGGCACCACCGTAGTCTCAAAGAGTCCTCTTGTGGTCTCCTCAATAAAAATCGAAGCAAAATGATGCCCTTTTTATTCGAAACAACTTGAATTTTTAACCTTAGAATCTTGAGATCGTTTCAACCTTTTTATAAAAAATAAATACTTTTCTAATAAAAAAAATCATCATATGACAACCCTACTGAAACGATCTCTCCAATTATGTCAACCAGTTTCTTTAAGAAAAAGAAGTTCAAATTAAATATTAATTTAAATCTCAATTTAAAAGTAAGTTGTCAATCACATATGATTAAGCATTTCACCACAATTTGACAAGATCGGTACATAAATTAAAGGACAATTTACTTCTTTTCTTTTATTCAGCTTTTTTTTCTCCAAAACGAATCAAATTAAAAATTATAACAGTAAAAATTCATTGAAGCATACAAAGATTTGGACAATTACCGAACTACTGTTAAAATTACATCATTATCTTCGGCATTGTCTCTCTGTCTCTCTTCTTTTTCATCAGATCACATTTATAAATAAATGTCATTGCAATTTCATTTCAAAATCAATTTGAAAGTTGGGATTAAAAATTGTTCTTCTTAGAATGAGTTTTAAAATGTATTCAAGATATTATTTTTTTGTTAGTTAAGGTGTGAAGATGATTTGCAGTGCCAATTCATGACGAAAATTATTTTTTGAAAAAACATCTGTCCTTACATGTAATGACTTAGATTCAATCAGAGATCATCGCAATACACGTACCATTGAAAAAAAAAATAAAAGAAGAGAAAACAATGTTTAAAACAGATTAGGACTCACTTCAATAAGAAAAAATGAAGAAAAAAATTAATGTCACCCATTTTCGCAGTTTGAAAAGGTGTCTTGCTGTCTCTAATGCGTTTATCTTGCATTTGAAAACATCTGAAATACATTGCAACTGTTCATAAATAATGTAACATAAATTTATGTTGTTTCGGTTTGTTATGATGTGTAAATTGATTTTTTGAATTGTAAGGAGAAAGTTTTCATTTCTTTTAAAATGTATTGCAAGGAGTGAGGTATAAATATTTAATTTTTGTAATTTTATTTTTAGATCATAAAGAACATTAAATTATTTGAAGGTAATAAAATTAAATTGCTTCATTGATAAACTTTTTTTTTCTTCTAAATTTACTTGCAAAAAAATTATTTTCAAGGCATAAGTTACGGTTTATTAACGATTTTCTACAATTTGGAATGAAATTTATGATGATGTGCATGAAATTTCCGATAATTTATCGGAAGAAATGCAGGAAGAAAGTGGAACAAATTCAAAATTTGTCTCTTTACTTCCTGATTCCAGTTTAAATGATCGAATTCTACATTTTAACATTTTCTTAAATGTAATTTTAAAATTTATTGCGGTTCAAACGACAAGAAATCGTATTTAAAATGTTGTGTGTTGAAAAATAAAATATAAATCAGTCTCATTTTAATGGATATGTTAATTATTAATTCGTGATTTTACCATCAAAATACAAAAATATTTGTAACATTCATGTATTAGGAAGACGTTTAAAAGATAACAATTGAATGTTAGAATTAGAGAAAGAGAGAGGCAGATTAAAAAAAAACACAAACACATCATTTTGTGGGTAATAAAAATGTTTCACAACTTGTATAAAGATATCATTCACATCAAATGTTTATCTAAAGATCACGCATTAGTGCGTAACCCTTTTGCCGCTGTTACATTTTCATGATTCTTAACTTAGAACGCTGGATGTATGTCAATAGTTATGTGGTATTTAATGAGTTTGAGGTAAAAATATTAGAAAAAGAAAGATCAAAACTACTGTTATGAAAAGGAAACGTGAAGTCAATTGATTAAGTGCAATTAATTATAAGACTAAAAATGCTTTTGATAGAGTTAAATTGCCCTTAAAAGAGTAAAATTGCCGCTCAAATGTAAAAGTGCCCCTTAAAAAGTAAAATTTCCCTTTAAAAAATAAAATTACCCCTTAAAAGAGAAAAATTCAAATTCAAATTTATCTTTATTGGTCGTTTTTAATTTAATGTATGCCAAGGGGCTTTTACAAATTTCATTATGTTTTAGTTGCGTAGGGCGGTAATTTAAAGTTAATCTAATATTGATGTTATAGAAGGAAAATCTCTACAAAAACCTTCATTTTTTTAAAAGAGAAAAAATACCTCTCAAATGTAAAATTGCCCCTTAACAAGTAAAATTGCCCTTTACAGAATAAAATTGCCCCTAAAGCGAGCAAAATTGCCCCTAAAACGAGTAAAATTGCCCCTTAAGTGTAAAATTACCCCTTAAAAGAGAAAAATACCCCTCAAATGTAGAATTGCCCCTTTAGAAGTAAAATTGCCCCATTACAAGTAAAATTGCCCTTTACAGAATAAAATTGCCCCTAAAGCGAGCAAAATTGCCCCTAAAACGAGTAAAATTGCCCCTTAAGTGTAAAATTACCCCTTAAAAGAGAAAAATACCCCTCAAATGTAGAATTGCCCCTTTAGAAGTAAAATTGCCCCATTACAAGTAAAATTGCCCCTAAAGCAAGTAAAATTGACCCTTAACAAGTAAAATCCTCTAAAACGAGTAAAATTGCCCCCTAAGTGTTGTTGTTGTTAAAATTTCCCTTGAAAGGGTAAAGTAAAAATTGATCTTAAAAGGATAAAATTACTTTTAAGACTCTTAATTGCTCTTAAAGATGTAAAATTGACCGTTTAACGTAAAATTACCCCATAAGAGAGTAAAATTGCCCGTTTTTCGATTTTTTATATCAATTTATAAAAACAGACAAAATTTCAGTTCCCATAATGCCCCATTAAAAATCAAGACTATCAAAATTTACATTCAAAATAAAAACTAGTCTATAATTATTTGCCTCGTTAACACACTTCCATAACTCTTTTCATTTATTGTTTGTCACATTCATATGTAAGCTTACATCGCTTAATATAGTAAAAATATTTTAAAAAAACCCTAAAACATGACTTCTCTATCATTATACAAGTTCGTAATTGATTTTTCAGTAAATTGTAGTTGGACATACATAAATTTTTTATTGTAAATTGTTTTGTAACGATATCATGCAGAATTATGAGTTTTTACATGTTTTATTTTTGTATTTTTTTTTTGTTTTGTATTATTTTTTAATAATATTATTATTATTGTTTTATTATTGCTGCTAAAGAATTTATTTCATTAGAGTGATTGTTCAAAGAAGCATGGTTACAATTATTAGAATGATGACGATTGTGTTTAGGTGATAAAAAAAAATTGAGTTCATGGGCGGTCGATATTTGAGTTATTTGATGTGATTTGATGGATTATGGAATGGAATTAACAGTTTTAAGAGGAACGGTGAAAAATTGTTGCTTCTTGCATGGTTGGGGTCCCAAGGATCCCCTTAGACTGATGTGTACAAAAAAAGTTAATTTTTTAAAAGCAATAGATGATTGAGTAGGAATTCAATCAATTTAAAGGAGCATTACTCAAGCCAATATTGGAAAGCATTTCAGCATTATACCCTGAAATGTTCATAACAGTTCCAGGGACCCCACCGGTACTGTAAAGTGTTAAGACCAAGTGTGCCATCTACAGAACGTTAACACGGCCAGTCGCGTAATACGTGTCCGAAACAGGGCCACTCACCAAAAGCGATGAACAGCGGCTACTGTTATTCGAACGAAAGGTGCTACGTACTTGGTGCTATATGTGAAGGTGACAGAATAAGAAGAAGTTTTACCTTCAAACTTGAGCGGTTGTATGCGAAACGAAACATAGTTGCAACTGTAGCAACTATTGCAAAGTCAATAGACCTCGATGAGCAGGTCATTTAGCACGAATGGACTCCGACCGAGCCCCAGTTTCGTTATTCTGAAACAATCCTGAAGGTTGACGAGGTGTTGGGCGCTCTAAATAAATTTGGATCGATAACATCCAACAAGACCTGCAAATATCACAAGTGTATAACTGGAAACAGCAAGCTCTAGATAGAGAACCTTAGAGAGATATTCTTTAACAGGTTCAGTCTAAATAATGAACATAGCGCCGGAGAAGTTAAAAGTAAGTTAACAAGACGTGGCGGATTGGTGATATGATCATTTAAGCGTCTTTTAAAGCAATTCAAAGATATGTCAGGATGGAAAATAATTCTCAATTCGCTCCTGGTCGATTATTAGAGGTTTGACCTCTTTAAGTCTTCCTCAAAATTTCGTCAAATTTGATCAGTGGATTTCTTTTCAACCTTTGACGAAACCTATTTAAATAGTTTCTCTCTTTATATTCGTTTCATGACTTAAATAAGACATATCCCCAAATTATCATACTAATTCCTTATCTTCCTTTTTTTGCTACACCACTAAACTGTGATCAATTACGAATTCATTGAAATGCATCCACTTCTGGTGTCTAAGAGCATGCTTTCCTTTTATTAAGCTTCCCTTCTTTCATTTCATTTCATATCACAATCCAAGTCCTATTAGTTCAATTCTCAATAAAAAAAAATATTTATATAAATAGAAGAGAAAGGGAGAAAAATTCTTAAAAACAATTTATTATCATGTTGAGAGTGTACCATCCGTGTATGCTCGGAATGATTTATGATGAAGTGATGCTATTGCATAATAATTGCAAAAAAAAATATTTTCCATCTTCTTGAATTGAATTGAAGATGAGCAAAAATTATATTTATTTTATTGTGTGACGAGTGTAATCTCTATTTTTTATTATGAATTATTGAAGTTTAATTCCAGTTTGTGTCTTTTGATTGTTCATTTCATTTTAATTTCATAGAATTGAACGTTGAATTGGACTTAGAAGGGAATGAAAAAACAAATTTGATTCAAATGGTTTTTTAATTTGAGATTATCTCTTTGAAAATAAACTTTTTGATTCTTTAAAGTGGAATTAATGGTTTTTAATGATAACTTAATGCGGTTTTCGATTTCAACTGAATTGAGATGAGGCAAAAATTGCTCTTAATGGAAATTTATTGTTTCATGGTGAAATTTTGAAATGAAAATGCAATTTTTTTTAAAAAAAAATGAATCATGAATTTCAATGTGAAATTAAAAGTCAAAGAAGTTACTTTACAAAAAAAAAATTATACAATAGATGCAAACATTGTGAGTGTGTACGTGTGTGTGTGTATGGGTTTGTGTACATACAAAAAATGATTGATTGAAATCAGCATGCAATATTTCATCTTCACACGTGAATACAAAGAAAAATTACAAATATAAGCTCTCATTGTATTTAAATATTGATTGAATATTTTTCTTTCAATATGTTTTTTTTTCTTTTCCTTAAAAATTTAAGAAGATGTAATCCTGACACATCAGAATTATTATTGTGCGCATATTATTCATGAGACACAAACAAAAAAATAATATTTGTTTAAGGAACCGCAGATGAAAAGAAATATCAGCTGCATAAATTTTTGTCAAAGTAAAATCCTAATCGTTTTCTTCTTACAACCCTCGGTGAACGTGTGTTTTGCGGTTTATTTTATTTAATTTCAATTCAAAAAAATCAATTCAATTCAATCAAAGAAATTGTGACATTTTTTAAGATCAATAAGCCTTCAAATGATAAATGTTTTTCTAATGTATCACATTCACTTTAAACAAACAATTATGACGTTAATTCATCAATAAAATGAAATGAAATCAATTAATAGTGAAATTTTTTTTCGTTTCCACGATATTTTTTTATTGCATCGTCATTACAAAATCAAAAAAGAAATTTGAGACATGTCTTTCGTCTTCTTATTATGCTTTCAATCGATGCCTCATATTACAAATCATATTACATTTTGACGGTTATATTTGGTAATGACCCAATATCATTGAAGTGTCCTCTAGTTAATGCAAAAACGAATAAATAATAATAATAATGCGCTTCATAAACTGGTTCTGCTCTAAATCGTCTGATTAATTTGTAGTATTTATGGATAATTTTTTTTTTAATTTTTTTTGACCATTCATGCAAAAATTATTTATTTATAAATGAAAATTGACGATGAAGAGTGCATGCATACTCAATTAGTATTCACTTTGAATGATGAATTTTATTCAGAATTATACGAAATTTCATTCAAATTGAAATAGGTTCGTTCGATTGGCTGAGTCAAATGACATGGAAGGCTTAAATTAAAATGGACACTAGATGGCACTGAAACACATTTTTTTCTGCTAAATTTGACGGAAATTTGGGGCTTAGAACAGAACTTATTTTGACGTTTGGAATTTTACATACAAAATTTTAAAGCTTCAGTATGTATTTCTATAGAAAATAAACGTCAAATGAAATGTCAAGTTAAATTCTAATATATGGATTTTGCTAATCAATTTATGTTATCATTTACAGGGTCTGACGAGATACCTGACAACGTTATTTTAAGGAAGTAAGAAATTTTAATTTTAGCCTCCAGATGGCACTCAAGTCAAAGTCAATTTCAGTCGTCTACTGAAAAAGACTTCCTTGGACTAATTTTCTTGCATTCTTCGAAAAGAAATGCACTGGGACAAGTAGGTTGACATTAAAATAGTTATCGGACACTTTGATTACAACACGTAAATTTGTTATTTACTCAGTAGATGTCACTTTACTTGATATTTTTTGTTAGACGTCAGAACCGATTTAAAAGATCTCATAAGAAAAATATATATCTGAGCCGTACCTTAAATCTATACGCCACGTTCAATGAAGACCATAGATAAAGTTTAATAAATTAATCGATATTTTTGAAATTAACACCAGATGTCACTACAAATAATATTTTTCGCTTTATTATGGCAAATAGCTCAAAGTCCCAAGGAAAAAAAATAAATTTATGGAAATCTGACCAGATGTCTACCAAACAAGGGCCTAATTAGACCGAAGACTTTACTATCAGATGTCAGATCAGATCATATCAGTTTAAGTGGCGACCTCTAGCTTAATAGATGCAACCGGAAAAGGGACATTTGCGATTGTTATATTTCATGGTCGAAGTGAGAATCGACCACCATTTAGATTGAAAGTCCCAAGAGCTACCTACTGCAAATTCCCACCAGATGTCACTATAAAACAGCTTTTTCAATCAAAAACACTCCACTTAACGTCTCGAACGAAGCTAATAGAGCAGTATTAAAATATGTCAAAATAATTTACCAATAAATTCAATTTGATACATTTTGAATCATTTTCTCTTAAAAATAATCCCCAATTTTACCACCAGATGTCCTTCATTGCACTAAAAACCCCTTTTATTGTATTTCATTGATGAAATTCGTCATATTTCCACAAATATTTGCATAATATCGAATTTAATACAAATTTTGCATAATACTCATAAAAATATGAAAAAAAATATTGTTCCATATAAATAATAATAATAACCATGGCATTTAAATACTATACTATTTATAATTTACTTGAAACGACGCTGACATGACAGGAAATGCCTAAAATATTGCACAGATCATAAAAAAAGTATATTACGCGCTTTGTTTAACAATATTATCAAATGAATCGCAAAAAAAAGAAGAATTATTATCTGACAGAAATATTTTTGCATTTATTTGTGAATTTTATTTTTTTTTCCTCTTTAAATCATTTTGAAACCGATTCATGGGATTCTTATTTATTTTAATATGTGAGTGAAAAGGAAGTTTAAGATCAAATTACGTAATTAGATTCTCCTTTTTATGAAAAAAAATATTATTTACATCTACATGAGCATTGAATATTCATGATTTTTGATGATAATTTCATATCATGCTGAATTTTTTTCGGATTCAATTTTTTGGATATTATGAGAAAAATTAAAATAACACTTGAAAATTCATATCAAAAGTACCTGCGCAAATCTGAATCTCATGATTACCTGTTGCAATTATCTCGATGTATATGAATTAAGAAAGAAAAAAAAAGTTGTTAATGACACCCTTCCATCACCCTCCTACCCATCACCTGTCATGGTATCATGTAACATTTTTTTGTTTTGTTATGTTTTATTTATATAAAATTCAATTTTAATCCAATTTTTAAGCTAATAATGATCCTCTCGAGGTTGATCTATTGTTAAAATAAAAACAGTGAGTAGAGGATGAAAAAATAGGCGTTTGTTTTGAAATAACACCGCTCTTTATTTACAGGGAAAAAAAGTTCCCATGCAAGCTCAATGTTGCCTATTAATAATAATAATAGACAAAAAAAATTAGAACAGTACTCAAATTACAAAAAAAAAAATAACAGTTGCAGAAGTGAATTAAAAAAAAAAATTAATAATATAACACAAAACAATGGAAATCATGAAATTGAATAAAATTAAATCGGTTTTTATCCGATCAAATGATGGTCAATTCATGATTATGATAATTTTGTGTCAACACACACACACACTCATGGTGAGTTATTATTACATGATTTTAAATGAAATTTAACGGATAATATTTTTAGAATCAATAACAAGCAGAAAAAAAGTGAGATCAATGTTGAATGTGTTACAATTTTACAAGAAATTAAATTTAATAAGAGTAAGAAAGAAGTTAAATATGTTTTTATTTTTACTTTTTTACTTTACATCAATATCACACATATGGTGTCCTAAATACCAATGCAATGTATGCATTTTTTTCTGAAATATCTGTTGTTTTTGTTTTTAAATTTTCTGTTTCCATGCACTTATATGTTGGTGTTACAGTTGTTTTTGTTGATAATCATGATGATTATTTTGTATTTTTTTTATTTTTTTTCTAGATGTTTGACTTTTAAGTTAAATGTAAGAAGTTGGAGAAAAAAAACCGAATTGTTTTCTGTAATTGTTACAATGAGAAAATATTTTATTAAGTGTCAATGTTTGTGTTGGTCTTACACTTTTTTTTGTAACGGTTTGAAATTGATGTGACATTTTTATTTTTAACGATTTTTTTTTTTGAATGTTGTGTGAAAATTAGTGAAATTTGGTTTTAAGTGGGTTTCAATTGAAATTTAAATGAAATTAAGAAATTTGTGCCCTTATGAAGAACTAACAATAACAGAAACAGCTTCTTGGAGTGGAGTGAATCTGTTTAAATCACTTCCTGGTCGTATTAGACGAAAACTTTATTTGATCTCATTTAAGAAGGCGTTGAAGCTTCATTTGATCTGTAACTACTGATAAAGAACTCTTGTAATTAATGAGTCGATTCAAAAGATACAACGGCTCACGTCTTCATGTGTCACTATTGAAATCAAGAATACTTCACATAATTGGCAAGGACTGTATATTGCTTTATGTGCATGCAGAGAAATAGTGGCAGCACCGAACCTATTGCAAACAAAACACGCTTCCTGGAAACCAATTATAGTTACCGCATGAAACACTTAATACAATGAGCAACAGGGAAACTAGGGCCTTATGACCCCTCTCATGTGAGTTATTTACAATTAATATAAATATCTGATTATTTTTCTTATTGAACTAAATATACTACCGACTAAGTAAAAAAAACCATATAAAAAAAATCTCTTTAACCTTCCCATCCAGGATAAAACATACCCAGAGACCCATTGCTGGATTATATTGTATTAACCCTTTGTATTAACCAAAAGACCTAGATTTTTTTTGAATATGAATTCTTACTTATATGGGTTAGAAGGTGTTAAATTATTTTTTACGGATTTTTTGTAGTGATCCTTCATCCTTAAACAGAATGTCCAATATATTGGACATCAGGTCTCAAAGGTTGTTGTTCAAAATATTGAAATTCAGTATTCAACGGATTTTGGTTTATAAATTCAATGAAAAAGCTTATAAAATTTATTCTATTTTAATATAAGGATATTAATTTACATCTTTTTATCGAAAAACATTTTTTTACTTCGGAATATGACTCGACAGTTGCAACCTTTGAGACCCGATGTCCAATATATTGGACAAACAATCACAACCTTTGAGTCCTGATGTCCAATATATTGGACAAACATATTTTCACTTTTATTTTTCTTTCCTGAATGATTTTCATTTAATTGTTGATTGACTCTTAAAATCTAAGGTTAAATGAATGTCCAAAAAAATCCACACTTAAATATTATTGGTTTTTGATATTTTTTTTGACCCATAAATTTACGTTACTTCAATTTTTACGGAAATGACAGACATGACTGATAAGATTGCTTATTTAGATTCTGATAGGCACCATTATTTCGGGAGCCAATTTTTTTTTGAAGAGACAAGATGTTAAGTGAAATATTAGCATCGGAATTTTTTTTTGAAAAAACAAGGAAATATTTTTAAAAAATTATTCAAAGTTTGTCCAATATATTGGACAAAGGACCGAAAGGGTTAATACTTTCGTTGCCGGGTGGATGTTAAGTTACCCGTCTGGAAATGAAATTAAATGAACTGTCACTGTTAAGTATCAGTCATCCGAAGCACTAATTTTTAACTAGATTGTAGTTATCAACCCAGCAGCCCGGGGAAGGCGCTTCTCGGACACTCTAGCGTCAAGACCCTCATCGACACGCTCCAGTCGTTATTAACACCGTTTGCATGTTTTTCTCACTATTCACTCTCAACCTAAAACCAGTGGAGCACCAGTGGGAGACCACTGAGAAACCTTGTTCCCACTGGTTTTGGGTTGAGAGTGTAAGTGACAAAATTAATTCTTAGCGCCACATTTTGATCGTACTTAGATTTTCCTGGAAAATTTTCCAAGGGAAAAGTCGTTGATGAGTGTACAGATAGATAGAGGAAAGAAAAAACGCAGCTGCTTCTATATAGGTTTTTCGATTTGATCCTCCAGAGGGGGCTGAGAACTCATATTCTCATTTTGTTATTTTTGAAAGCCTTACTAGCGCTCTCTGAAGAGTTCAATCCCTTGTCTCTCTTGAAATTCTTACAGTGCATAATCAAAAACTGTGCTCTTAATGGAAGAACTTTATCTTTTAAGTCAGGAAGCTGTTTCTTGACTCGAGAGTTCCAAATATAGATCTTACCAAATATAGAAAAAGTTTTGACGTATATTTGAAAAAAATCACAGTCCAAAATCTAATGAGCTGAAGTAAGTGAAGTTTATCAACTTCAAAAACACAAGTTTTCAAAAAGTGAACCCAAAAACATAAAACATGCGAAAAAATTAGAATCTGAAACTTGTACAATTTGTAATAATGAGTGTCTTGTTAAAAATTAAGGAAAATGTGGCTATTGATCAAAACAAAAATTGTACAAGTATCAGATTCTTATTTTTCGCTTGTTTTGAGTTTTTGAACGGAATTTTCCACCTGGTCACTATATTTTTTTTGTATGGACACCCTATATTTTTTTGATCCATAAACACTCCTACGGTGAATACGAACATAAGTCTAGAACATATTTTGGATCTCAGATGAACCGTTTGGGCCCTATGCGATCTCAAAGAAAAGGAGCGACTACTATAGAACACTTGTAATAAGAAGCCTGAACAATCACAGATAAATGTGAGCCAAAAAATTTTGTTCCCGGTGCAAGAAGATTACTTTATCGAAATTCATGAAGTACAATTAGATAGTATTGTTCCATTTTACATTGAATTATCTGAATGATTACTCTCCAAATATTATTTTCACTCACGCTCACACTGAGGCCTTCATTTAACCAAAGCTTGAAAAATATTACAGTGGTCCATACAAAAATACTATTCAACCAAATTTCATCCCTTACCTTAAATTTTTTTCGCAAATATTTTTATATATTTTTTTTAGTATTTTCACATTATCACTCCCTGTCTCATTCAATTTACATCTCCTTGTAATTTTTTATTACTTTCGCAACACTTCTAATAACGTTACATGAACTTATTCTCATTTTTTGTTGAAGTGCACTCAAGCCAATTTCTTTCATCTTTAATTTCTTTTATTACAGCTTCAAATCCATTAAGTATCATCATCCTGATAACTATGGTTAGATAAGATTTTAATATTAAAATAACAAAAAAAGAAAACATTAAGGAAGATGCATTTTTTGAATTCACATTGATAATTGAGAGATGATTACCCGAAAAAAAAGAATAATAATGTAATCTTTCTTCTTATTATTTTTTTTTTGTATTATTGCATTCTCATCAATTGCCTTGTCTTGTTATTAAAAAATTAAGGAGAGAGAGAAATGAAAGAAAGGACGTAACATCTGGCTAATGTAATGTTTTGATTATTATCGATAAGATTTTTTTCTTTTTTGCTTATTTTAATAACGATTTGTTTGTATAAGGTATGAAGAGGGTATCGATGTTTTCTTGTTGTTTTGTTATTATAAATATTTTTTGTTGATTAACCTCGATTTGCAAATAAAAATGAATTGAATTTAATCTTAAATTGAGTTGAAATATTGCCAAAAGCATTTCAACCCTTTTCAGTTTTTTTTGTAGTCTAGAAAGAAATTTCTTTTTTCTCTTTCCAGGTGATCATAAAATTCATTCTCTGCCTCACATAATTTTTTTTCATATTTATGACGAAAATTCATCAAATGCACACTTTCAATTCAAAACTTTTACGATCTGTTAATTAATTCACGTCCTAAATTAAACTGAAGCACAAGCTGCACTTAAATTCATGAAAATTACACCTGCTTCTCTTCACTCACCTCAATTTGACTTCCTTTAAAAGTAAAAAATAAAATCTTTAAATTTTTTTTTGTTAAAAATAAAACAAATGCACATAAAAATAAAATTAAACCATAAAACTTTTTTTTTTACGATGGTCAGTGCACTACGTCAACCTGACACGTTAATCATAATCATTTGAGAATTGCATTATTATGACTTTTGTTGTAAAAAAAAAATAAAGTTTATGACATTTTGGCTCTGATACACCCAAAAATAGAAAGAGAAAAACATCAAACAAAAAAAAAATGTAATTTGGTGTAACAATGCCCTCTTTTTACTCTACAAACAATATCAGTCTAAGAATTTTATGACCGATCATTAGGTTTTTAACTTTTTTTTCTTCAATTTTATGATTTCATCAAAATATAAAAAATGAAAAAAAGACGGCTATTTGAAGAATTCAAGGAAGTAGACCTTGAAACGACTTCAGTAATAATTTTATTTTATGACTTTTTTTAAAGATGTGTCGAGTCGTTTAAATAGTTTTATTTTATGGTAACGATATTTCAAAGGTAAATTTTATAGATAAGGAAAATTTGATCATGATTTTAATTAAATTGAAAATATATTTCGGTTGAAATGTCAAAATAAACGTCAAATTCAATGCAAAATGTTTATTGACTGTCATGATTAAGGCTGGAATTCATCTCAAGACTGCTAAATTTTAATATTTTTTTATAGAAGTTGCCACAGTGGGCAAACATGTAACGTTATCATTAATAATAGCTACCTTAATTATGACAGCTGTCAAAATTGACATCTTAAAAAATTTGAAATTTCCGTAGTTTTTTTAAATAGAAAGTTCTGTCAAATTTCTCTGTCAGGGTTTTAGGAACAAATAAAATTTGCCACAGTGGACTAAAATGCATATGAACGTAAACAAAAATCATATCAATTTAAAATATGACAGCTGTCAAATTTGACATTTTGGAAAATTTGACATTTCCGTAGTTTTATTAAAAAGAAAATTCTGACAAATTTCTCTGTCAGGGGTTTGAGAACAAATAAAATTTGCCACAGTGGGCAAACATGCATATGAACGTAATCAAAAATCATATCAACTTAGAAAATGGCAGCTGTCAAAATTGGCATGTTGGAAAATTTAAAATTTAAGTAATTTTTTTAAAAAAGTAAATTATGTCAAATTTCTCTGTTAGACTTTTAAGGACATCAAGGCAACTTAACATTCATATTTTAGAACATAATTTGACATTTGACGTTTCAGAAAAAGAGACTTTTTGACGTTTTTGTATGCAAAGTCATAATTTTAAAAATTCTCACATTCTGGAGATTTTTCTTCCACTGTTTGGTCTCAATTTGTCTCCGATGGACTTCGATTCAATATGACATTTAAATGTCACATTATTTTTTTTGAAATGACCGTTACAAAAATGACACAATCGACTTTGACCTTTCACAGAGAAATAAAAATCCAATAACAATAAAAAAAATATTTTATCAACAAACCATTTTCATTTTTCCTTCCATTTAATCCTTATCATATTTGTACCATTGTAATATTTTCTTTTATGCGATAACTGCTCAATTGATGATAATGTGTGTGTGTGTGTGATGTCATTTGGATCTGTCTGGCAAAATAAAGTTTTTTTTTCTTATTGTGTCATAATCACTGATAAAAGTGACAAAAATCATGGATTCTCATTTATTTTTATATTATTGGGGTTGAATTTTCTTTTCATTTTTCTTTTTTTTTCATTTTCGTTATGCATACATGTGTGAAATCCAATTGAAATCAATATTTTTACCAAAATATTATGCTTTTAAGTAAAAGTATGTTTTATTTCATTTTTTGATTCATTTCATGAAGACAATATGAAGGTGAATGTCTTACCAGAAAAAAAATAGGAAAAAAATTGTAAGAAATTTTTATTTTTTTCTTATGTTAGACATCAAGACGTTTTCTTTATGATATGACGATTCACTCAGACATCACGTTCTTTTCTCGTCTTTGATATTTTTATTTATTAAATAAATTTATAATAAAAACGTTCAACATTTTTTTGTGCTTTCTTCTTGTCTTATTGAATTTTCTTCCAACAGAATGACTGTGTTTTTTCTATTCATTTCATATTTTTTTTCTCAAAAAACAAAAAAAAAGTAACATTTGGAGACATTGAACAAGGTTCTTTCATTTCTGCAAGCTGCAACATTATGCCAAATTACGCATTTATCTGACATTTTTTTTACCTGGCTTTCATTTTAAATAAAAAAAATTTATGAATTTCACCTTTTCCTATAAGTGAATGTTCATTAGATATCGAAATCAGGACAAAAAAATTGCCATTTCATACTAAAAATGTCCTTTTAATTTTAATTTGAACGTTAATTCATTTATTTTTTTTGCAACACTCCACTTTGAATTGGATTTACTATAAAATGTAATTCAATGGATACAAAATTTTTACAATCAGAATCTCCTTTTATACTTTTATTTGTATTTCTTATTTTTTTTTTTTTACTTTAATAGTAGAAATTTTGGTCTTTCTTTAAACTCTCTTTTTTCGTCTTGTGTATTCTTAAAGGAAATTAATAATAACAATATATTTAGCAGGGATTAAAATTACATATTGGAATCAATGTTAAAATGTTCATAAGAATTTTTGTTTAGTATGTTTTCCTGTTTGACATTGTACACTTACGTACGTTTATAGGTAATTTTATGTAAGAAATAATCAGAAACGTAACAAAATTGTATAAGACAAGAAATTAAACATCTGCCGTTTTTTTTCTTCTCTTTTCTTGTTATAAATTTAAGTAAAATTTTGGTTCTTTCTTTTGTAATTTATTTTTTTCCTTTTAGAAATTATTATTTTATTTATTTGAGACTTTAAAATTGAATCTTACACTAATTCTTACAAGGTCTAACAATTGCCTGAAAATATGTTGATAATTCATGATAATTCGATTATCTTTTGATAATCGACGATAATCGCTCTGATAATTTTTTTAATATGGATGATAACTGATAATTGTGTTGATAATTTTTGATAATGATAATTTTAATTATCAGACATTTTACGCGCTACAAAAAAATATGCTTCATTTTATTCGATATTAGTAATACTACACGGGAAATGCAAAAGTTGCCGTATTGTTGCCGAATTTTTTGCCGTAGACGGCAACTTCTTGCCGTAGCACGGCTACTCTACTTTTGAAATTTTAAGTTTTTTGAGTTTTTTTAAAATTTTTGAGTTTTTTAAAATTTTTGAGTTCTTTGAAAATTTTGAGTTATTTGACTTTTTTGAAATTTTTGAGTTTTTTTTGAAATTTTAAGTTTTCTGACTTTTTTAAAAGTTTTGAGATTTTTGAAAATCTTGAGTTCTTTGAAAATTTTGAGTTTTTGAATTTTTTAAAATTTTTGAGTTTTCTGAAAATTTTTAGTTTTTTGAAAATTTTTATGATGAAAATTGATAAAAAAAAAATTAAAGAATCTTAATGCAAAAATCGGGAAGTCGCAAAAAATAAATTCAATTTATTCACTTTGCACAGAAGAATTGAGAGAATAAAATTAATCTTAAATTAAGATAATTAATATTGTAAGAAAACGCCAAAACAAAACATAAATAAAATTAAAATGAAAGAAATTTAAGTTTAATTTGATTTTCAAAAAAAAAAATGATAATCAATTATCAATCTGATAATCATGATAATTTGTTGATAATTATGATAATTTGTTGATAATTGTGATAATCAACGATAATTGGATTTTTCGCATAAAAAATTGATAATCGGATTGATAATTTTCTTTTGCAAGACCTTGAATTCTTATGTCACATGAATTATTGTTATAAGAAAATTTTGAAATGAGAGCTCTAAATGTGATGATCAGAATCAAGGCTTGGAACAATATAATGGGCAATACCATATATTGCAATATATTGCCATAAATAAATATATGTATGGAAAAAATACGGGCCATAAATATATGGCGCGGAAAAATATGGGCCATAAATATATGCTCGAAAAAATATGGGCCATAAATATATGGTCAATTTGAAAAATGTATGGTTTTATTTTCAAAAAAAATCATATTATTAATTTGCTATAAATATCTTATGAATAAAAATTAAAAAATTAAGATATTAATAAACTATCTGATAGAATACATTATGCTAAGTATGTAGCGAATTAATAGTGTTTCAAGTGAACATGTCGACACATATGTAGATCAAAATTAACATGGGAATAATAATTAATAACAGAATAATCTTATATCTCTATCCTTTTATATCTAAATGCGGAGCTGCGAATGTTTTTTTTTATCTCTCTATGCTTTTAATACAGAAATGCGGAGCTGCGAAGCAGCGGAGCATTAATAATCAAAATGTTTTTTTTATCTCTCTATGCTTTTAATACAGAAATGCGGAGCTGCGAAGCAGCGGAGCATTTGTAATCAGAATGTTTTTTTTTTATCTCTCTATGCTTTTATATCTTCAAATATTCTGATATCAATTCAGGTATGAAAAAATTGCAAGATATAAAAAAAATTATTTCATTAAACTTAAAACATTTTGATGTCAAATGCTCCGCTGCTTCGCAGCTCCGCATTTAGGTATAAAGGATAGAGAGATAAAAAAATTGATGTATGAAAAAACTGTGAAGAAATTATATAACATATGTATTTAATTTCCCATGTCGAGATGCATGGTTTTTTACATGTAGCATATTGAGAACACTACTTTTTTGGAAAACTTCTTGCGATTTTTTTCATTTATGGATAAAATTATGTGCCATATGGAAAAAATACGGACCATAAATATATGTATGGGGAAAATATGGGCCATAAATATATGTATGGAAAAAATATGGGCCATAAATATATGGCTTGAAAAAATACGGCCCATAAATATATGGCTCAAAAAAATATGGGCCATAAATATATGGCTTGAAAAATTCCGGCCCATAAATATATGGCTCAAAAAAATATGGGCCATAAATATATGGTCAATTTGAAAATGTGCCATAAATAAACAATTATATTGTTCCAAGGCTGATTCAGAATTAGCAAAGAAAGTTCTTTTAATGGAAATTGAGCTAAGCGATTAGTCAAGCCAATGCCAAATGCAGCTTTTGAAAGAAAATCAAACAAATTGGTATGATCTTAAAATGAACCTCAACCCAGCCCTGTCTTAAAACTATTACTTTCTTACTTTACTTTACGCCTTGTCCTTCCTCAGAGAGTCCAGACTGTCCTCATATTGAGCAAAGATGATCTACAAAATTTCTCGATCTAGAACGTCGGATTGCAATTTGGTTCAGTTCCCCCAGGTTATTAAATTGTGCCTCATTTGTTTCTCTGACCTAGTTGGCATTAGAGAGTGTGGAGCATCGCCATGTGTTCCTTGGTCGACCTCTTCTGCGGCTACTTTGTGGGTTGTATACAAGGGCCTGGGCCAATTTCTGAAGGGTTTTTTCGTAAGGTTTGTCCAATATAACTAAATTTTCTTCTACGTATCTCCTAATTCGAAATTCTATTCGGTCAGAAGATACGCAGAGTTCGTCTAAGAAAACGGTTGACAAATACTTGCAGCCTTCTCTGTATGTCCTATGTAACGAGCCAGGTCTCACAACCATACAGAAGGACAGAGAGTTCGCAAGATCTAAAGAGGTTAAGTTTTACCGGGTTTGCTATAGACTGAGGAGGTCAAGTATCGTAAAGGCATCCCTAGCTTTTCTTATCATGGTTTGCACAACTTTAGCTGCGCCGTCATCTATGCTCACCAAACAACCTAGATACGTGAATTCGAGCATCAAAGAAGCTTGAGATTCGGAATTAATTCGAATTTCTTTATTTATGTTGACGTTGATCTTCATTCCATCTTTAGCCGATTGCGTGGCCAAGTCAGATAGTTTCTTTTGCATGTCAGCCTACCTATGAGACAGCTCACATATATCATCGGCATAATCTAGGCACTCAAGTCGCTTTCGTGGTTTTAGAGGGTCCCATATCATACCCCTTAGTTTTTCTCTTACTCTAGCTTTCGCCACTTGGTCCATCAAAAACAGTAATGGAGACAGCCAAAACGACGCGTCGCGACGTCGTCAAAGTCCCTGGTCAGGATAAAGGTCAAAAGGGTAAAATTAATTTTGACTTCATTTTTGAAGGTATCTCTTCATTTCTCCCTGAATATTCATCGGTGAAAACTTTACTCTCATTTACTATCAACTTAAAAAATGTAAAAGTTTATTCAAAATATTAATGAATAAATAATCATAAAAATATGAATTTAATAGTAGTTTCGCTTCCTTAAAACACGTTAAAAGAAAGAAATTTACAATAACAAAAAAAACACCCTGAATAAAATTTTGCAAGGTGATAGACAAGGCCCGGTGTGTCTTCTTGTCTTTAAATTCAAAAGAAAAGAAAAGAAAATCTTTTATAAAATTCCTTAATGCTTCTGATTTGTTTTGTTACTTTTTTTTGTTATTTTATACTAAACAAAACAATATTTTATTATATTGTTATTGTATTTAGGTTGCACACGTGCTTTAAATAGATCACTTTCGTTCCTCTCGCTTTTCTTCTAAATTTTAATACAGTATTTCAATTGACATCACGTGGTCTTTATTACACACTGTCATTGATTATTTTCTTTTTATTTTAACTCTCTTTCAATGCAAAAATATGCGTGAATTTAAATCAACTTTAGCGAAATCTATTTTTAACAACAAATCGTTGCGAATTTTATTGTTTTGATTTATAAAAAATAGTTCTGTTCGATACACAAACACATAGAAGTTAAAGTTCAAACTGGGGCTGTCACCGTATTAAATAACGATTTATTTTGATTTAACTTGAAATTTTATATTCATATTAGACAAGAAATCGTTTGAAATGTAAATTATTGATGAAAAATTAAAATATTGATACTTTCCTTGCTCTTTTAACCCTCATATACAATAAAAAATAAAGATAAAAATGTACATTAAAAACATTTGTGATATGCATTTAATCGAATTAAAATGCAAATTTAATTTCGCACATAAATAAATAGTTTCTTGCTGAAATGTCTCGTTGATTCTAAATTAAAATAACATTCCGCACAACTGTCAACGACCGATCGCCCTTGAGGCCAAATCGAATCACAATTTTTTTCAATATAACAAATTTTAGAATTTAATCCTTAAAAATAAAATGTAAACATCGTTTAACGTTTTTTTTTTCTTTTTCAAGTAAGATAAAAAATAAATCCTATAAACTGTGAAAGTATCGAAAAATTAAAAAAAAAAAAAAATAGGGAAACAAACATGTTCTTATCTTATACAGACACTATTGTGTTGGAATGTCAAGAAAATCCGATCTGTTATTTAATATTTTTTTTTTATTTTCTCCTTAAATAAGTCTTCGATTGTTTGGGTAATTGTTAATAAAATAAACTGTCACAGTTAAAATTGTATTTTGTGAGATTATTTTTCTTCGATGAATTGTGTTTATTGTATGATTTTAAACCGTTTAACAGGAGAATTGATTTGACAATATTTACGCAAAATATTGAAGGCTTATCCTTTGAAAGTTGATATGGAACCAATAATCGTGTTATTTGAGTATTTAATGATAAATAAAATGAAGGTATCGGACTTCTTTCGGAATTCTTGGTTTTAACTCCCAAATTTGAGTAAGAAAATTCAAAAAAATGACCGTTAATTCGAAATGACCGTTAAATCGTTTAATGTACTATCAGAAACTTTTGCTTCCGTTAATTTTTTTTTATAATAAATTTTAAACTTTCTTTTTTCTTTTTAATGAATAGGAATTCAGTTTCCTTGAGTTAATTGATTTTAACTTTTTTATTTTTGTGGTCCATTCCGTGACAAATTTTACCTGGACTGCTTTCTTTTCATCTTAGATCATTCATTGAAAAGAAATTTATTTCTCTTTAAAGGAGCTTAAAAGGATCTTATTTAATGTTAACTGGAATCTACTTCAAGGTAAAGTTAAATAAATAAAACATTGTTTAGATTTTTTTATTTTTTCAAGGTTTAATTTTTATTTCCTTAGATAGCACGTGTTTTTGTTTTCTTTTCATTCTTGGGATTCATCTGCTTTCTTTTCAAATATATAGTTTTTTTTCTGTAAATAAGGGAAACAATAACAATTTTTTTACAGTACAGAACAGATCAAGGGCGGACTCAGAAGAGAACCAGCACTCAGATCTACAGACAGGTCAATTGTGAAAGAAAGAACCAAATCTAGTGAATCAACTAAAGAAAGAAGTGTACTAGACCTGGTTCAGTTCAGGAAAGTGCCAACACGTTTTCAGAAAGCTAAGCAGGACAGAAACCTTCACATTTATGATAGAATCAATACTGGGGAAGAACTCACTGAACAGGAAGTAGGACGTCAGAATTGTAGGGCGGCTATTAAGCCTGCATTCAGGCCATTAGTCGGGCCCATTGTGCATACTCGCTATCATCATCTAAGAGACAAAGCTTTTATCCTGTCATCCCAAGTAGTCGCCACCTTTATCTAGCCTCTAACTCAAATTGAGTAACCGGGAAAACAGACATTTGAGATTGTAAAGTTTCATGGCCGAAGCGAAAATCGTACTGCCAAACTCTAAATTGATAGTCCTTCAAACAAGAGAATGCAGCTTGGATGATCCATATCAGGTCAGTAATTCTCTAACTACAAATACATCAAAACTTTGAAAGTGTCAGCTCTGACAAAATTTCCCACAATATCATTGAAACTCGTCCAAAGTCATCAAATTTCGATCAAAACTCTCGCGACATTTAACATTACAAATCCATTTCCTTTATTACACTGCACTTCCTTGATTAGCTTTGACATAAATTTTAACTTAAAACTTTAAAATTTCTTAATATCGCATCCCCTTAAATAAATCCAATAAAAATCAACTTAAATGCAACAATTTCTAAATCTATTTTTTTTACTTACATAAAATAAAAAAAAACTAAATTCTAAAAATACAGAACAAAAAGGATCATTAAATTTAATACTCATGTTATTTATGAGAATCACATTATTTTTGTGACATTTTTATGTACTTTCATTTGTAACTCAAATATAATATAAAACAAGTACAATGTAAAATGCAATGATGATGAGACATCAAATTTAATTCAATTCAATTTCATTTCATTCAATCAAAGAAAATAAAATAAAATAAAAGAGAAAATTCAAAAAAAATTATGATTATTTTTATTATTATTGATGAGATTCATAAAGAAAAAGCAAAAGGTGTGCAATATTGAATGTCATAATCTTATGCGAATAGTGAGTAATAAATATGAAAAGATTTCTTTTTTTTCGTCTCTTATTTGAAGGAGAGAAATAAACATTAAAAGTTAAATTATTGTTAAAAGGGCAAAAGAAATGTAAGGGATTTCACATTTTTTTATTTTATTTTTGAATCAGAACCCAAAAATAATAAAAATTGCATTTAACAGACAATATAATACAAGTACGTTAAAATTTATTAACTATTTTTATTATGATTATTATTATTGTTATTACTTCTTGGATGATGATGATGAAATTGAAATTTAAAAAGTAAAAATATATGCAGAAAAATATGAAATTTTAACAATGAAAAGGTACCTACATGTCTTAAAACATAATTCAATATTAATAACAATAAAAAAAAATAAGTTAATGAGAATTTAAGAAGCAGATGCTTTTTTTTTCTTTTGTAAAATACGATATTTCTTGAAGGAATAATGCAAAACCAAACTCCTTACAATTATACTTTTTTTTTGCTTTCTTAAACAGATAAAAGGTACGTGTCTTGTGCCCAAAGGCAACAATGTAATTTAAATGCAATTATTTTCATTTACACAAAATGTTTGTAAGAAGAAAAAAAATATGTTGGTCTTAAAATAAAAATAAGTTTCTTGGATTTGAATGCAGTTCCAACAATGATATGAGTGTTAAGTACTTGTAAGAGATAAGATAAATCGGTAATTGATGTCGAAATCTCTTTTAAAAAAAGTGAGAAAAAAAAGAATCAACGGGTGGCAAAATCTACAAAAGTGATGATTGACAATTAATTGATGGAAGAAACTTATTTTAAATTAATGATTTTTTTTAAGATTAAGAAATTACGCTTACGTTTTTTGATGTGCTGAACGAAACTCATTTAATTTGTTTTATAAACTTTTACTGAACGAAGCTCAAAATGAGTCTCAAACCGTAAATTTCATTGAACGAAGCTCTAAATGAGTGTCAAGCGTTTGTTCATTGAACGAAGCTCAAATCAGTCATTAGACGAATCAACGAGTCTTCAACTGTAACTTTAATGAACGAAGCTCAAAACATGAGTCTAAATCGTTTGTTCATTGAACGAAGCTTAAAACAGTCATTAGACGAATCAACGAGTCTTTAACTGCAAATTTAATGAACGAAGCTCAAAATTAGTCTCAATCGTAAGTTTATTGAACGAAGCTCAAATCAGTCATTAGACGAATCAGCGAGTCTTTAACTGTAAATTTAACGAACGAAGCTCAAAATGAATTTAAATCGTATATTCATTGAACGAAGCTCAAATCAGTCATTAGACGAATCAACGAGTCTTCAACGGTAAATTTAACGAACGAAGCTGAAAATGAATTTAAATCGTATATTCATTGAACGAAGCTTAAATCAGTTTTCAGACGAATCAGCGAGTCTTCAACTGTAAATTTGACGAACGAAGCTCAAAATACCTCTCAGTTCTATGTTTAATTGTGTTCAATTCAATTTTTCCTTGTAAATCTTAAGAAGTGTCAATTTAAAAACAAATTCTAATAACAAAAAATCACACACAAAAAGGTAATAAATTACCTTCCAAACACTTGAAATCAAGCCTATAATTGAATTTAATTGTTTAAACTGGACCGTAACTGGACAATAAAAGACCTTAATTGTGATTCATGTGTTACGCAATTCAATGGCAATTCTTTTTCTATTTACTCAAGTTTTATTGCCTTTATCCTTTGTTTGAAGAACTTACACTCATTTAAGAAATAAAAGAAAACTTAGAAAAAAAGATCAACATTGAAACGTGAGGTTTTGAGTAAATGTAACATTAAAAGTCTTCCTTCACAGATGGGTTTTTACCATTTAAAAACTATTATTTGCTTTGAAGAGTGGCGTTAAGGAGATTTTTTTTTGTTCTTGACACCTTTATTGTAACATTTAATTTTAAACAATAAATAAAAATAATTTTATTTTCCAAGAAATAATTAAATTCAATTTTACAGTTCTTTTGAACCAAGCAACCGAGGACAACATGGAAAATTTTACGACTTTACAGATGTTAAATTTAAATGTAAATATTTGAAGACTTCTAGACATAAAAAGAAATTTCAAATCTTATTTAATTCACTTTAAGAAAACAAAAAATAAAAACAAATTACATCATCAAATGCACAATTTTTAATTTCTTCTTCTTCATCTTTTATCTTGTTATGAAATTATGTTAAAAAGAAATTAAATTTTATTATTATTTTTATTCAAAAAATTCAAGGAAAGCAGCAAAAAAACATTTCTTTTGTTTCCCATTTCTTTTGATCACGTGCAAATTTCACGTCAGAAACTGATCCTGCTAATTTTTATTTTGATGAAATCTTTCCCTGTTACAAGGCAACAAAAAATTGTATAAATACAATGCGAATTATGAAAGAGTGTTTTCTTTAATTTTGAATTGAATTGTTGAATGTACTCAGAAATTTTTTTTGTTGTGCTTCTCTCATTGCATAATGTGTTTTTTTTTGGGTTCTAGATTAAATTTTGTATAACGATCCTATTATTAGAGGGAAAGGTAATTTAACGCACAGGACTGGGACAATATAAAAAAAATTATGTGAATAAACAGTCACCCATTTCATTTGAGTCTTGTCTTTGATTTGAAGAAAGAATGGGAGAGTTCTAGATTGTTATTCAATTGAAATTGGAATAAAATATGTAATGGAATGAAGTTACGAGGGTATAAAAAGAGGGCATGAGCATTTTTCTCTTTACAAAACGTCGAAGAAATTTGAAGAAAATATTGAATTAGGTTCTGTGCGAGTCACTCAATCAAATTTTACATTTAACAGAAGTCACTCAATTAAATTTTACATTTAAAAAAAAGTCACTCAATGAAGTTTTTTATTTGACAGAAGTCACTCAATTAAATTTTCCATTCGAAAAGTGGTCACTCAATGAAATTTCATATTTGAAAGAAGTGACTCAGTTAAATTTTTCATTTGACAGAAGTCACTCAATGAAGTTTTTCTTTTAATTCATTTTAAAAAAGTCACTCAATGAAATTTTATATTTGAAAGAAGTCACTCAATGAAATTTTACTTTTAAAAGAAGTCACTCAATGAAGTTTTTCTTTTTATTCATTTTAAAGAAGTCACTCAATGAAATTTTAGATTTGAAAGAAGTCACTCAAACGAATTTTTTATTTGACAGAAGTCACTCAATGAAGTTTTACATTTAAAAGAAGTCACTCAAAGAAATTTTACATTTGACAGAAGTCACTCAATGAAATTTTACATTTGAAAGAAGTCCATTAAACGAATTTTTCATTTGACAGAAGTCACTCAATTAATTTTTTCATTTGACAGAAGTCACTCAATGAAATTTTTCATTTGACAGAAGTCACTCAATTAATTTTTTCATTTGACAGAAGTCACTCAATGAAATTTTTCATTTGACAGAAGTCACTCAATGAAATTTCACATTTGACAAAAGTCACTCAATGAAATTTATATTTGACAGAAGTCACTCAATGAAGTTTTTCTTTTTATTCATTTTAAAAAAGTCACTCAATGAAATTTTATATTTTAAAGAAGCCACTCAATGAAATTTTACTTTTGAAAGAAGTCATTCAGTGAAATTTTTCAGTTGACAGAAAACACTCAATAAAAAATCTTCACTCAGTCCGCAGAATAATTTTCATTTAATTTTATTTTCAATTTCTGTTGAACACAATCTTGCAAATATAAAAAAAAAATTATAAGAAAAATCAAAATTACAACAAAAAAAGAAAAAATTACCCATATCGTACACACATCAAATAACAATAAAATAAAATCAAAGCGACATACACAGAAGAAAAAAAAATAAAATAATAATAAAGAAAGAAAGAAAAGAGATTACAGACGCGAGCTAATCATACGTTTAATACCAGATTGTTCAACTAATTTTTTCTGGTCTTGTTTCTGGTTGACTGAGCATTTTGATTTGATTTAATTTTTTTTTTTACTTTCTTATTATTTTTTTTTTTTGACTCAGACTGATTTTCTGTCACAATATACAGTTAAGTAAAAAAAAAAATATAAACTTTCATCTGCTCTGTTCAAGAACGATGATTATCAAGTCGGGACAAGTAAATTTAATTTTTTTTTCCTTTTAATCATAGACAAATAGTAAGAGGGTACATAAAAAATCCTTGAAATAGTTGAATTAAATTGAAACTTAATCAAATAATAATAAAATGTGTGCTAATCGTCTGCTTTTATATTCAAATTATGCAATTTGTTCCTCGAATCTTCATTAAATTTTACTCAATTTTAATTTTCACGAGAAATAAGAATGAAATTTTAAGTCAAAATGTAAATTCATTCAAATTCAATTTCAAAAGGAGGAAATAATAACAAAGGCGTTACTTCTTATTCATAAATTGTTTGGATTAAATGCACTTTTTGCTCTTCCTTTCCTTCGTTCCTTCGAAATTTCGTCTTTATTTAACAAAAAGATAAAATTTAATCCTTTCCGTCTTTTGTTGTAATTCATTCATAAAACATTAGCCAAAAAAAAGAAGAAAAAAAATATTTTTTATCGATACCCATCATTATTAGATCCCAATTCTACTTTAATTGAATGTCGCATGAAATGCAACAAATTATCATCATCAAAATTAAAAGAAGAAAAAAATTGGAGAAGGGTTCATGATCATTATCTGCATTTTTTTTGTAAAATGAAGCATTTGAACCGTATTATTTCAATTTAATATTTAACACTTTCATAAAAAATTATGTTAATGATCTGTGCTTTGATGGATTTGTGACAATATTTGAATAATAACATTTAACGGAAGTCTATTAAAAGGAAATTTATCTGGATTTCATGTGAAATGAGGGCGTTGAAGTGCATGACGAAAAGCGGTTACATCAAAGATTCAATTAGGAGGATGATGATGGCGATGAGTGGATAGATAAAGTAGGTCATGAAATTAATGGGAATTTAACTGAAAATTTGAATATTTGTCGTTGAGAGCATTTTGAATGGAGAGGCTCCGCTTTGTGAGTCGGCTAGTGCACTCATCTTCATTTTAGACTTGTTATGTATGAACAAAACCAATATAAATGGTTTTGCGAGATAGCTGCGAGTCATAGCTGAAAGTTTGTCTTTGGTTTGAATCAGCTCTGATATGTAACTGCTGAGCTGCGATAGGACAAAGTTCAAATTTGAACCTAAATCCTAAGTTTTGACATGTTATGTATGAACAAGACCAATATAAATGGCCTCTTATCCTCACACCCGTTTTACTTTCATTACATCCATTTTTTTCCAATCAGCTTCACGTTTCATTTCAAATAATATCAACTCAAAATACATTTTAACGGTCATTCATTTCAAGTAAAATTCAAATTTACTATCCATTTATTCCACATACTCTTATTTTAATCGAATTTTGATAAACAAGTTCCATAAAAAACACATTTTTCGATGTTTTTCTATACACACACAGAATATGATACATGACAATTCACAACTACAGAGATAAAATTATACAATTTAATATGAAATGTAACACACACATATTTAACATTTAAAATGTCATTTCTGTACACGCTGTGCATGAATTGTATGCGACTTATACGGTAATTCAGCACAAATTCAAGGGAGCCCCCGATAATTTCATAACAGAATTGAACTTCAATCAATTTTCATTGTGACATGAATTTAGATTAAAAATTTAATTCAAAATCATAATTTTTTAATAAAATTTGCATTTAAATCCCAATTTCACATTAAAATTTCATTGGAATAAAATTTTCATTGTAATTTCAAATTAACCGTTAAAAATCCCAATTCACCCCCTAAATATCGATCAGCTGTGTTTTGTTTTGAGATTTTTGTGTATAAATTCCATTTCAACAACAATTCATCTCATTTCATTTTAATTTTAAATTAAATTTTGAAACATTGAATGAAAATGTTAAAATCAATGTTAAATTTAAATTAAATGACGGTTAATTTATCATTAAATGCAGTTAAATGATTGAACTTAAATTTGTTTGAAAATCATGTCATGGAATGAAATTCAAATTGAAACCTTGAATGATTTAAGTGGGAAATTTGATTGTCAAATTTTGAGTAGCAGGTGAAATTTAAGGATGATCAACATTGAATGGGATATTACCTTAAAATGACTGTGAAGCAAATTTTAATGTTAAAATTTACAGACCTTTGACGTGGGATGTTCATCGACCACGTATTAAAGTTGGTGTTCGCGTAATCCAATAAAAATCGATTGTACCTGAAAAAGAACACTTTTAGGCCGTTTTTTTCTTATTTTTATTTTAATATAAGCTCATTTTCTTTTTCTTTCATTTGATATGATTGATTTTCATTTTTTTATATTAAATTGATATTGCTTTCATTTTTTTATTACTTTTACATTTGAACGGCCATATTTTTCTACTTTTTTCCACATTTTACTTTGATTTTCTTTCATTTTAATTTAAATTACACTTTTTTCTTTATGAAACATTTTTAACTTTTTGTGCTCTTGTAAAATCATCCCATATCCGATCAAATTCTCTCCTAAATGACTGCAACACTGTGGGATTTGATGTTACGATGACGTTCTCCCAATTTGCTGTGAACGCTTGCATGGTCCAATTTGCGGATCCAGTGATGCAAATTCCATTTTTGGGTATGAATGGTAAATTTTGTTTGTGTTCCTTGCGTTCATTGATTTCCTTTTCCGTTTCCTCGTCATCACTTTTCTGGGGAATGCTCTTACTTTTTTTCAGTTTACGCCGTGAAATTTCGAGAATGCGTGACTGAGCCTCTTTTTTTTCTCTCTCAGTTTGGTCTCGAGTGTCGACGAGACAGAATTTGTGGTGCATACACATGGAAGTTTGTTTAAAGAGCACGGGAATGCCTGCAAATGAGATGACGAAATGAAAATTGAAATTTTTTTTAAATGAAAGCACATGGATTTTTTCACTGGTGCAATTTCGTGACGTGTATTGAAAAATTGATATGAATAATCGTTAAATTGAAGTAAAATTTGATTAAATTCAAGTTGAATCGATATGAAAATGATGAAATTATGATAAAAATAACCACTTTTTGACATGATTCACTTAATTTTATCACACATTTCATTGAATAAATTGGGCACTGAGGGAATTTTCCTTACCTGCTCGATTCAGATCAGCAAATTGCGTTCCAGTGGCTCCTTGCATGGAACTACACCCAATTACTCTGACGGTGACCCCTCGTTCATGTGCTCTAATTACAGCACTTCCAAGTTCCTTAACATTGAATAAATACACGGCAGCATCAATTGTCTTCTGTGCACCATCAATGTAAGCTTTAATTCTCTTCAGATTCCGCGGTGTAAAGTTAATTTGTGAAATTTCTAGATAATTGATATTTTTGGTACGTTCTTCTTCACACTTGTCATGAGTGAAAATCACTTCCATAATTTCTTGCTCGTTTTTCAGGCGTTTTTGCACGTAATACGCGAAAGTTCCGAGTGCGAGAGTCCCGATCGACCCGAGAACCGCAGATTTTGTGTGGAAGTGCATGATTAAAATTAGCTCTGAGAGGTTTTATTCGACTTTTTATTCCTACTTCCACAAGATTATTTTGAAAACCACGTTGTTAGACTAAGAAGGAAACAGCGGTGGGAAAGAGATGCAAGTTTTTGACAGCACTGGTCACGTCCACACACCCAAAAAATGACATTCAGCATGTCAGCTGAATATTCATGTTCCACAAATCCATGTCAAATGTCATATGTGAACAGGCCCATAAACAAATCAAAGTGTCAAACTTGGCATTTTCATTTCATATCAAAGTCAAAATTAAAATGTCGAACAATCAATTGGACTCGTTAGAAACCTCCCTTGAAATGTTCATTGAAAATGTGCGTCAAATTCGTATAATTGTGAGTGACTTCCAGCCTCAAGGTCAGAACGTTTTGAACCAAAAAATGTAAGAAAATTTCAATTAAACTCATTTTTGAATATAAACTTCAATGTAAATTTCACCATTTCAGTCAATCCCTTGTCACAAATCTCCAGGAAATTGATAAACTGAAAAATCATGTACAGGATTTCCATGTTCCATTGGAGGTCTTTGACTACATTGATCAAGGGCGGAATCCCCAACTCTACACAAAAGACTGTTTGGAAAAGGCACGGACAAAGAATGAGGAGGTCAAGGGTAAAATTGATTCGTTCAGGAAATTTAAGGCCAATATGATGGTTGAACTGAGCAAGTCCTTCCCCAATGAGATGAGCAAATACCGGGCACGACGGGAAATACCTTAGGGAAAATTTTACAGAGGAATTTAATATTTTAGATGTAATTTTTTTTGTCATCATTGAAATGTAAACATTAAATAAAAAGAAAAATTTTCTACAAAATTCATTTCGATTACAGTTAGGCCATTCCAAGTAAGAAAATCCTTCCTTTCACATTTACAATTCGACACACCACTGACATTGAATTACGTTCACAATTCAGCAAAATCTCGTGACCAATCAAAGCAAAGATAAAACCAGACAATTAATTTTCTCCTAACTTTTATTTTAATTTTCATTTAATTTCAATATAATTTGACTTGTAATCCAGCACAATTTAGTTTAATTTTGACCTTTAAATTGGAATTCGTTCAAGACAATGGCCAAATTTGCCATTTTATTAGTTTCATGTTTGTTTTGTCTGACCTTCGTGTCTGGTGACAATGTTCCTGTCTTATTATTCGGAAAATCGCTGTAAGTGTCATAATTTGCAATTAAAATTACATTCAATTTACTTTGGATCATTTTCCAGTCCATTTAAAGTCCCTGCATTGAAAACCCTGCAAACCACTGAATTTGCCAATTTGGTCAACTCCCAAGTCAGTGATGAGACAATTACGGTTGTTTTCGTTGAGCCAAAACTGAGTGTCGAGGATTTGAGTCATTGTAAGACAAATGATGGAGCGACTTGTTTCAAGGAATTGCAAGGCTTGAAAGAGCGTTCATACATTCCAAGTGTTTCCGATGCAGTCAATGGCTTGTATGACAATTTGGAGAGTAACAAGGCAACCATTGATGCGGATGACGATATTTTAGATGCCGTTGAACAAGGAAATAAGGTGATTTTCGTTTACTTGGACCTGGCAACTGAAAATAAAGATTTCGAAAGTCATGGTAAGATTTCGCGTGATGTAACATGAAAATTTAGGTCACATGTCAATTTTTTTCCTTTTCATAGACAAGATTATCGCTAGTATTTTTGCAAAATTATCACAAAAGTATAAAAATATAGTTGCAATTTACACTGGACAAGAATCAAGTCTTGAACGACACACCCGGACTCGACGTCAAGCTGAAACTGCCAAGAAAAATAAAACGCGAAAAGGAGAAATCAATAAAGGAGAACCAAAATTGTGTCAACATTTTGTCATCACCGCTGAAAGTGTCATCACAAAAACGAAAGAAGCAGAGACAGCCGTCGATTTAGAGGGATGCACAAGTGTCTTGGAAAACAAAATCCTTAGTGTCACACTCAATCCATCTGGTCTTGTGATGATGTTCAAACAAAGTGCAGGCACATGGTCATTAGCTGGTGCCAAGAAAGGCACTGACATGACTTATCCGGGCTACGTTTATGCAAATAGGGGATTCGCGTATCGCTGTGGTGGAAATTTCACATTTTCAAATGGAGATGAGACGATTAAAATTAAAAATTTCCAATTTTTACCCAATTTTGAGAAAGCTGACGTTGCAGAATTTACAAAAGACAAGTATGTGCATTGTGAGGGATTCTTTAGTCCAGGCATTTTGGCAGGACTTTTTGTTGTCTTCCTCTTTTTGTTTATTCTTGCCATTGGAATTGGATTCATTATGGATATCAATACAATGGACAAATTTGACGATCCAAAAGGTAAAACCATTACAATCAATGCAAGTGAATAATCAAAGTGCCTTGATTTTGATAATTGACGGAAAATATTGAAATGTAATCATTTTCCTGTAAAATAGTCAAATGAAAATTTATTTTCTGTTACAATAAAAAAAATGATGACGAATAATGATTTGTTTTAATTTTGACCTTCCAGAAATTTAAATCATTCACATTCCACTATCTTCTTTTCAAAACTTGGTTCTGATCATACACAGCGGCATAATTAGGAAAAAATATGACTTTTGTGGTAACTTGTACGTCCGTTTTAATTTCGTAAAAAAATGCGCTCTTAGGAACGGGTTGTTTGTCGTCACATTTAGGTTATGATCCATGACAGTGAAGTCTAATTTTTTTAGCTGGAAAAAGGAGCTTATGAGGACTTGCCATTGTAAATTTATTTAGTAAGCTGGCTAGGCTTTGAAATTCAGAATATATTTTTTTTCCTGGTTATCAAAGAAAAGTTAAATTTTAAAAAATTTTTTTTACATTTATTTAAATAATTGCTTACAACATTTCAATAAGGTGTTTTCAAGTGAAACCATCAAAATAAAGCACATTTTGTTTGTTTTTTTATTGATCTTTAAATTTTATTTATTCATTAAATTTATTCAAAGGCTTATGCCCCAGTTTACTTTAACATCAAAGTATAAACAAAAATTTACGACGCTTTAAGACATCTTTTCATGATGTTTGATAGGTTGAGATCGTTAGATGCCAAAGAATATGAATCATTATTGCCCGTGCTCCTCAATAATTCAGGATTAGAGTGTCCGCCAAATTGCAATCAATAAAATTATTATGGCCAGTAACGAACAAAATTCTTCATCCGTGTTAAGAGTGTTTAGAAAACTCACTCGGAGAAATATCAATGAAAGTGCTACTACGTATTACAATTTTTTATGTTGGGACTCAGTCGCTGATATGTTATAATAATTCTTTAAATTTTATAGATTATACCTAAAATAATTAAATTCCATTGTTTCATGTCACTTCAATTTAAAACTTTCCAAAACCACGAAAAGGATCGAATTTGAAGTGGTGAATGATATATTCTATCTATGAAAATGTAGAGCGCTCAAGATTTTGGCTGATGATCCATCAGAGTGAAGTTTAGATTTTTAGCTGGAAAAGGAGCTTGTGAGCTAGTAAGCGGGTTAGGCTTTGGAATTCAACTTTTTTCCCTCCCTCTCCCAAATTGTAAAACTAAATTTTTAAAATTATGAGAAAATTACAGCGAGAAAAAAAATTGTACCAATTTCAAAAATTACTGAATTTTCAAAAATCATGAAGTTTTTCAAATATCGCTGGATTTTCAAATATCGCGAAGTTTTTTAAAAATTGCTAAATTTTGGAATATCACGAAGTTCTTCAAAATTCTCTCATTTTTCAAATATCACAAAGTTTTTAAAAATCGCTAAATTTTCAAATATCAAGAAGTTTTTTAAGAATCGCTCAATTTTCAAATATCAAGAATTTTTTCAAAAATCGCTGAATTTTCAAATATCACGAAGTTTTTCAAAAATTGCTTGTGGAAAATCGCCTCCCTTTTAAACATAAAAACTTTAGACTAGAAAACCATAGACGTACAATTGCGAATTACCCTAAAATACTTCAAAAATTAACATTTAACAGATAAAATTCATAGATTGTAAATGCGCTCGTTTTTTAATTTTATGATTACGTTTTCCATTTTTTTTAATTTTAATGAATAAAATTCAAATTTTAATTTTTGTTAATTTTATTCAATTTAACATTAATTTAATCATGTATAAACATTTAAACTAGTATTTTTTTATTGTTTTTTCAATCATTTTTATTGGTGGTGACATTTTTACCCTTGACCTCCTCATTCTTTGTCCGTGCCTTTTCCAAACAGTCTTTTGTGTAGAGTTATTAATTTTTTCTTGAAATATTTATTGTTTTTTTTTTACATTTTATTGATGTTTTATTTTTTTTTTTTAATTGGTTTATTCTAATAACATAATTTATTTTCAATAATAATTAATTATAATCATAATTATAATAATAATTAGATACTTTCTCCGTGTTTTTTTTTTCTTAAATTTTTCCTCTAAATTTAAATCAATTTGAAGACAAATAAATGAGTTTAAATGAAATTGAAATGGAATGATAGAAAAAAAAAATGAATTGATTTTTAATTGTACAAAATTACAAGGGCGCTTCACACTCAATGTACGCTCATAGCCGCCCTTGCACTGAATTTAAAATAATTTTAATAGAAAAGAAAAAAATTTCAATGAAAATCCTCGAATGATGTTTCAATTCAAATTCAATTTAAATCGATTGCTGGTGTTGTAACAAATTTCCTTGATCTTCAATTAGAGTGTTGGCTGACATCGTTAATCCTTTAATATGATTTAATTTTCCTTTTTTATGTGCTTCGACGTCGATACAGGTCTGTAAATGAAAATGAAATGAAAATAATGATTATTGTAATTGAATTGAATTGAGTTTATTGAAGGGTTTCATTAAGTATTATTCAATTTTATGTCATTTCCAGGAAATTTTTGATCAATTTAATTTCGAGGTGGGTCAAAAGTTGATTCCAACGGTTTTTCATGTTCGATGCCGAAATGACAGCTACGGAAACGTGCTTAACTATTCTCGAACCTCTTTAAATTCCGAAAGATACCCAGATCAATAAAGATAAGGGCTAGCAATTGAATTTCAGCCGAAAACACTGTCAATGAATTGAATTTCCTGGAAGTGACTCAATTTAAATGTAAACCAATTAAAAAATAAAATAATTTCTTGAGATTTCCCAGAATTCAAATCAATACTCACCGCAATGTAATGTAAGTGATATGACTTTTGAACCAATCAATTTTTCTTTCATAATTGAATGCAAAATGAAACAAAGGAACTTTTTTTTATTTGATGACAACTCGTAGACTTGTGAATGAAAGGAAAAAACATTTTCTGGACCTTATAAGAGAAAGAAGAAGAAAATTAACATTAGTCGTCCTTTGAGTTCATTTGAAAATGAAAATTACTCACCATTTAAATTATCCATTTAGATCGACCGATGTCGGAAATTCAATCGATTTTGAATTCAAAGGAAATTTTCCGAGAAATTTTCATGAAAACCAAAAAAAAAGTTGATAATGGTTATTTTTTAACTGAACTATTTTCTTTTTATTGTTTCGGGTTTTGCTTTGCTTGTCTTCTTCAATTTATTTAAATGTGATTTAAGTTTATGATGAATTTTTCTTTTATGTATTTTAACAACTAAAGTGGGATAGGCTGATATACTGTTAAGTTCTGTTGTTTTTTTCTTGTTTTTCTTCTATAAAACGAATTACTTTTGAAATAATTGCGGTTATAAATATTAATTTATTTTTATCATTATTTTATAATAATATGTTGAATGCACGTGTATATTTATTATTATTATGAGAGTGTGTGTTTTTTTTTATTGTAATAAACTGTTCCATCGATTTTATCCTAAATTTTATTGAGGAGGTTTGTAGCTAAATTTATTATTATTTTTTTTTCATCAGCATTTTTTTTTAATTAAATGTTTATTTTTTTTTTCTTTCCATTTCTTTTATTTTATATTTTCAATTGATTACTAAAAATTTTCATTACGCGTCTGTCTATTAGTTGTTCTTGGACGAGGTGTTTTGAGCTCCATTGACAACGGGAGCAAAATAAGGATGTTCCATTGCCTGACGAGCTGTTAAGCGTTCATAGTGATCATAACGAAGCAATTTATCCAAAAAGTCCAAGGCTTCTGGAGAAACTAAATGTTGATTTTCTGAATGAACAAAACGTTCCCATCGTTTCCTCGAGTGTCGTGACAAAATATCATTGAATCGAGCATCCAATTCAATATTATATTTGTCCAAGTACGCATAGAGTTCTTCGGTGCCAAGTACTTTTGCAATACGAACAAGTTGATCATAATTGTCGTGCCCATGGAAGAAGGGTTCTTTTCTAAAAATCATGCTGGCAAGCATGCAACCAAGTGACCACATATCCAGCGAATAATCATACATTTGATAATCTACAAGCAATTCGGGTCCTTTGAAATACCGACTGGCAACACGAACATTATATTCTTGACCTGGATGATAAAATTCAGCAAGACCCCAATCAATGAGTCGTAATTTACGATTTTCATGATCAATCATCACATTGTGTGGCTTAACGTCACGATGCATAATGCCCATACTGTGACAATAATCGAGGGCTTTTAACAATTCGTACAAATAGAAACGAATGTCATAATCGGTCAGTGTTTGATACAACTGCTTAAAATCCGTATTGTTCACATGCTCAAAAATGAGTGCCGGTGTACGTGAGACTGGATCTTTAACAACTGCCAATAATGTTATGATGTTAGTTCCACCACGTAAATTTTCTAATATTTTAATTTCACGTTTGATCTTCTTCTTTTTGACAGGCTTCAAAATTTTCACGACACACTTTTCATTATTCGTAATATTAATTGCTTCAAATACCTCACTGTATTTGCCACGTCCCAGTTTTCTTACCAACTGATAGTCGTCCTGATTTGCCCAATCCACAACATAATTCTCATAGTCCCAATATTCACGCGGCTTATGAGAATTTACCTCAGCATAAATTCTGGCCGTGCTTGGTAATGTCATCTTCTTCCTACTACTTATCGTCGACAATGTCGTCGATGTCTTGTTCTTTGCAAAATTTATGAAAGTTTTCCTACTTAATTGTGGCAAATTGTAGCTTAAGACATACGTTTGGATCACGGCCGATCGTATTAAACACTGCCCGGTCAAGTTCAGTCTCCGATTTTACAAGATTTTTACACGACCGACTCGTTTTTTCACCTTAATTTTATTATTTTTCTTCTTTAAGCAGTGCACAGGAGTAATGCTTTTCAGTAATGCTCTACAAAATGGAGAATCGATGAATTTCGTGGGATAGACATAACATACATATACACACACACTCGTAAAAACTGTAATTTATACGATAGCGGCTCATACACACAATCAATGAATTTTGTGCACATTCACATAAACGTGTCGAGCATTCTTTTAGTTGTCTTTTTCCCAAGCAGCATTTAATTTTACATTTTAACCATCGTAACAATTCAAATTTGATTACACTATAAAAACCGTTATAAATTTTGTATGTGCAAATTATCACGTAAAACAAAAAGCATTGAAATGAAAAATAAATAATTAATAATTGTAATTAAAAATATTTAGAATACGAGCTAATCAAGTTAATTTTAAATTATTTGTTTTATTTCTTTTATTTAACAAACACGTAAAAAATGTTGATTAAGAATCTTGAATAAAGTTCTTACTAATAGCGAATTTTTCATTCAAAATGGGACAACAGATATTTGGGCTATGGCAACTTTAATCCAAAATACATCAAATGATGAAAGAAAATATTTGCCCGATTGAGAAAATTAATTTATTTTTTTTAATTTTGCTATCATTGTAAATCGTAATTGAGAATTTGCTACTGTATAGCCTTTGTACAAGATTAAAATTAAAATCAAAGAATGCTTCATTTGGAAATATAACAGAGAGCAAAAAAGAACTCTCAAGAATCATCAATTAAAGCAAAACTTTTTATCGTCGTGTAAAGAATGTCAAGAAAAATGAACTATGCATCACCATCAACTGCGAAAAAAAATCAATCTCTTCCGAAAATTCCTGATCAGGAGTTTTATTTCCCATGGTTTATTTCAAAAGAAAATTCCATATGAATAATTTTACTGCGGTTGTTGGGAGTTCTTCAACTCCATTGAATAAAGAAAATGTAACAAGTTTTATCTGGGACAGTAATAAAGCAAATAAAGGATCAACAGAAATAGCCTCTGCGTTATTTCACGTGCTGAATGCTAGCCATATTCAAAAAACAAAATCGACACCGTTGCCCAAAACAAATGCTCCACTATGCTTTTAATGATTTCGTATTGGTTACACAAAAATGCGCCAGAAAATATTAAAGAGTTAAATTCATGTGCATCATTTAAGGGTGTCCCTGTTTTTCAAAGATAGTAGGATTAAATAAAAATCATACTGAAAACATGTAAAATTTTAATCCGTCGCTAATTGTTGGCATACCTTTTGCGCCCTTTTGGGCGGGACAAACCTGATTTTTGAATCAAAGTCCTGATTTCCGATTTTGTCCCTATTTTTAACATTGAAAAATTTTATTATCAGGAAAGCCCAATAACTTACCTTGATTTCACAAAACTTTCCTGAAAAATTTGACAATGAAAAAGTCGTTGGTGACTATGCCGATCGATAGAAAAATTGCAGCGTCTTGTATCTGAGTTCTCCGATTGGACACTCCAGAGGGCGCTGAGAGCTGATTTTGTGAAGAAAAAAAATGAAAAACAGCAAAAAAATAGAAAGTCAGGATAAAAGTCGTTGATGACTCTACGAGGGTGTCGGGAAGAGTACTTGGGGTCCGAAAAATCCCTCTTTAAGGCTGACAAGGTGGTTAATCAGGTCGGTGATAACTTCAGTCTGGTTAAAAAAATGAATAGTTAATTGTCCTGCTCTTTGATTTCAAAGCCCAATTTTGGTATTTCACTTGTCCCGATTTTTCATCAAAAGTACCTGGTATGCCTACAGTGTTCTCTCTTTTACAAACACCGGTGCTTCTATTTGAATTTGGGTCTTTTTGAAAATTTAAAAAAAAATTTGACAGCACTCAAATACAAGCACCGGTGCTTTTATTCGAATATAAGCACCATGGTGCTACTATTCGAATATTGCAAAATAATGTAAAAATCATTCAATCAACTTTACTTGAATAAAATTTTGCATTTTATTTGAGATTCAACCTGTCTTATCAAAGTACCGTTTAAAATTTTTAGATAAGAATTATTTGATAGCTTTTATTCGAATAGAAGCACCATGGTGCCGAATAATAGCAGCACCGGTGCTTGTAATAGAGAGAACACTGTAGCCCTAATAACTGTTGTTTTTATCTTTTGAAACTGTTCAGACACGAAATTCAACGATTAAATTTTTTGAATTTGAGTTGCAAATCCCAAACAGGCAAAATTCAATCTAATAATTAGAAAATAATTTTTCAATGATATTTCCCCAAAATGAACCATTTTTCACTCACTCAGCTAGAAAATTTGAATATTGAGAATTTTACGGAATTTTGAAACCATATGGGAAAACTGTGATCTGTCACTTGAGAAGCTGTCAGAAATTGAGCTGTCTAGCAATTTAATATCAGTAACTTAAGTGAAATTAAATAAATTTTGAATTCTAACATTCGATAAAAAATTTCAAACTTAAATTCCGTTACAGTTATCGTATATAAAATTAAAGCATATTTTTAGACGTTATGTGCTTCATAGGCAATTTCAAATTATGTTTGGCGTTATCCATACAGGAATTTTAACTATAAGAACAACATGTAATGGTTTAATCTGAGAATGAAAAAAAAATTAAAAAAAATCATGTAGAAAAGTACTAAAAAGACCAAGAAAAAAAAATGCATCAAATTTTAAATCACTATTTGCATTTAAAAGTTTAAAAAAAATATCAATTAAAGGTTTCTTTTCATTTCCTTTGCAACTTATTTAATTACCACTTGATGTTTTAATTAAACTCTCGTATATTTACTCAAGTCGATGAGTTTTTTTTCAATATTTCTGTTTATTTACTTTCAATTTAACTTCCTTTGCAATCAAATTAATTACCTAAAAAAATCACATTGAAATTTCATTCTTGATGGAGTTGACTGGTCTCTCATTAAATTCGATGTATAAAATTTACCTCAATCTACTTTGCAATTTCATGTTTCACATTATTTTTAATCTATTTCAAATGCTTTTTAACGAGCAAGAAATTATGATAAATGATTATCTGTGTTTTATTTTCAACTTCGTATGTTATGTGAAAAACAAAATAAAAAAAAATATCATTGAAGCAGCATGCAACAATTTTATTTTCTTACATTCTTCGCATACGAAATGCCTCAAATGATTCAAATAGTGGTCTTGCATTTAAATTATCTTATTTTCTCTTCCTGGCTTTTCAGTATCATGCATCGTGTGTATGTTAAAAAAATAAAATTATTTTTATTATTATTTTATCGGAATACATTTTAAACTGCATTTTATGTGTATCCGGGTAAAGTCATAAAAGAATAAATTGAAATTTAAGAGGTTTTTTTAACAACATAATCTGACTATTTCTCGATTTGATTTTAATTTTTATTTCAATGAAATTGCCATGATTTTAGTATCAATTCAGTTCCCAGCCAAATTTTGGTATAATTTCACGTTCCACGTTATTGTACGTGCATTGTCTTAATTTTCAATGGAATTTCAATCAAAAAGGAATCTTTTCATAGGGGAATACCATTCATCAAATTGTATTTGTTCCTAAAATTGAATTAATTTTGCATTTTGATAACACACGGTAAACATGTAAAATATTCAATTGTTTAATTTTATGCAAATACGCATCAAAATAATTGAACATTAATTGTTTGATGATGGACAAAAGATAAACAAATTTTCATATTTTGACAATTAACCCAGAGAAAATGATGAATTGCATTTTGAATGCATAATCAGTCAATTAGAAAATTATCATAATCATCATTTTGATTTGTTTTAAGGGACATTTGAGTAAATAAATCATGTTTATTTTGATTTGTTTTAATTTCTTCATTGTTATGCATCGGTTGGATTTTTCCTGTGAAGAAAATTTAAAAATGTTTCAATTTGTTGAAAAATTTATTTTTCATAATTTCACTGCAAAAGTTTTAAGTATCTTATTACTTGTCTATAAGAAGATTCTGTTAGTTTTTGTTTTTCTTGTAATTATTGAAAAATAACACTCGTATTATGGTTACGATAATATTCCTTGTGGTTTTCGTCCTTTTATGAGTATATTCCTTGCATCATTAATTTTGAAACTTAATTTATAATCAGGCTTATTTTCAATGAAAGTACTTTGTGTGTTTATTTTCAACTATAAGAGTTGGTGCTCTGGAAATATGCAGGTATTGAATATTATACAGAGAGGTTCAGTTGAAATTTCCAAGGGATAGAAGCCTTTTAGATGACATCAAACAAACAAAAGGGTCACAGGGCCAGAATATTGCTGAAGGTATTGTGTACCTTGGAGCATCTGAAGCAGATGAGACAGAAAGTGAGTCAACAAGCTCAGACAGGTTATATTACAAGAGTGAAGCCCAGCCGTACACCAATAACATTATTTCGCATTGATGTAGATTAAAAGTGAACTTCAAGACCCTGCAAGTACGGAGTTGGTAGATGGCTCCATTACAAGCATGGAAGTATAAACCAGACCCATGCTAAGTTTTTACCTTTGTTCTCTTCCTGTTCCTTGCTCCTTGTTCTAGCTGACACTAGGATCTGCTCTGGTATGAAAAGATAAATGAACTTAACGAAATCTGTCAAGCCAAAGTCCATTGAACACCATACAAGAGAAATCTAAGATTCAGACCCCTCAGTCTCAGTAGCGATCAAACCTTCCTTGATGAACCTGAGTCATTTCAATCACCCTCCCCTGTACTTTTTCCAAAAGCAAAGTTATAATAAAGTTGATGATGCATATTAATAAACAAAATACTTGTTGCTTTGAAACATTTTCCTCTTTAATTTTGCATATATACAATACACATTCATAAATTATTATTATTATAATAAATTTTAGATACTATTTAAAATATAGCAAAAACAACCATGATGTATGCATTATAACCACAAAAACAGAACCTACACTTTTGTTTTGTTTTGTCTTGTATTTTGTATGTACTTTTCCATTGAAAATTCACTACGAAACATAAAATATGCTTTCATTAAATTAATACTGGCATATTGTTTGACTAAATTATAGGTTTAAAATTTATTTATGAAATAAACACGCTTTTGATACAAAATATTTTCAATATTATTTAATCAATTAATTTGTGAGAAATTTCAGGTGGTTTTCATACAAACTATATTAAGGATTTATTTCATTCTATTGAAAAATGCAATGAAATTATAATTGAAATGTTAACATTGTTTTGTTTTTTGTTTTAAATTTGATGATCGAAATATTAAAAAAATGTAGGATATTAAAAATAAAATATTTTAATTTTATCTCATAGTCAAAAGTTTTACTTAAACGAACAACTTTTAATTGAAAGTAAACAAAGTAAATTTTACCTGAAAAATTTTATTCATAAACACTTCTTTAAACCTTAGTTTATTTTTATCCAACAAAAAATTGCATTTAAATTAACACCCGTGTATTCTTTTTAAAAAAACTTACGAATTTGCTCTTTCATTTTGAATCCAAAACATCATATAATTTTGTATGAATTTCAATAGATACCGAAATCAAGTGGCAGTTTGTGGCAGAAAAAAATACCTATTATAATCAACTGAAACTAATAAATTGTTAAAAATGTTATTATAATGCAATAAAATGCAATGAAATAACTCAATTATTATTCCTCTGCATGTTGGATGGAGGAACCTTAGGATTAATTTAAACGCAATTGTTTTTGAATTCTGAATTGAAATTGATATGGGCTCCAAAATTGATCTTTTATTTGGGTTTCAGAGTCTTAAAAATGGTTAGAAAATCATTAAAATGTTTTGGATCCAAAACGAAGAATACACAAGTGTTAAATTTCCTTTTTTATAAAAAATGGAAATTGTGGTTAATTGTAGTAAAACTTATTTCATAAAAGTCTGAAGCAGCGATTAATTTAGATCTGACCGATAAATACACAGTCGATTTACTTATGATAGTTACTGATTTTTGAATATCAAATTAAAAAATTTTTACTGCCAATGTCTGTAATGATAATAATTATATTATTGCGTTCCGGCATTTTGGATTACAATTTCATCACAGTATTTTACAGAAGGTGGCTCGTTTGGTTGTGACTTTTTACGGCGCTTTAAAGCACAAACGATCTCCTGGGCTTGAATTATTGCACAATCCACCTCATGTTCGTGAGGCTGTCCACAATATTTGATTTAATGTTAAAATTAGTTATCATAGTTCCATTGCAGGTTTGATATATGCATCACCAATACTGTTTAGACTGGGCAGAATTTGCAAATTTCATTGTATACCTGAAAATTTGGAATTATACTGGTGACATCGAATTACTTGCATTATTTCTTTTATTTACCTAAAACCACTTTCTTCTTTTTATAGATGTAGAATGTTTGCTTGATATTTTTTAAAAGACAAAACCTTTTGACCTTGATTACGATTGTATCGTATTATTTTGTTTTATCAGGCTTGTATTATCTATAGCTATAAGGCTTTCTCGAAATCTGGATGGGATTTTTTCACTGTTTTAAGACGTTTATTTCCCATTGTTTCAAAAACTTTAATAATCTCCTTTCGTTTATTCAAAGTATTATAAATCTGTCCTGAAAATACATTAAAAAAGACATACATGATTTCACTTTCATAATTGTAAAGATTGTATTCGTTTACCATTTTTGACACCGATTTGTTCTTGAATCTTTGTTACGTCCTTTAAATTTTCTTCTTGTTTGTAATGATCGTATTTTAATGGTGAATTTGATTGTAGCAATACATCAAAATTCGATTGTGATCCAAGTGCTTCTGAATTATTTGATGATGTGATATGAGAATCAACATCACAAGGAAAAATAGAATCATTAATCAGCACACAATCATTTTTTTCTTCACTTGATGGGTTAATATTCTGAAAGAAAACCTGTGAATTTTCTTTATGGTCGGACGATTCTGAGCTTTGATTGAAATTTTCAAAATGTTCCGACGGAACCAGCTGGTAACTAGTAGAATAGTTTAGATATTTATATGATGGCGAATTATAAGATGCCGTCATTGGGTTTAATAATTCGTTTAATAATTGATATGGTGCAGTGGTCCGGGTTAACACAGGTGAAAAATGTTCTGAATTAACGCTTCGAGAGTTTAAAAAAACACAAAATATTTCTGATAATCCTTAACTCATCCAAGCATACTTTCATAGTATTATTTTGGGTACATCGGTATTTTTATTACCATAGCTTAAAGTTTTTCTATAGGTGAGTTTCTTTGGTTAGTTCTTTGTGTATAATTGATCTATATATTCAGGCATTTTCTAGATCCTGTGTATATCCAACAATGTATTCTTATGTAAAAACCGCGTTGGATATACACAGGATTCATATATCCTTTTGACTATTGCCTGTATTTTAAGACTTTTTACGATTTGTTATATATTTTGTTTGCATAAATTAAAAAATTCTACACTGAAAGCCTGTAGTGAAAAGAAAGTATAGTGAACACTATCAAGCATAGAAAAAAAATGTTGCTACAAAACAATAGCAATTACTTAGAAAATAGGAGTAACAATCATCATTTATCATGTTAAAGTTTTCACAATATTTTATCCATATTTTTTTATATACCGTTTTTAATTTTTATTGCAAACTTTATCTTTTACATGATCAACTTAGGTCTATGAAAATATAGAAATTAAATAAATAAAAAAACGATAAAATGTAGCATACAGCTTAATTTTGATATATTATTTCACTACCAAATGCGTTAAAAATTTGGAATTATTCATCGAAATCAGTTTAAATCCGGAAATGCATTGCCCACTAAAATAACAAAATCCTGTTAACCTTTTAAAATTAAAACTCATTTCAAAACACCTAAATCGCACTTGAATTGAAAATGAATTTAGATCATTAAAGCAAATTTTAAAAGCAAAGTTAAGTTCTGACCAAGTTTTAAGTGCATGGTCCATTAAAACATTTTAAATCATTCAAAATGTTTTCAGATTAAATTCAAAATCATCGAACTAGGATATGAAATTAAAATACAAAGTATGCTTTTAATAACTAGCGATAATGATTTAAATACCGAACAATCAGAATAATTAATGAATATTTGCAATAATTAAGACCATAATCACATGATAATGACGATGATGATGATGATGCAACTCCATTAAAATTGTTCTGTATTTGTTTTTAATGTAGTGCAATTTTCAATATACATCGACTGGCTAATAAATAAATAAATTAGTAGCAAAATAATATTTTGGGTAAATGGAATCAAAGAGGATGGTTAAATGACGTTAAATGCATACTTAATCGTACTTTGGTGTTATTGTGGTTGACCGAAATTTTCAAATAACCAAACATTATTACCTTAATTCTAAAATCATGCATTGCCTTATGGTAAATATTTAATGATTTCCATTTCAAATAACTAAATTTCTAATTTCTCTGTATAATAGTTTTGAATTGGACAATTCAATTGGAAATTATTGATAATTAACTATTAAAATGTTGTGGTAGATTAAATCTGTGATAGTTAGAAGTAATTAGTGTGAATTATGAGGTTATTATAATAGGGAAAAACGTGGTTAAGTCCGTTTTTTTCTGAATTGAAGTTTTAAATTGAGACTTATGCGGTTTCAGAAGAATCTTTAACTGTTGTGGTTGAGCCAACTTCTGTCATCACGTCATCGTAAACTTTCTTTGGCTTCCATAAAAGTAAGTATTTTTCTAATTCATTTCGTGTACGTTCAATTGCTGAAAATAATGATTTTTTTGCATATTTTTAACGATCAAATTCAATTTTTTTACTTACATTCCAAAATCCTTCGATTAATGACATGTGACCTTGATCCACTCAATGCAAATGCCGGTTTTTCAAACTCAAATTTCTTCCATAGCGAAAAATTAACCATAAACATGTCGCTCAAATGCAGCAACAAACTCTGCAGGAACTGTTCAATGTACGATAAAGGTGGATCAACACGAATTTCAGCGCCATCTATCGTGACCCCAAAATTTATAATTGGATCTGCCCGAAAACTACCACTTCCGGTAAGCAGATGCAAAAATTTATCCAATGAACTTTGGACACAAACCAGGATTGATTCTTGGAATAAACTGTCGATGCGTTGGACGAATTCGATCCAGGGCTGGGTTACTTTTGTCGTGCGTTGTGAAAAGCGCTCAAACAGGATGAGCGTGTAATTTGTAATTGTTTGAAAGATTTCAATGATTTCGAGTCTTGCTGATTCTGCAGATTGCTCTAATCGATATTTGACCTCATCAAGGGTGAGAACCGAAGTTGTTTGTAATGCAAGGATGTTGGTGCTGCAAATGCGCTCACAGAGAAGAACGACATCTTGGCATACACTCTTGTAAAAGTCGAGGAACATATTTAGCTACAAAAAAATGATTAAATGTAATTTTCAACTAACAATGTCAATATTTTACCTCTTTAATCGATTTAAAGCATTCCATTACAAAAACCTCATTGACCTCTTCCGTCCAATTAAATTTATGAATTCCAGGTGAAACTTTTCTCTCACAGGCCGTTATCGCATTCTGGAATAACATCATTTCCTTAATCGATAAAGATGACGATATCAAATTATAGTCCAATACAATTTTCACTACATTTTTGTACGAGCATTTCATGGGCTTGTATTTGACTGTATACGTATTGGGAACCATTTCAAGCATCTCAATCATCTTCGAGTCATCAATCAAAATTCGGGTTTGTTCATCCATGTTACATTCCAACAGACCCGGATACGAAATACTGAAGGCCATTAACGTGTTTGTGAATCGAGTTTGGTTGTTCCATGCATTGATCCAGTCTTCGGCGAGACTTTTAATCGATTTTTGGGTCATATTGAAATTGTTTTCGAAAGTTGAAGTGACCTTGAAATGAAAAAAATGACATTGAATCTGAACAAAGTTTGATTGTCATCTCACCATGTCCGAAGTCAAATGAACTGGCAAATAATGAGCATCATTTAACATCTTGACGAAGCGTTCTAATCGACTGTAGCGAATCTTTAATGCGATGATATTTTCTGAATAGTGTCCAATATTCGCAAAACGGTCTTTTTTGCCTCCTGCTTGATATTTACTTGTCTCCATAATTTCTGCATATAAAAAATTCCACATCTGAGGAATATTTTTTTAATTACATTTCAAAAAACAAAAAATTAATTAAAATGTTTCCATAATTTGCGGGTAACCACAATTTTATCACTTACCTCGCCAATTTTTTTCACATATGTTTCACGTATCCGTTGATTGGCCGAATATTTAATTATTGCAGTGAGTGCTTCAAGCATTTCTTCAACATTATTTTCAATATTAACAAAAATACTTGTAATGGAATTTTCAACAATCTCTTCAATGTTTTTTATCAATTGTTTGAAATTTGTTTTCACGGTATGCCTGTTAAAATGTAAATTTTTTGTCCAAAATCAATATTTATCAATCACTTAAATGAAAATTAATAAAAATAACTTACCATGCCTTTTCATGTAAATTCAAAATCATGTCAATTGAGGCAAAAATTGTTTTCATGCCAGTTTGAAACAATGTCTCGATTTGGTCAAACATCCCTTCGAGTTCAATACTGTTATTGCATGTAAATTTTGGCTTATGGGGCATTATTGTGTCTTCATCTTGACGTCCAAATGCAATCATGGCATCACATATTTCGATGATGTCTTGCAATCGTTGAATGAAGGCATCGATTTGATTGAATACGAAAATTTCATCTACTGTGATCCAGCCTTCTTCGGTGGTGGACTCGTAATAAAGGAATAACTTTTGAAGGATTTTTTTGTAGGATAAGCACCATGTGATGAAAATGTCACAGACTTTGATTCCGAGACGAGGTGAGCTTGTAAGTATTTTAGCCAAGTCGACTTTGTTTGAGCAAACAAGGATGATCTCGTTACTGAAGTATTTTAAGAGGGTTTCAATATTTTCAGGTTTTTTGTAATATTTGGAGTTGGTCCAAATAACGTGAATCAAATGCATTATTTCGGTAATACAATCAGCGAATTCAGTTAAAGGACTTGATGCGTTGAGACTTTCAAGTGTTTTACAAGGCTCGAGCAGTAATTGGAGGTGAAGATAATTGTCACGCGTTTGTTCAGCTTTTTCAATCGTTTCAAGCATAAGTTCTTTGAGTTGTTTAATTGTCAGCGACTGAACTTTCTCGAGTACTTTAATGATGTGTTTGTAGTTTTCGGTATTGAATTGCAAAATTAATGCCGTTAGGACTTCATCTGTAAGATAAATTTCAATCAAAAAAATGGTAAGTGATGCTTTTTCATAGACTTACATTTATAGACCCAAAAATTATATTCATCAGCAGGACACGTGATCTCATGCGGCACCAATTGATCATTATCTGCCAAACAAAGTCGAATTTTCTGTGTCCAAAACAACACAATAGACTCCAACCGCTTAACCAGCCACTTATCTTTCGCACAATCTTCGACACTTTTCGTACTTGACTCATATGGCACATAAAGTCTCGTCAATCCAGACATCTTGTAATGCAAATCCGTCAGATATGACATAAACATATGCACATTTGACTGTAAATTCCCTTTAATATTCTCAATCCATTCAGTTGTTTCAGAAAACGCTGGAGCATAAACTGCTTCCATTACATGCAAAATTGAGCCCTCAACATCACCAGTCACAGTACCAAAAATAATTTCATCATGAAAATTATCAACGGTAAAAATGAAATTTGGTACTCGCATAAAATAGCAAATGTCACTGACAGGTGACAAGGAAAAGGCATGTGCAGCTTGGAGAATCGTACCATCATAAAATACAAGAAGCATCAATTCGGTCACCTCTACAAGCCAATTCTTGATTTGATTGATGACGTTAGTTGTAAAATCATCGGGATGCAAATTGAAGAGGGTGACCATGTTTTTAATGTAATTCACGAGGGTTGTGAGCTCGTCTTCGGAGTATTTGGGACGCTCAATTACATCTTCTTCAGTGATTTCCTCAACTTCGACATCTGAAAAAAAATTTAATGGATAGTGAAGATAATAATTTTACTTAAGTTATAATTTACCATCAACTGTCACTTCAGATGGAGTTAACGAGCTCATATCGTCAGGTAAGAATCGAGGACCTTTGTCTTCCATTTTTGATTAATATTTTTACTTTTATTCTTTTAAGAAAAAAAATTAAATTAAAATCCTTTTCATTTAAGCTTTCTAGAGAAATAATGAAGCGGTTTCCATGTAAACAAAATACTTCCTTGCTAAGGAACTGGGTTGCTATGAGCTAAGTAATCAACACCACTTGTTGAATTTTCCATTCATGGACATGTCATGGTAAGTATGGAATGGACGAGAGGGAAATGAATGACGTGGATCTGGACCGGAAATGGGTAAAATTGAAGTGACAACTGAGCATAAATTAAAGTTTAGTATCAGTAGAAGCTGTCAAAGAGAAGAGTCATAAGTGGCCTTTAAAATTTGAAAATTGAACTGTAAGAATAATTTAAATAATTGAATTTAATGAAACAAGTACATAATTTGATAACTCACCAATCGTCCTACACTGTCAACAGCTTCATTGGTCCAGTGGTTAAAGCATTCGCTTTGCAACTGGATGTCTTGGGTTCGATACTCAGGGCGGACAATCATCAGTACTATTTACTGTAGTTTCCTCCTGATTGGATTGTATAGTGCGATAAAAAAGCAGACCACACACCATGGAACTTGATCACAAGCTGGTACCAATCTGTATAGAGCAGAAAAAAATTGATACTACCGCACCGTAGCAAGATACTTCACTCTCTGTACGCATCAAAAAGCAGAGGTGTTTGGTATAAGTCGATTATGTAGAGAAATATCAAAAAATAATTTGCAAAATATAGATAAATAGATTTAAGTTTCATGTAGATGAAAGACATACCTTCAAGGACCCATTGTGGCTCACTAGTGGTCTTATGAAGAGAAAAAAATAAATAAATAAAAAAAATGTGGCCATCAATGTGACCTAGGTCAGTCTTTCTAGGCCGTCAATTGAGTCTATTGTGTATACCCGTTAGCATCATCCGAGGTAATTAGCTTTTATCCTGCCATCTCAAGCAGTCGCCACCTTTATCTAGTCTTTTACTCAAATTGAGCAGTCGGAAAAAGGGGCATTTAAGATTATGATGTGTCATGGCTGAAGCGAGAATCGAGCTGCCACCTTATGATTGATAGCCCAATACGCTTACCATTGCACTGTACAATTTCTTAGCCTTCTCACTTCTGTGGTGAAAAATCAGATCTAACGATATTTCCACAATTCATTTTCAAATCAACAAATTTCATACTTTACATTTTTGTCAGATGTCACTACGAGACACCGGTCTGTGTATCAGATATTCAGTTAAATATCAAAACCACATACATTCATGCAAAAAATGTGCAACAGTCTATTTTATTACGTCTAACAATGTCTTTCCTTTCAATGGTCTCATACAGAATTTTCTTCTTCTACTTTTCCCATCTGCTTTTTCGTATCTGATCAAAATGAATGTACTTCCATACTCCTCGTTAAAAGTCGTACTTGAAGAGTATTTATCATTAAATGTATAGAAGAAATGTTTTTTAAAAAAGTATAATCTATTCATAAAAATAAAAAACAGTAATTGTATGACATATGAAAAGGCATATCAGCAACAGAGAAAAATTGATATTCATCACATACAACCACAATAAATAGAGTGACTTTTATCCATGCATATTACGTTATTATAAAACAGAATCACATTGAAAATACTAGTAAAATTTTATTCTACTTTTAGATAGAGGTGTCTTTTGCAAGGATTATATGGAATTTTATATTTATTTGTATGGCGATGAAAATGAGTACACACCAAAAAAAAAAAATCATAATAATCGTAAGTCTATATGGATGTTTGGGGAGGTGATAGCTATTATTATTTTTAAAGCAAATTTATTGAGCGCACATAAATATAGTACATGAAGGAGAATGGAAAATTAAATAACTTTGTTGTTGTTTTTGCAATGAATGTGTTTTTTTCTTAACTCTAAGACACAACTCATTTGCGAGAAAGACCAAGAAAAATCATTTTATTTATTGATTTCATGTTAAATTTTATGGAAAGTCGTTTTAAGGAGAGTTTTTTTGTTACATTTTGCATGAATATTCCAAACAAAAAGGAAATAAAAAAAAAATAGAAAATAGACAAGAATAGCGACAGAATTAAGTGGAAATATCAAATTTCAGTTACATTGGTGTGACAGTAATAAGATGAATAGAAATTTGATCACTCGGTTTCTAAGGGCAAGTTAATTGAAAAATGATATGGAATTTGAAAGTTGGATGATTTGAAAATGGAACGAGTAACATTTTTTTTGAATTTTGGAATCAAAATGATTAGAAACTGAAATGTGAAAAAAATTCTGAACCTTCGGAATTGAAGCAATTAGAAAATGAATCTTGGGAATCGAAACAATCAGAAAATGATACGAGTAAAAGTTTTGTTGAGTTTTGGGAATCGAAACGATGAGAAAATGAAACAAGTAAAATTTTGTAAAATCTTTGGAATAGAAACGAGTAAAAAATTAATCGAGTAAAATTTTTGTTGATTCTTAGGAATCGAAACGATGAGAAAATGAAACGAGTAAAAGTTTTGTCGAATCTTGAGGATCGAAACAATGAAAAATGAAACGATTAAAAGTTTTGTTGATTCTTAGGAATCGAAACGATGAGAAAATGAAACGAGTAAAAGATTTGTCGAATCTTGGGAATTGAAACGAGGAAAAAATGAAACGAGGAAAAAATGAAACGAGTAAAAGTTTTGTCGAATCTTGAGGATCGAAACAATGAAAAATGAAACGAGTAAAAGTTTTGTTGATTCTTAGGAATCGAAACGATGAGAAAATGAAACGAGTAAAAGATTTGTCGAATCTTGGGAATTGAAACGAGGAAAAAATTAAACGAGTAAAAGTTTTGTCGAATCTTGGGAATCAAAACAATCAGAAAATGAAACGAGTAAAAGTTTGGTTGGGTCTTGGGAATCGAAACGATGAGAAAATGAAACAAGAAAATGCTTTATCGAATCTTGTCATCGAAACGAGTAGAAAATGAAACGAGTAAAAGTTTTGTCGAATCTTGGGAATCGTAACGATGAGAAAATAAAAAGAGTAAAATTTTTGCTGAATCTTGGGAAACGAAACGAGTAGAAAATGAAACGAGTAAAAGTTTTGTCGAATTTTGGGAATCAAGAAAATGAGTAGGAAATGAAACAAGCAGAAGTTTGGTTAAATCTTGAATCGAAACGATAAAAAATGAAACGAAAAAGAGTTTTATCGAATTTTGGGAATCGAAACGATGAGAAAATAAAACTGAAAATCAAAACCATGTGTATATGAAACATTTCGGTTAACTTTCACCAAAAAACGGTTTCAAATATGACTTTTATTCAACAAACGACAAAGTTTGACTATTTTATGCAATGCAATCCTAAAATGAGAATGAAAAGGGTTTGGCTTACACTAAAATTGAATCTTAACATTTTTATGTCCGTTTTTAGTCTATGTGTTTGTGCGTGTGTGTGTGTGTGTATGTATACAGTTGTTCAATTTTGTTAGTAATCAGCCTAATGTAAAAAGGATACACATTATTTTCATTTCATATCCCTTTTTTCTCTCGACACACACACACACATTACAGAAGAAATTACTGTTGTTATTCAACTCCCTTTATGACACAAATTTCATTATATCACTAAAGTAAATTTAATGATGATAATATGTGATGACACATTAATATAATAATACTTATTCATTCATTTATTTACAGAAGTGGCTTCCATGTGAGTTGAGAAATCATCATTAGAATACCAGCAAGGACACTTGAACAACACCTTCTATAAAAATGTTGTGTGTAAAGACTTTTGAATGATGAAATAATCGATTAATACGACTTTTAACCTTATTTGAATTTATTATTTGCCTAGATAAACACTATTTTATTGTTAATACGTGCTTCTGCAATAAACATCCATGTATTTCTAATATTTTATAGTGATCTCACACACATTTACATTTTCTACAATTTTTTTAAATACAGAATAAGAGACATACATTATCATGAAGAGCTTGAATAGAGTGCTTAATTCAGCACTAAATTCTTGTTATAAATGGTGATAATTTGCATACAGGCACGTTTTTTTTCTTCATATCCTACACATTTGAGCGTGTTTATTTACATTTTCATATGAATTTAAAAAAAAAATAGAGGTTATGAACTGTGAAATGGCCGTGTACCGGTGATGAACTTTGTTTTGAATTGCAAAAATTAAAAAAAAAATTGTAGAATAGAAAAATGGAGAGAGTTAATTAAAATGCATCACTCTTGGGGATTAATCATGAAAAAAATGTGGGTCAATGCATGAAATGATAACAGTTCACCTCATGCATATAAGATTTAAAATTTTTTATCAAAATCTATCAACGTTTGAAATTTGAATTTAATTTCATTATATGTAAAGTTTTGCCAGAACACTTCTTTTCCATTTAAATGTATTGTATTAAGTAAACTAAAATTTCCACTTCATAATTTTAAACATCATTCAAAATATGCTCGTCTTGTTTTATTTTAAATATATAGCAAGAAAAAGTTTCTATTAAATGTGATACTATCAATGAGATCATATTCTTGTATCGTTTTTATTTTAAAAGGGAAATGTTCATTTAAAATGAAATTTGTTTAATTTCTATGAAAAATAGATACTTATTTTTCAATGTCATTTATGGAAAAGACCATTTTCATCCTAGTTATGAAGTTTTTGATATACTTTATCATAGTAATTTTCTATTTAATTTTATTTAATAGAATAATTTTACATCAAAATTCGAGACAAGAATTATTTTAATAAAATATGTATAAAAGTTTGTCTATTTAAATAGTTCATTTTTCAGGATTTTTTTATTATCATTTTATTTTATCAATTATATTTGAATTGAATTTTGATTGGTTAGAAATTGTTTTAATTTTAACGTTCGATTATTTGAATTGTGAAAAAAGGGGTTGTCAGATTTTGACGGGAAATTTAATTATTTGAAAATCGCCTACCACTTTTACATACATCATTTTTATTCAAAACTGTCGATATGACGATTATTATGATATTTTAGTGTGATTCTAACTCGATTGAACATGGTAAGTTGAAAAACCTTTTTTTAAATTGTCTTGTTCATACATTCAACGAGAACTTCCATATTTTTGTATCTTTTTGAAATTTTGGCATTTGAAAAAAAAATTATGTCGTCTCTCACGCATTTGACGTATCAATCATACTTACATGAACGTCAACTTACTGTCAATCTACTATTATTCAAATTGAATTACACCGAATTAAGTAGCCGCGTTAAAATCAGATTCTACACTTTTAACCCAAAACCAGTGTAGCACAAGTGGAAGAACAGTGTCTTACTGGTTTTGATTGAGAGTGTATCCTCTAATCTAGTTTTAATCTCAGGCTTTTTTTATTTATTCAGTGTCAACAGGCCGAAACGCAGGACTATATTGGGATTTAAAAAAGCCATCGGCAAGCCTCCGGCATAAAAAACCCATCTTTTCAAAAAAAAAATTACAATAAAACTTAAAAAACTAAATAAAAGCGCCTCCTGGTCCTTATATTTTCGTAGTGACTTTGACAAACCGTAGTGGCCCCTCAATGGTGTAGATGTGCACGTGATGGTGATCCAATTGTCAAGTCATGAAATTAAACGATAAAAAAACAAACAAAACCAAGAGCGCCAATTCAATTTTAAAAATTTTGTCACTCACCTGCAAGGAGGTGACTAAGTCACCGTGTTGAACCATTCCCTTGAACTGATCCCTTCTAACAGCGAACTCAAAACAGACCTCATTCGTCTTTGTTATACTCAAACCAAAGAATCGTGATATATCGTTCAGTAGTTTGCGCATCATCATTGTGGGTTCAAATCTACCGTAATCACTCCTTCTAAATGGGATCACAAAGTTCTCGACAAAACGTGTGGCATCTCGATTTTGCTTCAGTACAAAAAGGTTGCGGATAAAGGAACTGTCCGTCCTTCCGGTCAAGATGTCGTGGGCTATCATAAAACATGTTATTATCCTTCGCATTTCCAGTGACTGTAGACCCAGAATTGTGCAACGATCATCGTATGATGGACGATTTCCACTCTTCATCATCGCGTACAGGGTGAATCTTCGCTACATCCTCTCGAGGTGGGATACATCCACCATATGATGTGGAAGCCATAGGGAAGATGCGTATTCTCAAAGAGAGTAGGACCCACATGACAACCTTGTGCGACGCCTGACGTCACTTCAATGTTACTTGAACACCAACCAGCCACTTTAAAGAATTGCCTTCTCTCTGACACATATGACATTCATAGGCATGTAGTGTACGAGGGACAATTGAACAATGTCAAAATCAACTTAATGATTTGAAAGAACTTAAGTATGTTAAACGTCATAAATCAATCATTTTCATTAAAATCGATCAAATCAGCCACCCTTATAATTGAAAACCCCTTTTTACACGTATGAGAGAGAATCAAATTCATCTATGTACACAATTCCTCTATAAAATTCTGTATTTTATCGTCTATCTATTGATATCAAATAGAATTTCTATCCATATGCTCTGCGTACACGAACACAATGATAAATAGAGGCGCAACAGTGCCACAATATGTCTGTATTATTATTATTGTTATTATAGATACAGTACACCCGCATAAATATTCTTTACATATTTATGATACTACTAGTTGTGCGTTGTAAAAGTCTCATATACTCACATTACAAGAATGATTTTATTTACTTGTTGCTATGGTTGTATGGGTGGATGGTGGATTCCATTGAACGTCTCAAATCAAATGTTGCTCCATGAGAGTAAGACTACCTTATGAAATTGTTGGAATTGCCCATCGTTCATATCGTTCTAACATCTGAATTCTGTATGTGTATCTACACAGATGGGAAAACACACAACCGGGCATGCTCATCACTGCTGTACACACAATCATCCATAGGCATATTGATACCTTTCCAAAATATACAGAAAACAGAGAGTCTACTCTAGGTTGGTGGAAGTTGTATATTCTTTGGCTGTCAAAATATATTTAATATAAAAAAAATTTACATATAATATTCTCCTTTCTCGTTTTTATCAGAAAAAATAATTTATTTTCGAGATTAAAATCAAGACAAAACATCAAGTGAATTGTTGTGAGTTAAATAAAATAAATTATAGGAAAAATCAAGGTGAACTTTCAAATAAAAATATCAAGTGCATAAGACAATCTCATAGACTTTCATGTAAAATCCTTTTAGTTATTAAAATTGATTTGTATAGAAAAATAAAAGCATATAAAAAAACCCTGAAATAACAGAACTGTGTACAAGTGAGATTCGGTATCTATCCGTACACAAAAAAATATTATTAAAAAAAAATATAAACTCTGCATATCGTGTATTGAAGCTGTGACTGTGAAATTGTATATTACATTGTGCGCGAGGTTTTTTTGATATATTTTTGATGAGAATCATCAAGTAGCAGCAAGTGCATGGACCGATTAATAGACGGCAGATAGATGTTATGATAAAAAAAATAAATATAAAAATAAAATTTAGTGATAAAACACATAAATGAATCAAAGACATTTTAACGGTAATTTACTCATAATAACATTCAATTAAAATTGAATCGCCATATTGTTCGGAGAAAAAGATTCTTTCAATAAAAGCTGTTAAATATTTAAAACAATACACAATTCAATTTCATTTTATAACCACTTGTTAGAACATATTCATTCATATTGTCAGAGTTTTCAATTGTACACACACACACACACACATACGTGGCAATATAAAACAAACACAGTTTATACACAAACACACACACACGTTACGTGCATTTAACAGACAATGCTGCTGCTGTTTTCTGCTCGCTGATGACGACACACAGCATAATGTGTGTGTAATGTTCTGTGCAAATAAATAAAAATAATAATAAAATAAATAAAAAACGTGTGTTTTGATGATGATAAAGTGAATATATAAAAAAAAGCAACAAGCAAATCAAATAGTGTGTAAAAAGTAAAGGTGATTAAATTGAATTATAATAATATGAAGTGTATTAAATTGATAAAAAAAAAATGAAGAAAATGAATTACAAAGAACTCTATTAAATTATAATAAGATAATCGGAATAACACACACACACACACACACACCACAATTTCACTTTATCTATTAAATCGAAAATAATCAAATCGTTTATTTCCATTTCCAATTCTATCACTTATTGTTCTGTTTTGTTGTGATATTTCTTGTTGTATTTGTGCTTTTAAAAAGGGAAATTCAACCGAAAATAGCATAACAAAAAAAATTGTATTGAATTGGTGAATTTCCATAGCAAAAATATATAGATGGAGGATTTTGTTGTCAAATGCGTAGGTTTTCCATCAATATCAAACATAATTCAATATGTGATGATAATGAGTGTGTGTGTGATGACAGTTGACACTTTTACTTATAAATGCTATAATACGAGTTTAATGAGCCAAATAAGCAGAAATTTTGGGATATTTATGATAATGCTGTTTATTTATATCCATTTTGTGGGATGAAAAAAAGTTTTTGTTGACTGAAATTCAAGGTTAAAGCACGTATATGACAGAGAAAGAATAGCGCCAAACTAACTTTACGGCAATTAAATGAACTAACATAAATTTTTGCATTATTTTAATGATTAGTTTCAAAAATGATCACGTAAAGCGCCAATCTGTAAAGTCATATACGTTGTTAAAGTGGGTATTTTCTTGCCACTAAAGGGGGGAGGGGGGTTTAAGAGGATTTGCTTTTACGACAAGCATCGCAAATTTTCCGTTACCCTTCCTTAACCAAAAACTGAGTGAAGCTTCATTGAGAGTCCAGTGGGATATCTAGTTAACTTAAAAAAAAAACAGTTTTACAAAACTTTCTGCCCCAATTAGGGTGCGATTGCTCTTGGATGACAGTATAAAAGCTATGATCCAATCTTAGGCTTAGACTTAAGGTTTGGAGTTTACTTTTTAAACTACAGTGGTAATACTATGAACACAGAAGGACCCTTTGAGACCGCGGTGTAGCCTTGTAGACCCTATCCTACCCTACATTTTCAGTGACCTACCAAGATTTAAGGATGACTTAACTAGACTCGAAGAGATCGCATCAAGCTTAAAAATTTGCAGCTCTTCTTTTCGAGCTACTTGAGTTTAATTGCTAATTTGAGTTTAAGACTAGATAAAGCTCAGTACCGGATTTACGAGGAGACGGAGAGATATACGTTAATTTGTCCCTCCAAAAAAAAAAATAAATCCATCCCTGGAAGTAAATGCTAAGAAGTACAGGGTTGGAACTTAGCCGCTCTAATGTTTTGATGACTCAAAGTGTTGTTGTCTCTGAGAGAAAACTAGAGATTGGAGATTTCAAAAAAAGCTGAAGATTCTCCGTGTCTCGGTCAATCTACCTTTTTCTTGAATATTTCAACCCACGAAGACCATCTGAATTATTATTCATCATTATTTAAGGGGCTTCGTCAATGTTCATACGGCCCACCAGGAACGAATTTAGCTTGCTGTTAATTTACGGGTACTTTACATAGATAAATTCTTAAATTAGCTTAGCTAAATCGTCGTATACATCCACACAACATAAAATTTAGTACTGTTTTAGTACTAATAAAGCTTGTACGAGGTGTATGCATGTATACGAAGGTTTAAGCTAAGCTAAGATAAGAATTTATCTATATAAAGTCGCGGTTAAGAAAAAAAGAACATCTATCTGCTAAGACGATTTAATGTAAGGTTTTTTTCCCGTACCTTGATATTTTACTGCCAAATTCAACTTTATGTAAAATTTACTTAAACCCTTAACAGAAATTTCCATATCCGATCAAAGAGACCCACTTCCTTTCCTACATCTCACTCTATCCTCAATTTCAATTTATGTCCTTTTATTTTTATTTTATTTCAACATGTGCCAATATAAAATGTATCACCTAAATTCTATCAAAATGACAAAAAAATAATAGATGGATCACCTACAACAACAACAACATTGATCCCAGAAATAGAAAGAAGTTCTTCAAAACAAGAATAGTTAAATATAAGCACATTTACAACAACAACAACAAATATTGTCTTTATTGATTTTCCCTATTTGATTACTACATATTTTTTTTTTCTATTCCAGTAGATACAAATAAAATAACATAAAAAAAAGTATCCACACAGTGGCAGAGTATATTGTCATTACGATTGGCATGTATTCAAACATTGTTACATGTGGTATAAAAGTATAACAATAATAATAATAAAAAAAATTGTGTATGCCCCATTTATTTGATGTAACGAAAAAAAATTACAGTACATAAGGAACTGATACCTGATTTTTTTTCCGAATAAATGTTTCTTGTGAATGAGCGAGAGAGAACAAATTATTATACAATTTGTTTATATCTGTGTACTTTTTAAATAAAAATAATAATAATAATAAATTTACAGGGGCCAAAAAAGTGAATAACAGTGAAAACAAAAAAAAAATAATACTATAAGAAAATCAGCAAGTGACAATCTCTAAAGAGAAAACGACAGTATATAATGTTTGGGTAAGTAAAAGTCAGGTACTAACTTTGACTCTAAATATTTATTTTTATTATATCCATGCTGTTTTGTATTCAAAATGAGTTTTTTTTTAGTTATCTTGATGTTTTCATGTCTCCACGACAATGTGCAGTGGAATGATGATGGTTTTTATGAGAATGGGTTTGCTTGTGTGTTATTCCAATTGAAAAGGGATAAAAATCATATTGAATTGTAACATATTGTTATATGTTGGGTTCGATACTGGCAATTATTTGTTTGGTTGTTGTTTAGATGAAAAAAAATTTGTTCATTTCATGTTAGTGGAAATTTTTGAGTCGATAAAATGGGCAGATTGTAAATTATCGTTTTAACTGACGAAGTCCTTAAATTGATAAACTTAAATAATGACCTTAAAGCCTTCTAGAACTTAAACTTCTTAAGGACTTGTGAGAGTCTTCAGAAAAGCGTTCGACGTTAGTTTATTGACCTTGAAAGTTCTAAGGACTTGTGTGAGTCTTCAGAAAAGCATTCGACGTTAGTTTATTGATTTTGAAGCTTCTTAGGACTTGTGAGAGTCTTCAGAACTGTATTCGACGTAAGTTCATTGGCCTTGAAGCTTCTAAGGACTTGTGAGAGTCTTCAGAAAAGCATCCGACGTTAGTTTATTGACCTTGAAAGTTCTAAGGACTTGTGTGAGTCTTCAGAAAAGCATTCGACGTTAGTTTATTGACCTTGAAGCTTCTATGGACTTGTGTGAGTCTTCAGAAAAACATTCGACGTTAGTTTATTGATTTTGAAGCTTCTTAGGACTTGTGTGAGTCTTCAGAACTGTATTCGACGTAAGTTTATAGATCTTGAAGCTTCTAAGGACTTGTGAGAGTCTTCAGAAAAGCATCCGACGTTAGTTTATTGACCTTGAAAGTTCTAAGGACTTGTGTGAGTCTTCAGAAAAGCATTCGACGTTAGTTTATTGACCTTGAAGCTTCTAAGGACTTGTGTGAGTCTTCAGAAAAACATTCGACTTTAGTTTATTGACCTTCAAGTCTTTAAGGACTTGTGAGAGTCTTCAGAACAGTATTCGACGTTAGTTGATTGACCTTGAAGCTTCTAAGATTTCTGTCAGTCTTCAGAACAGCATTTGACGTTTGTTTATTGACCTTGAAGCTTCTAAGGACTTGTGAGTGTCTTCACAAAAGCAACCGACGTTAGTTTATTGACCTTGAAAGTTCTAAGGACTTGGGCGAGTCTTCAGAAAAGCATTCCACGTTAGTTTATTGACCTTGAAGCTTCTAAGGACTTGTGAGAGTCTTCAGAACAGTATACGACGTTAGTTTATTGTTCTTGAAGCATTCTAAGAACTTGTGATAATCTTCAGAACAGTATTCGACGTTATTTTATTGACCTTGAAGTCTTCTAATCTAAATTCCTGACCTTAAACCTTTTAGATCTTGTGTGAGTTTCTACAACATAATTTGATGTAAAGTTACTTCCGGATGCCACGCTTTATCAAATTGAAACTCTTAATTTCATCACAATTTGTCTGAAATGCCTGTAAAACTGTTAAAAAATTCATTAAAAAGAATTCACACAAAATAGAGCAGTAATAAATTCCAAACAGCACGTGAACAAAATAATTTTCCAAAATACATAAAATAAATAAACATTTTCAAGAAACATTTTCCGTACACAAATAAATCAAAAATATAAAAAATCTTTTAAAATTGAACAAGAAAAAAAAGTACATTAATTGACACCAAAAATTAGTAAAAAATGCCAAAATAATGTGTTTAACACGATTAAACTTACTTTATTTTATGAAATTTAAAATTTATTTTCATTTTCCATGTTCTCAATCTCTCTGTTCATAATATTGAATTAAATTTAATTTTTTTTTACGATAATACATTGCCTGGGCGGATCATCAAAAAATTAACTCAATCAAAATATTTAGAAAAATTACGGATTAAATGATTTTCCCTCCTCATAAAACACGATGAATTATAATAAAACATTAAATTTTGGCGTAATGTATAATGTAATTTGGTCAAAGAACATCAACAGTACACACACACACACACACACACACACACGTGTATGCAATCCATGTAGTAATAATTAGATTAGATTAGATTAGATGCGTTTTAATGCCACACACTGTTGATTTTCAGTCTCTCTCATACAATAATGTTGTGGTGTCAGTTGATGTTGATGATATTTTGGTGAAAAATTTATCAAATTAGATGAAAATTTTTTTTGTATGTGTCGTATGTTGTTTGATGTACTACCAATTTGATGGGTGATGAAATTTATAAGTAAACTATAAATAACTATGAATATGATGGAAAAATTGATGTGTGCACGGCAAATGCAAAAGTTGCCGTATTTGTTGCCGTAGACGGCAACTTCTTGCCGTAGCACGGCAACTCTACGGCAATTGTACGGCAACAAATACGGCAACATTTTTAATTTTTTTATTTCATTTATACAATATAATTTTTTCAAAAAACTTAAAATTTTCAAAAAACTCAAAAATTTCAGAAAACTCAAAAAAAGTCAAAAAATTCAAAAAACTCAAAATTTTCAAAAATCTCAAAAATTTCAAAAAAGTTAAAATTTTCAAAAAACTTAAAAATTTCAAAAATGTCAAAAATTTCAAAACTCAAAAATTTGAAAAACGCAAAAAAGTCAAAACTTTAAAAAAAGTCAAAAATTTCAAAAAAGTCAAAAATTTCTAAAAAGTCAAAAACCTCAAAAATTTCAAAAAAATCAAAAGTTTCAAATATCATAAAAAATTTCAAAAAATTCAAATGTTTTGAAAAAGTCATTTTTGAAATTTTTAAGGTTTTTTGAAATTTTGAGTTTTCTTGAAATTTTTGAGTTTTTTTTAAATTTTTGAGTTATTTGAAAATTTTGAGTTTTTTGAAATTTTTGAGTTTTTTTTTCTTTGAATTTTTTAGTTTTTTGAAAATTTTAAGTTTTTTAAAATTTTGTGACTTTTTTGAAAATTTTGAGTTTTTTGAAATTTTTGAGTTTTTTGAAAATTTTGAGTTTTTTGAAAATTTTGAGTTTTTTGAATTTTTGACTTTTTTTAAATTTTGAGTTTTTTGAAAATTTTGAGTTATTTTGAAAATTTTGAGTTTTTTGAAATTTTTAAGTTTATTGAAAATTTTTAAAATTTTGAGTTTTTGAATTTTTTTTGATAAAATTATGTTTTTGTTACTGAATAAATGAAAAAAAAAATTTAAAAATGTTGCCGTACAATTGCCGTAGAGTTGCCGTGCTACGGCAAGAAGTTGCCGTCTACGGCAACAAATACGGCAACAATACGGCAACTTTTGCATTTCCCGTGTGTACAGATGAAATCTCATTAATTATGATTCAACTATGTATCAGTATGAGAGGTTTTTTTTTAAGCTAAGAGCATTTTAGTTTAGTGTGTGAAAAAATGTTAGAGGGAAAAAGTGATGATGCCAAAATTGTTTTGATGAAATGCCTATCAAATTATTTATTTATCACAAATAAATTATTATTGAGGTTTTTCATGTTTTTATTTTTGAAAAAAAAGACCGATGTGAAAAAATAATGATGTATGAAATAAATTTTGACTATTAGTGGTTTTTGTGGTATGCTTGGAGCATTAAATTAGGAAAATTGAAATATTTTTGGTATGAAAATGGCTAAATGTTGATTTTAGTAAAATTTTACATTGATTTTGTAGAAAATATGAATTTTCTAACGGTTTTTTAATGGTTTTCTATTGAATTTAACGGTTTTTTTAATGATATTTTAAATTTATCAAACAAACTTTCAAAAATTTTTAAATAACCTTGAAAGTGCTCAAAAAAAATTAAAAATATGCAGAAACTCCAAAAAACCTTTAAAAAAATGTTTAAGAAACTTGAAAACACTTTTAAAAAATTGAAAAACGTGTTTTTTGTCTCTATGAAAAATCCATTTAAAAACTTTTGTCATATAATTTTTTGTCCTTTTTTGATTTTAATTAAATCCATGCCTCTTAACATGTGCTTGTGTGTGTGTGTATTTTTTTCGTGTTTGTTTTCAATTTTCTCTCAAAAGCTAAAATTAAAAATTAGGTCAATTTTGGTTTCCAATTAACTATGAAAATAACATCACTGCACAACATCCTCCCTTTTATCTCCATTTAAATTTAATATTAGAAAAATACCATTTCACATATTTCATCATAGTGACTACTAGGCGAAAAAACAACATTTTCGAACCTTATTTCCTTTTTTTCCTCATTGTACGTGTGTGTGAGTGTTGTAAATGTGAAATATAAAATAATCATTTCCAGTCAGGTAGAAGAACAAACAAAAACAGATATTGCACGATGTATTCGTAAAATATAATCACATAACACTGTAAAAAACACACACAGAAATATACTTCAAATAGCAAAAACGAGGAAGAAAAACAAAAGAGAGGCATCAAAGTCAAGTCAACTGTTCACATGCTTTATCATTCATGGGTGTTGAGCACACATGAACGATAAAATATTTGAGTGTAGTGAAAAATAAAATTTATAGGATAAAGTCATCTTATTTTTTTTGTTTTTTTTTTAATGAAAATAATGCTCTTTTTTATGTGAGTCCCTATTTTATTCACTTTTATCATCATTCAAGCGTGGTCTTAAATGTTTATTTTTTAATAGAAATAAAAATTATAAAGGACGATATTTGTCTAGGTGTGTGAATTCTCATGGTTATTTCCCTCATTAAATGAAACATAATTAAACATGTTTAAGAACATGAAAAGTATAAAAACTCATATTTTTCTTAGAAAAATTTGAATTCAGCGGCGCTTTCTTTAAAATTTTATTTTATTCAGTAACGTTTTTCATAAAAATATTTTAATTTAGCAAGATTTTTCTAAAAAAATTCAGCAACGTTTTCTCAGAAAACTTTCGAATACAGTAACGTTTGTTCAGAATTTATTTAATTCAGCACGGTTTTTAGAAATTTTTTGAGATCGATGAACACATGTGTTTTTTCCAGAGTTTTATTTGAATTCAGCAATGATTTTCAAGAAAATTTTCAAATTCAGCTTTTCTTTGAAATTTTTTTTATTCAGGAACAAGCTGAAAATCAGAAGCTTTTCTAAAAATGTTCTAAATTCAGCAACTTTTTTCTTAATTTAATTTTTTAAGCTGTCTCTGCCGACTGTCTGCCGGATCTGCCGTTTGTCTGCCGTTTATCTGCTGAGTTTAGTGGGTCTTCCGTGTGTGTATATTCTGCGTCCGCCGAGTTTGAGAGAAAATTTTTAAATACAGTTATTATTCGTCAAACATTTTTGAATTCAACAGCGGTTCCTTTAAAATTTTATTTTATTCAGCAACGTTTTTCATGAAAATATTATCATTCAGCAAGGTTTTTCTAAGAAATGTTTGAATTCAGCAACGTTTTCTTAGAAAGCTATATAATACAGTAACGTTTGTTCAAAAGTTTTTAAATTCAGCACCGGTTTTAGAAATACTTTGAAGCCAGTTACGTTTTTCTAGAAACGTTTTTATTTCAGCATTTTTTCTTTAGACAATTCCTATACAATTTTTGAAGTCTCCAACATTTTCCAGATTGTTTTTTGAATTCAGCAACAAAAGTTTTCAAATTTACCTTTAACCTAACTTTACCTTGAATTTAATTTGAATTCAGCAACGCTTTTCAAGTAAATTTCCGCACTCAGCAACTTTTCCCAGAATTTTACTTGGATTCAGCAATGTTTTTCAACAAAGTTTCCGAGTTCAGCAGCTTGAACATATTTTTATTCAGTGAACTTTTTTTAAAAATTTTCTGATTTCAGCAACGTTTTTCTTGATTTAATTTTTTACGCTTGAAATGCAAAATCTAGTATAAAATTAAGGAAATTGATTGATTGTTCGAGCTCAAACACAATAATTAGTAAAGAAATGTCCAAAATTTTCCATTTTTTCTCATGAATAAACTTTAAAGAGAAAAGGTACTGCCAACTGTATATCATAACAATCATTGAGTCAATCAACCTTATTTCAACATTTTCTTTTATTTTCTTATACATTTTAACCAATAATTGAAATGATGCCAAAGATTGATGCCAAAGATTGATGCCAATTCGACATTTCCTCTACAATACAAGAAGAAATCAAGACATTTTCTGTCTATTATTAAACAAAATGTATTCATTTTGTAACAGGATTTTCCTCTCTTTATTTTTTTTTTTTTGAATCAAATTCACTTTTTACTTTTCAATAAGCCAATTACTTCATTCCTCAATTTTATTTTACTGTTTTTTTTTCTTATACATATAAAAAAACAATTTTTTGGCACAATTGAATGCGGTCAATTTTTAAAAACTGACAATATTAATCAATGTATTGTGACTTTATTTAACGTATGAGACATTGATGACCCTTTTTTTTGAATTTTATTTTTTATCCGATTTAGGTTTTATTATTAGAAGGATAAGACATTTTTTTGGCTTCTCCTTTTCTATGTATGTTATTTTTGTCTTATTTCGTATTAAATTTAATAGATTTTCACATTTAAGTCCATCACCCTATAAAACTTGGTTACAAAATGCCTTGATAATGTTTTTTATGATCACATTTCAAATATTTTTCCTTATATTCAAATATGAAAATACAATTTCTTAAAATCACATACATTGGTGTCATATATCCGACTCGAGAAACCAGAAATAATTGAGTAGATCTCAGATTTAGCTATATCTTGTTTAACAAGCATACTTAAATCTTCCTTCATATGTCTTTATATGTTAAAATATTTGAATAGAAATTTCTATTATCCAATATCATGATGATGCTGATGGAATATACATTGAATAGATAAAACTTTCTAGTGTTTACTTTTTGAACCTAGTATTATATCATTTTCTTTTCCTTCTTCTTACTATTATTTTTTTTCTTCGATATTTTTTGAGGAGTGTGTTATTTTTATTGAAAAGAAAGAAAGAAAGAGAAGACCTTCAAACACAAAACATGTGTAAATCTTACAGTACTTTTACTATTTTGTGAACTAAATTCAATTGAATTTGGATGGAAAAAAGATGATAAAGACTTAGACTAAGTATATGAAAAATATATTTATTATAAGAACACGAAAAGGATTTGGAATTGGATCAAAATTGGAGAAAAACTGAAAATTAAATGTTTCCTCTTGTATATTGATTTTCCGTTGACGTCCTTGTTTGATATTATTGCTGGTATTTGATGATTGAGTGTGTGTTTGGGTTTAGTATAATTTATCTCTTGTATTTGGTATGTGTCTAAAATGTGGATGGATGAAGGATATAAATTCATTGTGTAATAGGAAAAATTACTTACAACACTCATCTTTGCTTCATCGTTATGTTATGGAAATGTTTAAGTTATTTAAACGTAATATTACATTCGATTTCCGATCAGGGATGTATCTGATTTCCGTTCATTGAAGTGGATCGTAGAATTCTATTAGGAAGGGTGAAGTATTCTAAATTAAAGAATTTTTCATTTTTGTTTAATAATACATCAATTTTTAATTAATATTTTTTTTGAAATTTTTCTAACTTAGCAGCATCTAATTTAATACCCACCGCAGCTCGGCAACTTGTAACGTCATCAATTTTTAAAACTCATCGTGATATTTAGCAACTGTCAAAAACTCACTGTGATATTCAGCAACTGTAAAAAACTTCACTGTGATATTTAGCAACTGTTAAGAACTCACTGTGATATTCAGCAACTGTTAAGAACTCAATACATTTTGAACGTATTCAATTTTTAAAATTCACTGTGATTTTTAGTAACTGTCAAAAGCTGAACAACTTTGAACGGAGTTAATTTTTAAAACTCACCGTGATATTCACCGACTATCAAAAACTCATTCTGATATTCAGCAATTTTAAAAAACTCTACATATTATGAACGTCATCAATTTTTAACACTCATCGTAATATTCAGCAACTGTTAAAAACTCAGCATCCTTTGAACGTTATCAATTTTTAAAATTCTAACCATGATACTTAGCAACTGTCAAGCGCTCAGAAACTTTGAACGTCATCAATTTTTTACACTCACTGTGATATTCAGCAACTATCAAATTTTCAGTAGAGGACAATTTGAGACGAATTCATTTTTTTTCTCGTTCCACAAAATTGTTCGTTCAATTAACATCCTCCTCACATTCCATTCAATTTTTATTATCAAGTTTGCAGGCTGCAGTTTAAATAAATACATAACAATCCAATCATCCATCTTATTGCTGTTCCAACTCATGTGTACACTTTTCACATAGATATTTTGATAGAGTTACAATCCATTTTATCTTTTACATATTCATTTCTAACGACTTTTGGGATTCTTAAATATTTGATGAACTTCTTCCTTTTATAATACACACATTTTTTTTACCATCAATTTTACTATTTTTATATCCTATTTTTTTACATTTTCAGTATGTGTTTTTGTAGGTATACAACCGACATTGGATGCTCATCTGTAAGGAAAATCGAGGAAATAGAACATTTTTATTATTCCATATATGAACATAAGAGAATTTGCATGAGTTGAGTGAATGACTAATATACAAGAATGTTTTCTGTTTGGCAGCTTGGATGTAAAATAAAACTTTCAAAAATGTATGCATGGATGAGCATTATTGTAAAAATTTTTTGTCCTTGTACCTGACTCAAAAATATCATGCATTGAAAAGAATTCACATTTTCTTGGGAAACATCGAGGAAACTTAGGTGTCACAAAAAAACATTGTCAAAAAGAAATTGCATGTGAAATATTGTGAAAGATGACACAATAAAAATGAAATTCATACACATGCATTATTGGAATAATTTAAAATTTATTGTATTGATTCAAGCTCATCCTGGAGAATAATTTCTTGTAACGTCTTGAATGAGCATCACTCACACGTCATTTGAACAAACATCAAATAAATTTTGAATTTTTTTTCCTCGTAACCTGACACGATTCTGACATCTATTTTGTGGTTCATTAGAGTCAAAATGCTACGAATTCTCTCTTATTTTCATGTTAAATGGGATCTAAATGGCATGTGTGTGTCATAAATACACCTGAGGATGGAAAAAAACCTTAAATTTCTTGTCAAGTTAAAAAAATAAACATATATTTTTGTAAAAAAAAAGAAAAATAATTGAAACAACATGACACATAAAATAAAACAAATAGCTGTAATGGGGCTTACATAGGAAGATATCTTGCTGTTTAAATTTAATATTTATATAGAAAAGTATTTCTTTTGGGGTAATTGATAATTTGGCGTTATTTTACCCTTTGAGATGTTATGTCAAATTTTTTACACACCTTTTTTTTGTAAGAAAATGTTAAAAAAATTCAAAATAATCAGCGATTAGGGAATAAAATGACATAAGAAACACATTTTAAAGAAAAATTATCTCACATGGATCTAAATTTAAATGAAATTCATTAAAATAATTATTCTCGCACTAAAAATTGACCTGTATTCATATGCAATTCCATTTCAAAAATAATAAATAAATAAACAGTAAAAAAACAACATTCATTTGCTTATCAATTTACTTTAAAAGTTATTATATGGGTAAACTTTTATTGTTATTCTTCGTACTTTATAATTCTCATGCATTTTACTGCTAATGTCCACAAATTGAAAAATACAATTGAAAATGAGAAAGGTTTTTAAACATATATGGTAAAGAAAACTTAATAACTTTTATTTGTGTCTGTATCAATGTGTGTGTGCCTATTTTCAATATTTGCAAGGTCTTGTTTAAACAAAGGAACTTGTTGAATCACAACTAAAATGAAAATACAAAATGAAATGAGAAGGAGCAAGTTGTTGTTAAACAAATAAAGAGATATTTTAGTTTTGAATGTATAATTTAAATAAAAAATCCTCTATCTGTGTTTGTTTTTTTATTTAATATTTTATAAAGTTTGAACTGTGATTGTGAAATTTTATGTAAAATTATTGTGTTGCACGTATCTTAAGTCATTTAAAAACAAGTTCAATTCAATTTCATCCAGAAAAACGGGTTTTGTAATAAAAATGTCTCAAATGTCTCTTGGCCGATTTTAAGCGAACGAGCAAGAGAAAACCTTTATTTGAAGCTTGTTTATTTTTTCTTAAAAGTACACTCTAAATTGAAAATATCCTCCAAATAATCCTACAGTGCTTGGCGATTCACCCAGCATACGTATGCTTTATTGAAAAAGGCCCGCAGTATGCGCCGTATTTTTCCAGTTGACATAGTTTTTCCGGATTATTCAAAAATCGTTGACTTTTCAAAAAACCGAACCGTTTCAACTTAGAATGTAAGTTTAAGAGGAAAGAAACATGAACTTTACACAATTTTCTCTTTGCAAATAAGTTCAGAATTGAAAATACCCTAGGGCACATTCTTAATACACCTTGATCAGACCAGACCAGATTTGTTGCTTATTTTGATCTCTTTTTATCAAAAATTTACCATACAAAAGATGTTTAATTTAAATTACAAAATTTTAGATTTTTAATAAAGCTGCAACTTTGCCGAACATTGTTTTGAGCGTTTTAGTCGATTTATACATTCTAAGTTGAAAAAGCCCCGCAAATCACATCGTAGTGCTTGGTGATAACCCCGCATGTGGATTACGGAGCGTTTGCGGGATTAATTTTCATTTTTTAAATATTATTTTAGCGCATTTTTTAAAAAAATTCCGGTATTGTGGGCGGTCATACTGTTTGCGTTTTTTCCGTTATCCACCGTTTTCGCGAGTAGCGTTTTTTTTGCGATTCGTGGCTTTAATTCGCGGTTCGCGTTTTTTTGCGATTCGTGGCTTTAATTCGCGTTTTGTTAGCGACTCGTGGTTTTACGCGAGGTTTTATGAAAGAAATACACTTAAACTTTATTCAGCAAAGTTGTAGGAAATAAATTATTCTACAACTTTTTCCTAGGTAACTTGATTTCTTTGAAAAAATTTCATCAAAAAACCTTAAATTGGTTATAAAATTAGGCTTTTGAAATTAGGTTAGTAAAATTGGTTTTTTGAGATAATTTTGACATTTAACTCCATTCAATGATAACTTTTAACCCTAAAATTCAATGACGCGCCTGGCTAATATGGATCTGTATTTGGTAAAAAAACTTCTGAAGCTACCCGGAATTTTAAATCGTTGCCTCAATTTGAACATAATTCAATCATTAATTTAAAATGTAAAATGACCAGACCCCGTCGTTGTACGAGGGGAGGCTGTTACTCTGACACTGATCTCTATCCATATCTCCGAAAAAATCCATCGGAACGAAATCGAGTTTGACTCATTAGAAGTGAGCGCCTCTAAAATCTAAAAATTGTCACAATCTGAAAAATCTTGAAAAAAATCAAAATGGTGGAATTTTCCAAAAATTTCAAAATAACGGTTTTTATTTGTCTTTATCGCTTACCAAATTTAATTTTCGAGTCCAACCGAAATGCACTTTTCCAAACTAGCCAGTGGTAAGAGTTTCTCATTTTTTATATATTTTCTTCGGTTTTTTTTTAATTAGAGGAAGATTATTTTTATTTTAAAAGCTAGTTATGAACTTTTTCTCATAATTGCTGATGTCAATTTTTTTCATCATTATATGTCAAAAGTCTTATTTATATATTTAAGCAGTGGTTGTGGAATAATGGATCCAAGTTGTTTCAATTTTCATGGTGTTTCATGGCAATAAAATGTTTTTGCAAAGGCCACTGACAAGGCCGAGGAAAATCAAATTTAAAAAATAATTTACCAAGAAATTTGGAATTTTCAGCTTTAAGTGAGTCGTATAAAATTGAGCTCCTGAGTGACATAAAATTCAGTATCCAGGTCATGAGAGCTGTCAGAAAATGAATATTTTTGTAATTTTTCATCATTAACCCAATTGAAGACGTATGCTCTCATTTTCTGAAAGGATCTGTAGCTTTTCTGAAATCTGTTTTAATCAAAAGTCGATTTTCGGTGTTAGTTTTTACGAAGTGTGTCTCAATATTTTTTTTTCTTATTTCACTTTAACAACCACTGCTTCCTCCTGCATTTAATTAATTATGTCTATATAAAATGTGATCTTATTCCCCATAAATATCAAGATAAATATAATGATAATATTACACTGAATCTCATCGCATATTATTTTTCTTCTTCACTATAATCTATCATGACATGGCGCTTATATCAATTTAACGACAAAAATACAACACACTTACATTCTATTTCGTCACGTTTATCACCAACCTGATAATTATAGAGCAAGAGTGTGCAAAATATAATGTTATGATACTTTCAATATATTGTATATGTGAGTAATTTTAGATTATTCATTCATCTGATATCGTTGATTATTTTTTTTTTGTTCATTGCCTAATGCAACACGTTGAAAATATAAGAGCGAAATGTATTTTATTAGTAAATGGACGTTAATTCTAGTATTTGTGAAAATTCACATAAGTGACACAATTCAATTGCAATGCACACATTTTCTATCATTATTTCACATAAGAAGGACAGGAAATGGAATTTCAAATCCGCTTTTAGTAAATTTTTTTAGTGCAATATTTTTTTATTTTCAGGTGAAAATACACACCTTGATGTCCATTAAATTAATTACAATCCGCTTTTCATGTAATTACGCTAACATTGTTGAATTTTCACATGAAAAACTACATTTCCGGATTTTTTTTTTTCGTCATAATGAACATGGTACAATATGTTAAAATGTTTTAATAATAATAATATTTTACTCGTTGTACCATGAAGTTTTAGGAAAATATGCAAAGTATTAAGTTCTTTGATGAAAAAACACAAATATTTTACACAAAAAAAAATTAAAATAAAATCAAAGTATTTGAATAGAAAAAAAATGCATTGAATGTGTGAAAAAATTCTCAAATCAACACAAAAATCACTTGTTGCACTTTTTTATTTTATTTTAAGTGATGCATCTCATCTTCAGAATTTTTTCATGCTCAACACACAAAAAAAAATATTATGCGAGTTCAAATACTTAACCTTTTTCTGTCTTTTTAAGAATGTGTGTGAGTGTTTGTGTCATTTTCAAACAATGTTCACATTTCTTCTTGTCATCATGTTTGGCTACATGCCAAATGTGTTTTTATTTTGCAAAAAAAAAATTAAAGAATCTTAATACAAGGAAAAAACCGAATCAGAATATTTTACACTTTCTTTTTAATAAAAAAAAACATTTAAAACGAGAAAAAGTACGGAATATGAATATAAATTGCATTCACTTGTTATTTCCTCACTAAGTTGTTTTTATTTTGCATCAGATTAAAGAAGAATTAAGTTGTTTAAAGAAGAGAAAAATATGAGAATTTCACCACCCATATTAAAAATATTAAAATAAATAAATAAGAAACAAGTGAAATTTAATGCAAAAATTAATCTTTCAATGCTGATAATTTTATTATTCAATTTGTCAGTGATTCGAAGTTTTTGTTGTTCTTTTAAATGAATTGCGATTTTATTTTAATTTTTTTATGTTTTAAAATCAAGGAGGTTGAAAAGTGGTTGTTTTTTATGTTAATTTTGTTTTAAATTTAACATTCGGATTAAAATGATGATGCACAATGCAAATGTTGCAAGTGATTTATCACCAAAAGAGCCTGTTGAATGTTGCACTTGTTGATTTTTGCTCTGTTTGTGTATCGATTTGAAGATTGAATTGTAGAAATTTTTCGAATAGAGCTTTGATGAATCAAAACCTTGATATTTGCAAACCTCAGCGTTTTCAAACCTTGAAGATTCCAAACCTTGAAGTTTTAAAACCTTGATGTTTTTAAAGCTTGAAGTTTTCAAACCTCGATGTTTTCAAACTTTGATGTTTTTAAACCTTGATTAATTCAAACCTCGATGTTTTCAAACCTTGAAATTTTTAAACCTTGAAGTTTTCAAACCTCGATGTTTTCAAACCTTGAAATTTTTAAATCTTGAAGTTTTCAAACCTCGATGTTTTCAAACCTTGAAATTTTTAAACCTTGAAGTTTTCAAACCTCGATGTTTTCAAACCTTGAAATTTTCTAATCTTGAAGTTTTCAAACCTTGAAATTTTTAAACCATGAAGTTTTCAAACCTCGATATTTTTAAACCTTGAAATTTTCAAACCTTGAAGTTTTCAAACCTCGATGTTTTCAAACCTTGAAATTTTCTAATCTTGAAGTTTTCAAACCTTGAAATTTTCAAATCTTGAAGTTTTCAAACCTCGATTTTTTCAAACTTCAATATTTTCAAACCTTGAAGTTTTCAAACCTCGATGTTTTCAAATCTTGATGAATACAAACCTTGATGTTTCCAAACCTTAATGTTTTGTTTGTAATGTTGTATTTAGCCAATCAAAATCAACGTGAATTAAAACAAATGTAAATCCAGGAATTTTTAATGTATTGATGAATCACAAAATTTCGCTCATCGACACTATCATTTCCTATCATTTTTTTGTCACATAAACCAAAACAACCAATTTGAAATTCTGTGGCAAAAAGTATTTCCATTATAATTTCAAAATGTGTTTAAACCACAAAAATACCCCTGAGTGTCTCTGATGAATAAAATAAATGAATTTTTCAATCAAAACCACAATCATTTCACTATTTGTGTTAGAATATTTTCAGCGTGTAATATGATTTTATTTTGATACACACACTTTCATCATCATAATTTGGCTTGACAACTTTTTTTTCTATCAATGAGCCGAACAATAAAGCATCATGGAGATTATTATGTGGTGAATGTTAAAATAAATTTGGAATTAAAATGCGTTACATGATATTCTATGATAATTTTTGTGAGTGATAACCACATTTTAACATAACCAAGGCAAAATATTGCGATATATGGTAAATTAGGTTCAAATTCATCATTTTCATTTAGAATTTTATTGAATTTTTATCTCCATCTTTAATTTTAGCATTAAATGAAGTTTTTTTCAAATAACTGTTATGGAGAATTTTTTTTCATCATTTTCATGTGTAATTTGTTTAAAAGTTCTGAAAATGATTCAAACACCTGTGTTCATTTTTCCATATGAAAAATTTATCTGATTCTACGTTTTTCTATTCATCATTATTTCCGATCATAATGCAATATTTTTTTGTACATCTAGATACAAAAAAAATGCAACAAAGATAAATGGAGTTAAATGAAAAATTTATCAATAGACCGATTTGTATCAGCACCATAATGTGCATTTTTCTCGTAACTATTGTAATAAATTTCAATTATAACAGTTATCCATTTTTTTTCAACTATAAAAATAAAATAATATCACCTGAAACGATCCAACATGGATATTTATAGAGAAAAACACATAATCCTTTGAATACACATACAATCTAACGACTGAAATGCAACACGTAACATTTATATTTTGTTTAAAAATGTTATTATTATTGTGTTTGTGTGAGTCTGTACATATGATGACTAATCCAACCGGAACTCGGTGGAAGAATAGAAGGAAGCAATAGTTATGTGATGGCATGTTATGTATTTGGATAGATAATATAAAAAAATAACACACACAAAAAATATAAAATGAAATAGAATCAATAGAAGTTTTATGAGGCAGATGTGTTACAATTTTTATTTTATTTTATTATTATGATTATACGATGATGGTTTTTTTGTGTATTTCATTGGAAAATTGTTTTTTATAATACTTTTATATTAGGTCACATTGACAAAAAATTACTAAGCAAAAACGTCGCCACAGCCTTTCTGAGACGTCCAGGACCCATAGTTTCTTCTGAAACTATACCTTATTTTCGTTGGCCGAGGTGCTCGCGTAAAAAAAAATTAGGGTGTCCATATAAAAAAATAGGGTTGCCATACAACTTTTAGTGAAAATTCAAAAAATTCCACGAATTTTCCGGAAAATTCGGAAAAAAAATATATTTTTTATAATACTTTTATATTAGGTCACATTGACAAAAAATTACTAAGCAAAAACGTCGCCACAGCCTTTCTGAGACGTCCAGGACCCATAGTTTCTTCTGAAACTATACCTTATTTTCGTTGGCCGAGGTGCTCGCGTAAAAAAAAATTAGGGTGTCCATATAAAAAAATAGGGTTGCCATACAACTTTTAGTGAAAATTCAAAAAATTCCACGAATTTTCCGGAAAATTCGGAAAAAAAATATATTTTTTATAATACTTTTATATTAGGTCACATTGACAAAAAATTACTAAGCAAAAACGTCGCCACAGCCTTTCTGAGACGTCCAGGACCCATAGTTTCTTCTGAAACTATACCTTATTTTCGTTGGCCGAGGTGCTCGCGTAAAAAAAAATTAGGGTGTCCATATAAAAAAATAGGGTTGCCATACAACTTTTAGTGAAAATTCAAAAAATTCCACGAATTTTCCGGAAAATTCGGAAAAAAAATATATTTTTTATAATACTTTTATATTAGGTCACATTGACAAAAAATTACTAAGCAAAAACGTCGCCACAGCCTTTCTGAGACGTCCAGGACCCATAGTTTCTTCTGAAACTATACCTTATTTTCGTTGGCCGAGGTGCTCGCGTAAAAAAAAATTAGGGTGTCCATATAAAAAAATAGGGTTGCCATACAACTTTTAGTGAAAATTCAAAAAATTCCACGAATTTTCCGGAAAATTCGGAAAAAAAATATATTTTTTATAATACTTTTATATTAGGTCACATTGACAAAAAATTACTAAGCAAAAACGTCGCCACAGCCTTTCTGAGACGTCCAGGACCCATAGTTTCTTCTGAAACTATACCTTATTTTCGTTGGCCGAGGTGCTCGCGTAAAAAAAAATTAGGGTGTCCATATAAAAAAATAGGGTTGCCATACAACTTTTAGTGAAAATTCAAAAAATTCCACGAATTTTCCGGAAAATTCGGAAAAAAAATATATTTTTTATAATACTTTTATATTAGGTCACATTGACAAAAAATTACTAAGCAAAAACGTCGCCACAGCCTTTCTGAGACGTCCAGGACCCATAGTTTCTTCTGAAACTATACCTTATTTTCGTTGGCCGAGGTGCTCGCGTAAAAAAAAATTAGGGTGTCCATATAAAAAAATAGGGTTGCCATACAACTTTTAGTGAAAATTCAAAAAATTCCACGAATTTTCCGGAAAATTCGGAAAAAAAATATATTTTTTATAATACTTTTATATTAGGTCACATTGACAAAAAATTACTAAGCAAAAACGTCGCCACAGCCTTTCTGAGACGTCCAGGACCCATAGTTTCTTCTGAAACTATACCTTATTTTCGTTGGCCGAGGTGCTCGCGTAAAAAAAAATTAGGGTGTCCATATAAAAAAATAGGGTTGCCATACAACTTTTAGTGAAAATTCAAAAAATTCCACGAATTTTCCGGAAAATTCGGAAAAAAAATAACAATAAAAACAAAATTTATATGAGATGAAAGGTGATTGTCTCCCATTTTTTGGTATTAAAATGCACTGAATTATTTTCTGTTTATTACATTTTGTGTTTTCATTAAACATTTATTTTTTTTTGTTATTCATTTATAAAAAAAAATTCAAATGGAAACAAAGTTCTGACCATTATTTAGGAAGTTATTAACTTCTAAAATAAACTTTTATAAAAGGTAGGTGGCTAACTAAAAAGTGAAAAACAAGAAGCTTTCAAGTAAAATAAAGTATTTGAGATTAAACAAAAATTTGTTAAAAGTTGAATTTTGAAGGAAAATATTCTTAAAAAATTGGTTTTCTGTTAATACCCAAAATTCAACTTTTAACAAATTTGTGTTTAATCTCAAATACTTTATTTTACTTGAAAGCTTCTTGTTTTTCACTTTTTAGTTAGCCACCTACCTTTTATAAAAGTTTATTTTAGAAGTTAATAACTTCCTAAATAATGGTCAGAACTTTGTTTCCATTTGAATTTTTTTATATATTTTTTTTTCATAACAGTTTTTTGTATTTTTTATATAGGTTAAATGAGTGTGAAAACTGAGCCAGTCCAGTTAAAATTTTCATGTAATTAGCTATGGAGAAAATTAATCCAAGTCTACATATGAAACGAGACTGTCTTTAAAGTAAACTAAAAAGGCGGGAGTCGAGCGACAAGAAAAAACGCAAAAAGAAAAATTTATAAAAGTGAATGCTGTAAAATTTAAATTATAACTGAAATAAAAGGAAAGTTATTAAGAAATTAATAAAAGTATTTTGAGAGCACCTGCAAGGGATGAAAAGAGACATTATAACTAATGCAAAAAAAAAAACATGATTCGTTAAGAAGTTATGCAATTAAGTGTGAAGTTTTTCATTAAATGGATGAAAAGTCAATAAAAGTTCAAAAATTTACTGGTAATGTACAAAAATATGATGTATTTGTCAATAAAATGAAAGGAACGGCGTTTCACACAGTTAAAATACAAAGACCAATAAATTAAATCAGTTTAACTGAAATGCATGCAGAAGTGAATAAATTTGGGGTAAATGCAGAAATTGATATGCATGAAGAAGAAGAAGTCAAAGATATTCAGATGACTCAAGTAATGGAAAGTGAATCAGATGAGGAATGGACACGATAATCTAAAGCGGGAAGCAAAATAAGAAAAACCTATACCCAAATTGAACCGAATGTATTAAGAACAACATGAGCTTTCAATTTTGAGTGTGCTTACGTGAGATAAACTCAAACTTGTAAAAAGTACACTCAAAGTATGTTAAGCATGCTCATTTTCTGCATCCCTAATATAGTAAACAAATCGTCTTGGTAATTTTATTTTCTTCTCATTTTTAATGTGTAAAATACTTGGATCGTGATATCTTAAAAAATAATTAAAATGCTTGAGCTGGTCTATTTGGAGAATAAGCATCAAAAAAATATGAAAATTCCGCGAATGAAATCTGTTGTCTACATATTTGATAACCAATCAGGTTTAATTTTAACAAATTAAAATAATGATTTAGTCACAACACTAGTTTAATATTTATTATTTTGAATATTCCTTTTAATGAAGCGAAAAACCTATATTTTATAAATTGGCTAGAGTGGTTTAAAATTATTAACGATTCAATTGACGCCCCATCACCTAAATCTTTATCAGAAACTTGCCTTGAACGTCTTTATAATTATGTACATGATTAAATGATTAATTTATTTAAGGATTCATCGTCGCAATATTTGATTGCTCGATAGACATTGCTTAAAAACATTATTTAGCCATCATTTTAAGATTTTTGACGTCTAAATGTAGAGCATAAGCAGAATTATTTAATTAAATAGAGAATGATAAAATATCCTAGAAAAATTCTTGTAGACTACCAACTCTGTTATAAGATTTATAATAAAATAATACCTATCAAAGTGTTAACTTCAACGGGGTTGTCAATGACAATAAGTCCAAACAACATGACACAACTCACTGCTACAATATAGTCAATAGATATCGTCAATGCTTGAACATAAATTCCAAGAATTTTGTGGTGCAATTTTCACACTCAAATACATTTTTCATGTAAATCTTTTTACATACTTTATCTGTACCAAAGAAATTGCATTGAATGAATTTTCTCTAAAAAAATTCTTCAAAGACACTTCCATTATAAATTTAATTTTCGTGCTCATTTTTCAAATAACTTTTCATTCCTAAACCAATCACTTTAGCTTAAACTGAAGTCAAAAAAAATCTACCTAGGACATGAGATAATCCTGGTTGAGGTAGTTAAAAAAACATAACAAAATAATGTTTATTGATATTAATGCTATTAATTTTAATGCGTTTTATTGAAAGTGGATTGAGAGTGTAATAAAATTTGTTTGTCAATCATTGGCAGTGATACAACAAGGATTAAATCCAATTAATGCGTTATTTTTTTACTTTTAAATACAAATGGGATTCGATAACTGATGTTTAATGACTCGATTAATGCCATTTTGAGTGAAAATGTGATTTTATTTGAGTAATTAAAGAAGGCGATTGAAAAGAGGTTTCATGGTGAAATTCTCAGGCAGGGATCAAGGGGGAAGGATTAATTAATATCTGTATGAAAAAATTTCCCCCCACTCTCTTTGTTCATCCCTGGTCTGAATGCAAATTTCCAATCAAACATAAAAATGTTTAAAAGAGCACATTTGTTGATTCAAAGGAGACGCCTTGTCAACCACCCTTCATATAAAAAGCTGTTGAATATTTAATGCCCTTATCCTATGCATACCATTTCTCGTTACTTACATTTTTATTGTCTTCCATAAAACCGGTACAATTTCAACATTCATGTAAAAAATAAATTTTCCTGGTTATTTTTGTCATATAAATGCATACACATCTGTTCAATTTCCACCTTTGTTATTCACCCCTGTCTCTAATATTATATGACTTTTGATGCATCTACACACACACACAGACACAAAGACATGTCATAGCAATGTCATAGAATAATCATGGCCATAAATGTATTTTACAATAACAATAACAACAAAAAATCAATAAGTTTCTTGATGAAAAACTCTCTACGATACAAGTTTAAATCATAATACATACACACAAGTAAATTTCCCCACATAGACACAAAAAGCATTATGATAAATATTATGATTCAACTATCATACAATGTCTGTGTGTGTGTGTGTGTGTGTGAATATATTTGTATTTATATGTCACCACTTATGGAAAATTATTATTATTATTTTACTCTTTCACTTCTCTCTGGTTGATATGTAATGTCATGCCATGCCAAGTCATTTTATGTGCCTACTTTTGTAAGTGTGTGTGTGTGTGCTTTATGCTAAATAGACATAATTTTCTGACGACAAACATTTATGATTATTATTATTTTTTTCATGAACTAAACAAATAATGCAGCTTAACCATGCACCTCCGATTTGTCGCGACATCGTTTTTGATTAGAGCAGGGCTGGAATTAGAACAAAAGAAAAATTAAAATTCAATTAAAAATTATGAAGGAAATTTTCGAATCAATTTGAAATAAAAAAAAATTGTAAAACCATTAAAAATCAATTTCATATTTGAAAAATTCATCACATTTCATGTAATAATAATAAAAATAATAGATATCGACACGTTTAAAACCACAAAATAGTCACGATATGTGTTTAAATGTGTGTGTGTGTGTGTTTATTTGCAAGAAAAATAATTTATTCCACAGAAATTTATCGATATTTATAGTACAAATACTTTTAAAGTGGATTGATTTTCCTCATTCGTGCATTTAATGAACGTGACGAATGTTTTATTTTCACTTTAACATCGATTATTTTACATTTACCTTTTATTGTTGCTTTGAATTGAAAAAGTGATGAATTTGAAGTTGTTTGCAGATATTGAGGAATTTTCAACACCAGGAAAAATCTCGTGGTTTGGAAGCTTTCTTCGTTTCTGAAAATTTTCGTGTAAACCTCGATTTTTCTTGGTTTCAGAAGTTTTCGTGAATTTTAAACCGAGGTCTTGATATAAAAATTTCTTTGGAAGTCCAGCCTCTTGAGCTTGCTTAAATTTTAAAACAATTTTTTAATTAAATTAAATTTAATCAATTCCATTTTCTTCTACTTTCAGGTGAGTGTCCAAATGAAATTCAATTTAATTATCATAAGTGTAAGTAAGCAAAATTTAAAATAAACCAAAAAAAAACAATTTTGATCAATTTTCCGTAAAAACCATTAATTTAAAATCCTCATTTTCACGAATATCAGGTCGAAATTGATCAAAATACCAAAATAAACCACAAATCATTCGTTTCAAACAAGGTAAAAGATAATTTCAATATTTTATGATGTAAAATAATTGGAAAAGTCTGCTTTAGAGTAAATTGATTGATAATGAAAATGAAAAAGACATAAATTGTCAATATTTGAATAAAATTCATCAAAATTTACTCGTTTTGCTATCATCCATTTTACATTCATGTTGATAAATTTTATCAGTAGAAATTGAGATTTGTTAGAGATAATTTACTTTTACTTTGCTAAATTAATATTTTAATTTTAAAGTATTGATGTGAGTCTCTTTAATGGTAAGGAGTGTGTAAAAATTGAATTTGGGTTAGAAAATGAGAAATTTTAATCACTGGACGATTTACACTCAAAGATGAAAATGTTCCGCAAATCAACTTTCGGTTGAAAATTCACGGTAACGAAAAATTCAGTCATTTTGAAAACTTTTGAAAAACTCCGCCATTAGATTTTGAAAATTTTCGGCATTTTGAAAAAATTTCAAAAAAAAATCTGGGATTTTGGGCTTCTGACCGTTTTTAAAATCTGAAGGCTCTGAAGCCCAATCTCAAAGCTAATGAGTTAAAATTCAATTTTATAAGCTTCTCCATCCAAAAAGACATATCAGCAATTTTTAAAATTTTTATCGGTTTTCAGGCTCTGGACTCCAGAGTCTGGGGCCCAATCCATGAGCCAATTTTAAAAAATAATAAGTTTGATAATAAGTTTATGACCTCCTTTATGTAACAAAAAAAATCCGACCTCGCTTCGATGTACCATTCCGGAGTTATAAATAGAACAGAAATCCGGAGTGACAGAGTGCGGCGGACGCCATTTTTTCTTACGAAATACACTATAAAATGTCTCACAAGAGCCTAGCAAAGCACTCTGGGATGATTTGCGGGGCATTTTCATTTAAGAGTGAAAAAAATTGCATTTCGATGGGATCTACTTTCGATGAATGAAGCTACAGAGACAGCGAGTGACATTTTGAGGCTTTGAAACCGAAAACCTGAGTTTAGTTGAAAAGAATCAGAAAATTCCTTTGCTAAACTTCAAATCTCAAATGAGCTGTCAAATGATCTGTCAAAATAATTGTGCCCTTCCTGCCTAACTTAACAAAAACTTCCAAGTCATATTTGAGTTAATCCTTTTAAAACGTCTCTTCAGTGCTTTAGCCCTTTTTAAAACCAAATTTTTCATTCAATTCAATCATTTCCATCCCAACTTTAAATCTCATTTCAACTAGATACCAAATAACGCTCTTCATTCAATTGAATATTGAATAACACATTACATCATCAAAATTTCCATTACATTTCAAAGCATATTTTAATTAAACCAAAAATAATTGTAAGAAATTTTATGCCTAGCATTTTAACCGAATCCACTTAATCTAATTTTATAATACAATTGAAAATTTATCTTTTGAAATACACTCAAACGTGTAACTGTATTCAAAAAAGACCAAACTTCTACAAGATTAAATTAATTAAATGCCTCTTTTATATGAATTCTAATCGATTCAATGGGAGAAATGAATACAAGTCAATATCAATAAACATTAATAAATTGATGAATTTGATGATGATGATGATGAATATTATTTTGAATGTATATGTGTGTGTGTGTATGTTTGTTTGTCAAAGATTTATTCATTTATTTATAAACGAGCACAAAATTTAATTAAACGGTCTACCACTCTGTTAATTAAAGCAAAAAAGATGTTAAATTTCATTGATTTGGACAGAAAATCAATTAAGTCAATAAATCTTAATCCTGTTTAAATTTTTGGTAATCTCTTTGATGTTAATTGAATTGAAAAAAAAATTAATTTAAAGAAGGATTTATCAAGAGACTGAGATAATTCTTTGCCTTATTTTCTCCAGGCTACTTGTATATAATCATTTTGAAGTTTATTTTCCTGAAGTAAAAAAACGAATTATGGTCGATATTCAATTAATCTCATGAAGGTATTTGCTTTGTAAAACGTCATCGTAAATAGTGTAATGACCATTTTAAGGATCGTTTTGGGATCAATTAATTTATTTGAAAATATGGGTCTACTATTTTCTTCTCAGGATATTTTACCTTTTTTTTTCTTTCAATAAAAACTTCAAGCTGTCTATTTTTTTCGATATTTACCCGAATCCTTTTATTTCTCTTTGTTATAAATTGAATCAATATTTATCAATGGCTTGACCAGACACATAGATGTAAGTTTGTTGACTGATAATTCTTGGCTATTGTAGTTTATTGTTGATTAAATTTTATTGAATAGAAATATGAGGATGGTGTGCAAACAAAAATCTTTTTCTTGAAAGAATGTTAAAAAGTAGAAAAGAATTTTTTCTTTGAGTGATTTTGCGTTTAAAATTGTGTTTCACGTAAAATCATCAAATAGCTGTAAATTCCCTTGTACAAGCGAACAAATGTATCTAAGGAAAGTGGTGCTCGTCCTCCCACCGATAAGCGTTCAGTTTTTTGACAGTTAGCCAAAAAGAAACAAAAATCTTTTTGATTCTTAACAGACATCAAATGCCATGGAACATTGTAAGCCTCATATAAAACATCTTCCAACTTTATCTCAACGATAGTTCCCAGTAAATCGAGAGTAAAAATGATGAAAGTTCCTGAAATGCAAATATAATATCCAATTATCCAGATTTGTCGTGAACAGATGTAAAGTGACAAACAGATTTGAAAGCCAAATAATGAGTGATCTGATAACTGTTGAAATGATAAAAAGTCTTCAGCTGTATCAAACATCTCGACAACTTCTTGATGTAGTTCATAAATCTTCCTTAATTGATGCGTTTCTTCAATGTCATTTTTGTTATCTTTGATTTCATTGCGATTCTGTATTATTTTTCCCAAATGCAGTAGGAGAGCTTTTGTAATGCCAATTTGAGCACAGCAAACCGACAATCCAAGTAAAACTACGAATGTTAAAACTGTAAATCCAATGACAACTGCAGTAGCACAAACTGTTTGATACACAACATGAATTTCAAATCCTGGATGTGTTTTATGGTCCACCATTGGAATATACAATTCACAAAGTAACTGCATTTTGCCCGTTATTAAATAGAAGAGTATTGAAAATAAATCCAAAATTATCATGCAAGCTATTGCAATTTTCATCGAGACGCTAATTAACACTTTGATGAATCGAAGGTATTTTTTTAAAATCGGAAAAGCAATTTCATTTTGCTCCCATTTTTTAATAGAATCCCGATATTGTCTCACTAATATCGCAGCCGAACCTTGCTTTGTCACAACTAAATGAAATCTTTGGCATCCCATAACAGGAAACATGATGAGACAAGCAGTAAATATCAATTCAAGGATATCGTCACGATGCTCATATGCATGAAAAGAGTAGCACACCAATGAAGAACTTACCAAGAAGAAAAACAGTTTCACATTTTTATACCAGCACCAGTTCAAATCAAAGTAATCTCCGACAACTGGAGTAGCGAATTTCCTCAAAAGTTGAAATAAGTATTCGTATGTTTTCAGAGGTTCAAGTGGCTTAGGCTCAGTCAATACGGATTTTGGTGCGATACTTGTCATCTTTCCTTCCAGATGGAATGTTTAACAATGAATGAAGCAAGTGGATTTCAGGTAACTTAAAGTGGCATAATTTTTTAATGACAACTATTCCGATGAATAATTATAATTAATTTTTCATTGTCATTATTTGAACTATGGGAAATCTGACAATATGGCCCTCATTTTCCTCCTTTGCATAACGCTTTGATTGATTGATTTGGCAGAAGCAATTAAAATCGAAATTTTGCTTAATATAATGATTTATTTTAAAATAAATTTAAATTTATTACCAAGTTATCTCTCAAAGGGAAAGGATGAAAAGTAAAAGTCAAAATAGTAAAGAGCTAAAGCCACTTGAGCCGTTACAATTATTCGACTACTTATTTCAACTGTTTCGCAGAATTGGCTTGATCATTTCTGGAGATTACTATGACCCAAGTTGGTGTTGGTATAAAACCACAAAAATGATAACATTTTTAATAATTTCATCTTTTATCTTCTACGTTTATTATGCGTATGAAAATCGCAACGATATAACAAAACTCATATTTACTGCTTGTCTCATCATGTTTCCGGTTATGGGATTTCAACGTTCCTTTATGATTATAACAAATCAACCAACAGCCATTCAATTGATGGAAGGGTTTCTAGAATATATTGCAAAATGGGAAAAAAATGAGTTCGCTTTTCCCATTTTATTGTGGTACTTTCGAAATTTTAAAAAAGTCGTGCATTTTGGTTTTGGATCATTCGTTTTACTTGGATTCCTTTTGATCATTTCAGTGCCAATCTTTTATTTTACAACAGGCAAAATGATTTTAGTTTTTGAATTATACATACCAATGGTTGATTACACAACACATCCTGGATTTGAAATTCATGTGATTTACCATACATTTGCTGTGAGTTGCATTGTTATAGGATTTGGTGTTGCAACTCTTAACATATTACTGGTATTTATTGTGAATTGTGCCCAAATCGATATTGTTAAAAGTCAAATTGTTAATTTGGGAACGTTGATCAATAAGCGAAGTGAATTAAATGAAAAAGACACTGAAGAAAGTCGTAAATTGAAAGAAATTTTTGAAGATCATCGAAGTTTAATTGATGTATTGGATACTGCTCAAAACATGTTATCATTTCAATTTTTATCAGATCATTTCTTATTTGGATTTCAAATTTGTTTGTCCCTCTACATTTGTTCCCGTCAAATATGGTTGATTGGTTATTATGTTTGCATTTCTGGGACATTTATCATATTTACTCTAGATTTAATTGGAACAGTGCTTGAAGTTAAGCTGGAGAATGTGTTGAATGAAGTTTACAATGTCCCATGGCATTTGATGTCGATCAAAAATTGTAAGGATTATTGCTTTTTCTTGGCAAATTGTCGTAAAACTGATCGTTTATCAGTTGGAGGAATGGTTCCACTTTGCCTTGACACATTCGTTCGACTCTACAAGGGCATTTACACATATTTGATGATTTTACGTGAAACACAATTATAAGCACCATGAATTTTAACCCTATTTTAGTAGAGTTAATTCACCTTACGTTTATAGTAGACATTAGTAATTTTGACGACTAAAAAAAAACACTCTAAAAATACTCCTTTTTGCTATCACAACGTATTTATTCCAATTAAATCTATTAATTTTCATCTTTTAGAGATTACTTAAAGTTTTACATCACAAATATTATAATTCCTTTGCACATTCAGTGCAAATTTTTGAGCGATGCTCATTGAAGATGGGATTTTTGCATAGGTCACAATACTTGGTTGTCATTCTATGCTTAGCGTAGGGGCAGTACTTACAAGTAGTACGTTCGTTTCTGCAACATCAAAGCTCACTTCCACAGTTGGATGTTTTAAAATATCTTGTATAATTTGCTTCAATGGACGGGTTAAAGTTGGTATTTTAACCCGCTCTACCAACCATGGTTTCATCAGAGATTCTGCCAAAACAATCAAAAAATCGGTTCTGTTTGTCAGTTTCGCACCTGAACCATTAAAATTTTGATTGTATACTAAATAAGAGTAAGGATTCAAGTAAGGATTCAAAATTTACTATACATATGTTTCTATGCATAGCTATACATAGTACATACCATCTTTGTTAAAAAAAACTTTCGTTTTTGACAGAGATTAGTTTTTTTGACTACTAAAATCTTATTACATAATATATGCTCACTTTGAAGTTTAAAATTATACTACCACACGATGCATTTTTACATAACATGAAGCTATAGAAAGTTTCAAACAGTTGTGATTAGCCGTTAAAAGATTATAACAGAAAAACTACAGGGTGTAGTCAAAATTACTAATGTCTACTAAAATAGGGTTAATAGAAAATGTGTCACCTGTAATTCATATCAAATTCTCATTCAAATTAATACCAATTAGCTTTTAATGGAATGTATTTCGATAGATGATGGGAAACTTGACAGTATGGCCCTCATTATTTTACTTCACACTTTATTAATTTAAAAATTGTTTATGCATTGATTCTCTTTTAAGCTGAAATAATTAAAATCTGTAATGCAAAAAAAATAAATAATACCTAAAAATACAGTTTTTATTGTAAAGTTAACCTCCAAAGTGTCAAGATGCAAAATCAAAACAAGTTGAAACCACTTGAGCCGTTACAAACATTCGATTACTTAATTGGGCTGTTTAGAAAAATTGGTTTGTTAGTTGCTGGTGATTTTTATGATCCAAATTGGATTTGGTATGAAAATATGAAAATAATAATGGCTTTAATCGCTTCATCCTTCTTATTTTACGTATATTACGGTTATGAGCATCGCAACAATACAACTGAAATGATATTTACAGCTTGTCTCATCATGTTTCCCGTGATTGGATTTCAACGAATGGTTGTGATTGTTTCAAAGCAGCCTTTGGCCATTAAATTGATGAATCAGTTTCGTGATTATGTTGAAATATGGGAGTACAATGAAGTTGGATTTCCAATTTTACTTTGGTACTTTAGAGGCTTACAAAAATTTGTTCATTTTGGTATTGGATCTTTCATTTTTTGTGGAATTTTGATGAATATTTCGGTACCTCTTTACTTCATCATTACAGGCAAAATGGTGTTAGTTTTTGAATTATATATTCCAATGATTGACCACACGACACATCCTGGATTCGAAATTCACGTTTTATATCACATTTGTTGTGTAAGTTTTATTGTAATGGGATTTGGAGCTGCAACTTTAAATATATTGCTTGCATTTGTACTCTGTTGTGCTCAAATTGACATTGCAAAAGCTCGATTAAATAATCTGGGAGCTTTAATTCTGAAACGAAGTAATTTAAGCAAAAAGGATAATGAAGAAACATTTATGATGAAAGAAATTTTCAAAGAACATCGAGAAATTGTTGAGATTTTACACGTTGCAGAAGACTTTTTATCAATGCAACAATTGTCGGACCACTTTTTGTTTGGATTTCAAATTTGTTTGTCACTTTACATCTGTTCACGCCAAATATGGATGATTGGATATTATGTCTGCTTTTCTGGGACGTTCATCATTTTTACACTTGACTTACTTGGAACTGTGTTGGAGGTAAAGCTGGAGAATGCTTTGAAAGAAGTTTATAACGTTCCATGGCATTTGATGTCTATCAAAAATCGAAAAAATTATTGTTTCTTTTTGGCTAATTGTCAGAAAACTGACCTTTTAACAGTTGGAGGAATGGTTCCCCTGTGTCTTGATACATTTGTTCGACTTTACAAGGGTATTTACACATATTTGATGATCTTACGTGAAACACAATTGTAAACCTGATTCAACTAGGGTCAAGTGATCATCTACCTTAAAATCAACAAATCTTGCAAAATAATGCAAAAATGTATGTTAGTTCATTCAGTTGCCGTAAAATTAGTTTGGCGCTATTTTTTCTATGTCATATACGTGCTTTAATAGCATTTTCCTTAATTAAAATCTGGACTTGAGCCTTTAAAGCATCATAAGTCATTTATTTAAATTTTAAAAATTGCGTTACCAAACTTACGGAAGGTGGTACCTTGATCCTATAAAAATACGAAAAAGAATATTAACGAGCATTTGCACTTAAATTTAAAATTTTAAACGAATTATCTCACCTTAATTTTTTTTTTGACCTGTACTTACAAATTTTGCCATCAATAAAATTCTTTTATGCTTCATCTGAGTTTTCTTAAATTTTCTTAATGATGCCAAATTCCAGGGTAAGTACAAATTGCTTTTACAAAAGTTTGCCTTCAAAATTTCATTTAACACATAAAAACATACCAAATTTTCATAATCTGCTATTCATACAAAAGAAAGATTTAACTTTTACACAACAAATTTCAAAAATCCTTAGATCTTTTCTTAAAATTCTAACTTAAAACCATTAAACCATGTATTTTGCACGCATCTTTTTCCATTCAATGTATGGTATAATAAAAGATTATTCTCTTAAAAAAACATCATCATACAAAAAATAGCTACTGTTCTATTTTATTACAAATTATATAAAATCTTAAACTCTTAGCATTAGAAAATCATACTTAATACCCACACTTTTTGCATTTAAATTTATATTTTTTTTTTATGTTGTGCTGACATATTCCTTTACATTATTTTGAACAAATTTTATAACATTAAAACCATATCAGTACATCTTTTTTTTCTAATCTTTGTGTCTTATACATGTACTTTTTTTCTTCTTTGAATAAATGACGAAACCAGAAAGTGTGTGTGTGTGTGTGTGTTAAAAGATGAAAAAGATTTCTTTTGTTTTCTAGCTTTTTCCTTTGATTTTCATTTTCCCTTCATTTTCTTTCTTCATAGTCTTTATTTTTTATTTTTTTGTAAAAGCAGAAAACTTCACTTTCTTCTATTTTTAATCCTGTCATTCAGCATTAAATTTAGAATTAATCCTACTTAATCTTTGCTGTTTTTGTGGTTTTTCCTTGCATTAATTCGTTTGAAATTTTGTTTTTTCCTCCAAATTTTTTTTCCTTCTTTTTTATGAAAAGGACTTTATAATGTGGGTGTTAATCTTCATTTTGAGTGAACGTTTTTGAATCTTAATTTGTTTTTACTAAAATGAAATTAATAAAAAGTCACTCAAAAAGTGTTTATTCGGATATGTTTTGAATGATGTTTTTTCTTAAATTTGCACTAATTTTCCTTTTTCATCTCAACTATGATTTATTATTTTCTTTCTTTTATTTACAGGAGTCTTACAAGCTCCATTCCAGCACAAACTAAGGTAGGTTTTTAATGACATTTAATTTTAACACTCCTTTTTCTGATCTTTTATATATCTTTAATGCTTTTCTATTCTATTAGTGTCTTTTTCTATCTTTGACTACTTCTTACAACACTTCAAACATATTACTCACTAATTATAAACTGAAATTTAATAATTTTTTGTTTGACAGATCACTGATAGTTTATTTTGTATAGATACACATACGAATACTTGTATTTGACAGCAAAACGTCATAGTGAGCATTTGACAACTCAATGAAAAGTTTTAACCGACACATGCATAGAAACGTCAAATTAAGTATTTGACAGCTCTTTGAAAATTTTTAATCAACACCTGCATGGAAATGTCAAAATAAGATTTGACAGCTCACTGTCAATTTTTTAATCAATATATGCATAGAAACGTCAAATTAAGTACTTGACAGTTCATTGACAAGTTTCAATCGATACATGCATAGAAACGTCAATTTAAGTATTTGACAGCTCATTGTCATTTTTTTCATCTATATATGCATATAAACGTCAAATTAGGTATTTGACAGCTCATTAACAGGTTTAAATCGATACACGCATAGCAACGTCAAAATAGAGTATTTGACAGCTCATTGACAGGTTTTTATCGATACATACTCTTTGAACATTTTTAATCAACACCTGCATGGAAACGTCAAAATAAGTATTTGACAGTTAATTTTGTATAGATACACTTTCGAAATTTTAAAATTGTTGAATAAGAATTTGACAGTTGGACGTATCACATCGTCAAAAAAATGAAAGAACTGTCAAAAAATCACTGAATTCATTCATAGAATAATTTTTTTCCTTCCCCTTGCACTTTTTAAAATATTTTATTTCTAATTACGAAACAAATAAACATCATTTTTATATTAAACATATTTTCATTAATATTTTATGTACTCATTTAAATTTTATATGATAAATATTTACTTTTCTTATCTGTTCGCTACTTTTTGTAATCATGAATCATGTTAATATTAAAAATCTGTAATTTCAATATAAATATTTATTTTTTTCAAATGATAAATCTTACAACACATTTGTAAATAATTTAAAATTTTTACCACGCATGCAAAATTGTTCAAAAGCAAATATTTTACTTTAAATCTTTTTTTTTTCTCCAATTTTTCATTTGAATCCTCATCATGTTTCAAATAATTATCTGTGTAAAAATTTATTCTACCTAAAGTACGTTGAGTATCTTCTCTTGATACACTGCCAAGATGAGGTAAAAAAAAGTATTCTTTTTATAATTAAGTAATTAATTAATTAAGATATCGGTGTTGTTTTTGTCAGGATATTAGTATGAAAAAAAAATTTCTTACCTTTATTATCCTTAAGATTTTTTTATGAGTATTTTTTATCGTCTTCTTTTTAAAACTGAAACATTTTGTGGAAGATTGAGAAATACGTTTCAATGTAAATTTTATAAAATTTATAATTAGATTTGTATCGTTTTCACAATCATTGAGATGCCTCTTTTCAAGGACTTTTTTTTCTTGATATCAAATTACAAATATTTCCTTGCTTTTTCTTATTTTTATTTTAGAGAGCACTTGCCTGGTTAAATAAAAGTAATTTTTAATTAGGAGAATCATTAACTTTAAGAGAATTTTGTCATTGTTATTCGATGATGATAAAAATAATGAGCGGATTCTTGAAAATAATTACCTTGTAATTGAAATTAACTTTAATTTAACTTCAAACTGTTTATGGCTTGAAATTAAATGGTTGATGTGCCTCATTTCAAGTTATCGATGGTTAGTATTTCGGATCGTACAAGGTCATTAATTTTTGTTTTGAGAATAATATTGAAGAAAATCCTAAAATAACATTTAAAAACTCAAATTTCTCCTATATTAACGTAATACTCTTAAAAAGCCCTTAAAATGTAATCATAGAAACCAAAAAAAATTAGGATAAAAATAAAAGTTTGCCAATTCAGATTTTGATATGCTTAAAAGTCTTTATATCAGCCATAAAATTAATATAGAAAAAAGTTAAAATGTATCAAAAAGTTTTTAGTTAAAGGAAAACGGAGGTGGTTTCACTCTTTTTGCTCATCTGAAATAATTTTTTACCATTTATGATAATATTTTTATGGAAAAAATGATCCATTTCCATTTTTATATTTCATGAAATTAAATAAAAGTTACCTCGCTTCATTTTTTTTCTTTTTTTTATATACAAATTTTTTGGGATATTGAGCCCAATTTTTTACCACAAAAACTTTCATTTAAATATCAACAGTTAAGGTCCAGGCCCAGAACCAGACTGAGGTTCATCATTACTCGATGATATAAATTTTTATGTTAATATTTAATTTTTATTAAAATAACAATGAAATTAAATTAAAAAAATTACCTACTCAAAAAACTTAAAATAATGACGGTACTTCATCGCATTTAATTGTAACATCACATTAAATAATAAATCATTTCAATTCAAGTCCCATTTTAATATTTTTTGTTCCACCCTCCAGTTAGAAAAAAGGTAAATTTTACCCCCTGAGGATAAAATTTACCCCCTAGGGGGTAAAAATTACCCACTTACAGAAGTATTAAGCAGGTTCTTTAAACAACTTATTTTTCTCTCTTTCAAATTCCTCTCTCTTTCTCTGTGTCAAATTGCTCTCTCTTTTTCTCTCATTTCTTTATATTTAAATAATAAACAATTGATAATTATTGATATTAAATCTAAAATGATTCATGAAATGATTTTCTTATCTCTCATTCTCTCTGTCTTACAAATTCCTCTCTTCATCTCCTGTAATACTACAGCTTCGCATTTAAATATACAGAATTGAAAGAGAGATATACGAATAAGTATTATTTTATCAAACTTTAAAATATTTTGATATCAACGGTAAAAATAAATTGAGAGGAAGATCTAAAAATTCAACTCACAAAACTTCAAATTTAAAAAAATGAGAAAGTCAGAGAGAATAATTTGTAAGAGAGAGAAAAAATTCATTTCATCAAATATTTTAGAATTTCGATATCTATCCATTCGAAAATTTTGTCGCGTTTTTTTTATTCAAAAAAATCTCAAGATTTCAAAACAAATATTAATTTTTAGATCAGCCTTTTCCGAGGGCTTGTTCAGGAATATTTTTTCAGACTTTGGCCAAATTTAATGAAAAATTTAAAACAAACATAAAAAAATTGCTTTTTCGATCAGGCTACGAGGTTCAAGTGCAAAAAAAAATTTTTGTTTAATAATAAATTTTTTGGCATAATAATTGAAAAAATATTACTAATTTAAAAAAAAAATGTCGCTACAAAGACATTAAAAACGCGACAAAATTTCCGAATGGGAAATATAAAGATATAAGAAAAAAAGTTCATTTCATCAAATATTTTTGATTTCGATATCAAATTCATACAAATTTAATACATAATTTGAGAAATAAGAGAGAAGGAGAGAGAAATTTGAAACAGTGAAAGAGAGAGAGAAATTTGAAACTGAGAAAAATAAGTTGTTTTAAAGAAGTTGCTTAATATTTCTGTAAGTGGGTAATTTTTACCCCCTAGGGGGTAAATTTTATCCTCAGGGGGTAAAATTTACCTTTTTCCTAACCGGAGGGCAGATCCAAATTCATTAAGAGAAATGAGTGCAACATTTTAATCGCCCACCTTCATTGCAAACCAAAGAGACAATAATTTTAATGTTATGTGACATATTTTGGGCATGAATTACCTTTCAAAAATAAAATAAAAAGAAAAGATGTTACAGAAAATGTGTGTCACAATAAATATATTTTTTTGCATAATTAAGGCAAATGTCGTCATGGAGTCATTAAATTTGAACTGGATTAAATTTTTGAAGTGAAATTTTTGAAGTTTTACCTTGTCTTAGAAAGAATATGAGATGTTTAATTTAAATTTACATTTCAAATAGATTAAGTTACTCAAAATACTAATTTTTTTTGGTCGTATGGCGAAAATTCAAATTTTATACTAAAAATATTAAATTGATGCTTGGGAAAGTTGAAGGTTTCAAGTAAACGGATATTTGCAGAATATTTTCTTTCAAAAAGAACTGAATGAAAAAAACAACTTAGAATTTAATAATAAAATGAGATATTTTACAACCAGGCGACTTCAATGAAAGATTTAAAAACCATAAATAACCAGGCGTTTCCATTTTCCTTGATTTTTTCAATTCAAAAAGGTTTTCTAAGCAGGCGTTTCCATTTAACCAGAATTTTCCATTGTTTAAATGGCTTTAAACCAGTCGTCTCCTTTAAACTTAATTTTTCCAATCTAAAAATTGTTTTTTAGCCAGGCGTTTCTCTTGTTATAATATGAAACATTTCTAACCAGTCGTCTCCATTGAAACAGAATTTCGACTGAATTCAAAATTAATCGATTCTGTTCAATTCCAAACCTATAGCGTTTTTCTTAAAAAAAAACTGTTTGGTAAGAAATTTCTACGAATTTTATAATTTTCATTGAAAATAAATTGACATGACCCTAAAATTATAATTAATTCAACAGTTTAACTATTCATTTAAATTCAATTTCTTTAAAACACCATCGATTGTCTTTCTCCCTTTGAATGAAAAAAGATTGAAGATTAAGCAGTAATCCTTCATTTTAAACGTTAATTTATCATAAAATCATTCAAAAATAAAATCATTTTTGATTTTTCCGCGAAATAAATAATAATAAAATATTTAAAAGTTTATTACAAAATACCATCATGCTGTGTCTTGTTTGTAAATTATTATTTTTAGCGCATTTCTTGAAAATGTCGATATTGTGGACAGTCATGCGGTCCGTTCGTCCGTCTGTGTCAATGTCGCCAATCATTTAAAAATGTCGCGAATTGTTAAAAAATGTCACCAATCATTGAAAAATGTCGCCAATCATTGAAAAATGTCGCCAATCATTATAAAGAAGTCGTCAATCATTAAAAAAATGTCACCAACCATTGAAAAATGTCGCCAATCATTAAAAAATGTCGCCAATCATTAAAAAATGTCGCCAATCATTGAAAAAAGCCGTCAATCATTAAAATATGTTGCCAATCATTAAAAAATGTTTCCAACCACTGAAAAAATGTCGCCAATCATTGAAAAATGTCGCCAATCATTATAAAGATGTCGTCAATCATTAAAAAAATGTTGCCAATCATTAAAAATATGTCGCCAATCTTAAGAAAAATGTCGCGATATGAACAATATTTTCACCTAAATAAAGATAAAACTCAAATTTGAAGATTTCTTTTCAGTCAGTGTTAAATTTTTGATAAATAGACAAATTCTCTTCATAGAAATGCGCTCGTGTATATCGTTCACGATCACGTTTTAAATTTTAAATTTCATATTTTTGAAAAAGTGAAAAGTTAAGTTGATTTCATCATTCCATAATTTTTGTGTGTGCCATATTTTACCACGATTGTTCGCCATTTAAGACATTAAACGAGCACTTAATAGATTTGCCATTCATAAGCACAGTTAAATCCTTTATTTTCTCATATTATTTTATTTTATTATTTGAAGGGATTTTCACAACAAAAACAAGACTAACAAATAAAGTTATTTTACTTTTGGATCTACTAAAAAAAATAATCATAAAAAATTCATATGACAGTGATGTGAAATTGAGTTCTGGATTTTATTTTACACCGGAAATATGAAAACATCAGCAGTTCAAATAAAAAAGTTAAATTTTACACAAATTTTTGTTATTATTTCATTATTTATTTATTGCTTTACTCGGTTTTATTTTGAAAAACATTAAATTGTGTGCTCACAAAAGCATGGATAATCATTTTCAACTAGGAGAAAAAAAAACGGATTAAGTTCCTAGGCATCATATCTTTCATAGACATTTAAAATATATTTTAAAATTGAGCGCGTGTTACAATGAAAATAAACTTCAAAAAATATAATAATTTTTTTTCTACCATTACTTCCTTCCTGACTCGGAAAATTATTTATTCTGTAATATTAAATAATGCTTTTACTTTTTACTCACTCACTCTCTCTTTGTAAAATGTAAACGTAAAATGAGAATTGTGTGTATGAAATTTTACATTAAACATGTTTTGTTGGCTTAGGTAAAAATTTTATATTATAAAATGAAAATGGTGAATTTTGAAGTTAATTATTAATGAATTTTTGTGTGTGTGTGTGATTTTTTTCAGACATTTTTTAGGAGGTACAAGAAACAGTTTTAAATACAGATTGGATTACAATTCAAATAATAATAAAATTATGACATAAAAATCTATTTGAACAAGCAAATGATAACGTAAGACGATGTATAAGGATTTATTTTTATTATAACCCATTTTTTCTTCCTTTTTCCATATATCCATGATTATGATGTGACAATACCATACAAGAAAAACACACAAGAGATTTATATTATTATTTTTTTATTATATTTAAACTTAAATAATAAGTTTTGAGAAAAGAAAACATAAAGAATATGCAAAGTTCCAATTCGATGCCTGTTGAGAAAAGATACGCTTTACAAGCAGAAAATGTACAGTAAAAAGAAATAAAACCTGAACAAATTGTTGCATTTTCTGGAACAAATCCATTTATCAGTGCAGTGTGTGTTTGTGTATGTGATATTTGACATCATGCAACGTAAAAATGCACATGAGACTTCTGTTGCTTCACTTTGCATATCGTAATAAATAATAAAATAAAATAAAAATAGAATACAAATCTGCAAATGCGAAGAAAAAGTTTCTATTGTAGTTTTTTACTTTATTTTTATTTTATCATCGTTCTTTATTGTTATTATTCTTTTTTTGTTTGAATAGTGTTATCGTATATGTTGAAAATAAATAAAGCGATTTTCCGTTTCAAAGAGAGAGCGAAGGAAAATTTTGCTAAATTGAAAAAATTTTAAAGTAAAAGAATAAAGAAAAGTATTTATGAATCTTTAATTTTTTTTCTATTTAATGGTTTTTATTATGAGCAAATGCATGTTCTGTTCAAATAATGAGAATTGTAAAGAATATTCCTGTTGCTTAAGATAGGGTGGCGATTTTATGTTGAAAGTTTGAATTCGAATAGCTGAGTAACTGTTTCTGATTGCAAAACACAGAAAATGATTTCGATTGAAATTTTTTATGATCTCAGAAAGTTTTAAGGCCTCAGTAAACTGCTTTCAATTGACAGTTTTAAGGCTTCAGTAAACTGCTTTCGATCGAACGTTTTAAGATCTTAGTAAACTGCTTTCGATCGAACGTTTTAAGGCCTCAGTAAACTGTTTTCGATCGAACGTTTTAAGGCCTCAGTAAACTGTTTTCGATCGAACGTTTTAAGGCCTCAGTAAACTGTTTTCGATTGAACGTTTTAAGCCCTCAGTAAACTGCTTTCGATCGAACGTTTTAAGATCTCAGTAAACTGCTTTCGATCGAACGTTTTAAGGCCTCAGTAAACTGTTTTCGATCGAAAGTTTTAAGGCCTCAGTAAACTGTTTTCGATCGAACGTTTTAAGACCTCAGTAAACTGCATTCGATTGAACGTTTTAAGCCCTCAGTAAACTGCTTTCGATCGAAATTTTTAAGGCCTCAGTAAACTGCTTTCGATCGAAATTTTTAAGGCCTCAGTAAACTGCTTTCGATCGAACGTTTTAAGGCCTCAGTAAACTGTTTTCGATCGAACGTTTTAAGGCCTCAGTAAACTGTTTTCGATCGAACGTTTTAAGACCTCAGTAAACTGCATTCGATCGAACATTTAAAGGCCTCAGTAACTGCTTTCGATCGAACATTTAATGGCCTCAGTAAACAGCCTCAGTAAACTGCTTTTGATTGAAATGTTTTAAGCTTCAGTAAACTGCTTTCGATCGAACGTTTTAAGACCTCAGTAAACTGCTTTCGATTGAACGTTTTAAGACCCCTGTATACTGCTCGCAGTCGAAATTTTTAGGCCTTAGTAAACTGCTTTCGATCGAACGTTTTAAGGCCTGAGTAAACTGCTTTCGATCGAACATTTAATGGCCTCAGTAAACAGCTTTCAATTGAAATTTTTAAAGCATCAGTAAACTGCTTTCGATCGAACGTTTTAAGGCCTGAGTAAACTGCTTTCGATCGAACATTTAAAGGCCTCAGTAAACTGCTTTCGATCGAACATTTAACCCATTTCCGTCCAGCGTTGCGTTTTCGCAACGTTACCTTTGTCTCAAAATATCTCGAAAACCGTAAGGAATTTTTACAAACTAGTTTTTCCTACATAAGCTTTGAAGGAAAATCTAATCGACCTGTTTTTGGATTTTTCTTAAATATTTTTGGAAATAGGCTTAAATTTGCGTTTTAGAAGGCAAGTCGTGATGTAAGCAGATGTAAGCATTTTTGTATTTTGGTAAGCAGAACACAAATTGACTAAAATTTGATATAAATATTCATAATTTTCTTAATTTTTTGATTTTTATCTATTGGAAATATGAATCTTTAAAATTTTAAACCATTTATTTCAAAAAAATTAAGCAGCAAATAACCCTTTTTGACCTAAGTGCTCAAAATTTTCAACAAGATTTTAAGCCTTATAACTCAAAATTAAAAATACGTTATTTTCTTAAAATCAGTTTTGTCATAATTCAAAACACTACACCAAAAATCAGATCCCTAGGTCTGCTCCTTCATAGTCCGGACGGAAATGGGTTAAAGGCCTCAGTAAACAGCTTTCAATTGAAATTTTTAAAGCATCAGTAAACTGCTTTCGATCGAACGTTTTAAGACCTCGGTAAACTGCTTTCGATCGGAATTTTAAAGGCCTCAGTTAAATGCTTTCGATCTAATATTTACAAAAACTCAGACACTAATTTCATCAAATTTGTGTCAACCTAATGCTATTCTAAGTCTAAACTCTTAACAAATCATGCACAAATCACATTACCAAAGCAACAGACAAATATTAATAAATAAACATGCAGGAGTCTTGATCTCAGCAATACATTTTCAATTTGAAAGACATCTTTCAGTTCCTTTGTAAAAACAACAAGATACCTTTTTGAATGAAAACTCAATCAGAATTTCTTGAGTAGATCAAAGAAAATGCATTTCAAATAACACCCCAAAAGCTTAATAAATTTCTTTGAAACAAAATGTGATACACCATAAAAAAGAGACTTTATTCAAAACTTTTAATTAATAATATTCAACTTTTATTTTCATTGTAATATCATGCAACTTTGTATGTGTGTGTATCGTAATATGAAATTTTGTAATAATATTAAATCATAAATATGAAACGAATCAAATGAAAATGAATGAAAAATTTCAAATAAAAGGTCATCCTAGTCATTTTATAACTCTATCACATATTTCACCTTATTCGGTTGATTTAACATTCAGGTGAGTTTAGATTTTAATTAAAAGTTTATTATTAATTTTATCTCCTTTTTCACTATGTTTTAATTGTTATTATAAAAAAGTTTTTTTTCTCTCCTTTAACGATGAATTATAAAATATGATATGCAACTTTTAGTGATAACTCAGCAGGTGTTTAAATTATTGAAAAATGGAAAAATTCTGAAAATTATATTAAAATGTTTCCTGCAAAAACAATTATAAATCGATTTTTTTTTTAATTTAAATAGAAAAACAAAATTTCAATATTCTAATTTTTTTAACATTAAATTTCCATTTACCCAGATTTTGTTGGGATCAAAAAAAATTTTTTTTTTTCACTTTTAAATAGAAAAACTGACTTGAATTGTCATGAAAAGCACAAAAAAAAACAAACCTGCGGTCATTTCACAAAGGACATTGTTATACGTTACAAAAACATTTTTATATATATTTTTTTCTATTGAAGCGATTACAAAAAAAAGAAATACACAATACAATGAGAATATGTCATACTTTGGGGCATTTTAATGATACAGATGAGCAAAAGAGGACACACACTCACATTGTTGAATAAATATTTTTCTTTCTGGGATAAAAAAAATTTAGTACACACACACAACCACACACACACACACACACACATAAATAAATGTATAATTATTATGGTTTAGTTAACATTTATGTGAGAATTTTCATTAGGCAGGGGCTGAGTTTCAAGTTTTTATTGAAATTGCGCTTTCATTTTGAAACAAAATCCTTTAATCAAAAATACTGGACAAATTTCATGGTTTCCATTCCTTGTAAGTTAACAAAATCCTTAAAAAAAATAAAACATATATTTTTTTTTATAATATATTTGAAATCAACAATAGAGTTACTGTTATATTTCAAACATGAAAATGCCTGAAGCTATCAAAATTATAACATAACATTGCCATGTTTTGCTGGAAAATTTTTTTCTACATTGATAAAATTCCATTGTTTTGATTTTCTATTGAAAAAAAACCTGAATTGTAGTTAGTTTTACAGTAAATACTTAGTTAATCCATTTTTACCGCTAGAGGGCTTTACTGAAAATTTAAAAAAGTAGGACGAGGGAGTGAAATTGATTAGAAAAATTATTTCGTGCCCTAATTTAAACAATTTTTGTAAATAATTTAAGGTTAATTTTAAAAATTTACTTAGTTTCAAGATTTTTAAATTGACAGTTATTTTAAATTGACCGTTAATGTCAATTTTCTGATTTTGTTCTCCAAAAACTAAATTATTATTAACATTATGTTAATAAAACATTGGAATAGTAACATTAATTTAATTTTCAAATATTATTACAAACATTTACTTTAGTTAACAATAATTAGTACATATGTAAATTTTTTGTTTGATGTTGATTTTAATAAACAAAAAGACCACCCATACAAAAAATGTTGGATATGAAACACATGAATTTTGTGTGTTAAGGTCATATTTGAATTCATTTACTTTGAAATCCATAGGGTATGTGGCCTGTCATCGATCACCTTAGGAAAACATTTTCTATGTGTGACTCCTTTAGTAAAATGACGGTTAACTAAATGTTTACTCAATTTTTTTTATGCACAAAAATATTAAAAGTTTTATCAAATTTATTGTCCTTCTTCATTATTCAAACTAACTCAGTCTTTTAACAGTTGTTGTTTTTTCATATTTTTTTGTCTGTGTTTTTTTTTGCCGACAAGCAAATGTGGTAAACCACGATGTATTTGGAATAGTTGAAATTGAAAGAAGAAAGAGACGTCTAGTGAACGATAAAGTTTGTGAAGTCATAAAATTATGGCACATGTTCTCTTATTTTATTTTATTACTATCTTAAATGACTCACTGTGAAAGAATTTCTTTTATAATTGTTAAAATGCTCTTTTGTACTGGTCTTGGATTGGTCCGTCAGGATGAGTGAAGATTTGCTGAAACATTAGATTAAATATAAAGAGTTTGGAACTGGATTTGACCTTAAAGTTCTTTGGACAGACTCAAACTGAAATACTGCCTATTAGAGCCTGCACTTAGACCTTACTTTTACCTATCGTGCTCGACATCAGAGGGCCGTAACCTGTCATCTCGAACAGGCGCAATCTTTATATAGCTGTTAACTCGAATTGAGTAGCCCGAAAACGCAACATTTGAGTTTGTTAAGTTTCATGTGCAAGGTTAGGACTGAAATGTCAACCTTTTGATCGATATTTCCTAACGTGGTTTGTCTTGAGCTTCGCCTGGTTTCAATTTGACAATTTTACTTCTTGACAGTCATCTTTCAATTTGACAATCGTCTTCTTCTTTGAAAAGTTTTTAGAATCAGGTCGGATCAAGTTTACCTTTAAAACAATGATCGAAATTATTCCGATTAGCACAAGAACAATTTCGATTGTCATTCAAGCAAAAATCGTCAATGTGCTTGAATTTTCATTCGTATTCACATTTCAACATTTTTTTTATTGTTTCAAACAAAAAGTTATGCACAAAAAAAAAATATATTACTAACGTCTACAAACTTAACTACAAATTTTCCTTGCTCAAAGAAACAAAAAGAAAATACACACAAAGCAATAAAAAGCTCAGCAAGAAATCACAAAATTAAAATGTGCTGCTGTTAAAATTAATGAACATAAAAATTAATGAGAGAAAAATTAAAATGCATTTTATTTAAAAATGTTTTTTTTTTCATTTTAATTATTCTTTCAAATAAAATTTGCTTGGTTTTATTAATTTTAGTTTAATGATAACGATTTCAGTGCTCAGGTTTCGAAAAAATAATAATAATAATTTATAATAATTGTAACGATAAATTAGTACGAGTTGAACTTGTTAAAATGGCTCATTTATTTTGTTAAAAAAAATGTTAAACAAAAAATTCTTATCAAGGACATGTCCGAAAAATATATACAAACAACAGCTTTGACTGATTACACTCATATGAACTGGAAAAAAAAGCAACAGTCTCATCGCGTGAACTATGATAATAACAATAAATTTTGGGTACATTCATTAATTAGTGATAAGCGATACACAACCTTTTTTAAAAGGAGAATTCTGGTGTAATTGAAATGGAAATGCGTCTTAGGTGTTAATTTGGTTTGAAGATACCCGGACATGTCTGATTCTTAACTTACCTAGACCATGAAGTTCAAAAACTCGAAAAGTGGCTTTTTATCGAAGCCAGGAATTATTCTAAGGCTCCTTCATGATGGTGCATACCGCACAATGGGTTCGACTTTCCTGCTTTCTGATTGTCAAAGAGAATTTTGACGTGACCTTTCAAAGAACCTGCAATATTTGAGAGATGTATTGACCGATTGAAATGAAAATGCACTTTCTCATAAAATTTAATTTTATCTCTCACTTTTTCATACATTTTTTGTTGTTGATTTTTACATTTTGTTCAAAATATGCTGCAAATAGTACGCTTATCAATTATGTAAGAACACGTGTGAGTACTTTTTTCCCTGTTATTTAGAAAAAGGTGCAATACCAGCTGTTTTATCGCTTCACTGTCACCATATATTACGAAGAAAAATAAATGGAAGAAGAACCAACATAAATATAATTGTCTTTTTTTTGTGTTGTGGTTGTTAAGGTGATAAACTATTTCCATTGTTTCACTTAATTGCTTTGTTTGTTTTCATTAGAACTAATTCAAAATTTTTTCTCATGAATTTTAATGTAATTCAACCCAAAAAAAAAATGCATATGCCATGTTAATTCTAAAACTTCATGAAGTCTGAATAAAAAAAATAAACAAAAATTAATCCTAAACAAATATAAACAACGCTTTAAATTCATCATTCATATATAATTAAAATAAAAAAATGCTTACCTTAACGCTTTTATTTCACATTAATTTATTTGAGTAATATTTTCAAAGCCACACACACACATATGTGTGTTTTGATCATGATGATTAAGGTAAACAGATACATCACATTTATGTATTTTTACCGATAATGTACTTTTTTTATGTGTGAGGTAGACATCAAATGATAGTTATTTACATTATAATTTTCGCTTAATATCGTCAGTTTGACTGGCGTTGTTATACATTCATGGTTAAAAATGCGGGTGACTTATTATCATGAATATTTTTTTTTGATGGCGGTATAATATCAAAAGTTCTGTTGACTGAACGAGGAATCGTTTTTTATTTGATTTTATCTATTTTTTATGATGATAGATTGTTTTGATTGACTGAATTACGGTTATTTTAAAATATATTTAAATGTTTTGACATATTTCATGTGGTTTTTTTGTTTCTATGAAATACAGATATTTTCAGGCTTAATTCGGTGCTTGAAAAATTAGTCACGTTTGATTAATATTCAAGAATTCATTACTATGAGCAGTCGTTTTACTTTCTTACTTAGCTAACCCTACAATCATTTCATAGTCTAGACCTTGTCAATAACTGAATTCCAGATCGCCGTATTCTGCGCTTTTTTTTCTTGTTTCCTCGACGCGTCGTAGCGTTTTACAATCTGATTTGACGCTATCGATCGATATCACTTTAGGTTTTCATCAGGACGACCGTCTAAATTGTCCCGAAGTATATGACAATGGCTTAGCCTATTCAAGCTTCGTGATTTAAATCAGACCAGATCAGATTTCTACACAGAAAAGAACCAGCACTCAGACCTACAAACGGATCAATTGCGCACTTCCATTCATCATCATACCTAAAGTAGAAGATCTTGTTTGGTTCACAAAAGTCTCTACACCTTCTCAGAAAACTAATCTCTTCAATGACTAAGTAATAGTTCCGTTTTAGGACCCCGATTATTGCAGTCGCTTGCCATTTTTACTCCTCTTTCACCGGCATCGTTTATACATAAATATCATGTATGTTTCTTTTTTCCACCGTTTCTTCATATTCTTTGTCTGAATTTCAGTTTCCATGCACTCCTATTTTTTGCATGATAGCTTTTGACGACCCTTTTTACCTTTTTACCCTTTTTGGAAATAACAATACAGCAAGAAAAATAAATACAAACCTTTACTTATGTCTTACTCTATGACTTGTAATTAATCTGATATCAATGATTTTTTCAAATATTGGGATGAACTTACTTAGTGTCACAATAACTGACCCTTCCTATTTATGATAAAGTCATGACTGTGAAAGTACTTACCAATCACCTTTGCTTTACCTGAAATAATAAAAAATAAAATTAAACATCGATAAAATAACATTAAATTGAAAATTTCCTCAACTAAATACCTTCCAATTCACATATAAATTTGTTTAGAATTCAAAACATTATTTTAACACAAAATAACATAATCATTAAATTAAACAATTCGCACAAATGTCACAGTTCTCATAAAATTTTTGACAATAGAATGCAAAATAATAATCTCTTTAAATATTCAAATTATGTTTTTTACATTTAATACCGTATTATTCTATTTTTTTTAAATATTATTTCATTTCATTTCATATAAAAGTTGACATAAAACAAAAAAACAGTAAACAAAAATTTCTTTGAATTACATTCCACATCCAACTCTCTCGGTGTGTGTTCATGTGTTGGTTTTATTAATTCAGCTTCATTTCATATCATAATAAAATATAAATATAATTTAATGAATTTTAACAATGCATGACCACATTTAATTGCAAATAATGCAAATAATAACAATAATAATTTTTCGATCCTGATATTTTGTGTGTTTGATTCACCCGTGGGCAATGAAAAATTAATGCATTAAATTTCTCCGAAAAAAGCATCATAAATGTGATGCAATTTTAATCAATATATGTGAATATGGTTCATTAAGTGTACATAACATAATATCATAAATGTTCAACTAATTTTATGTATTTTATTTGTGATTATGGTTGAATGGAGCTAATATGAAAGTAAAACAATGCACAGGTCTAAACATGTAGTTCTCTCTAATTAATTTTATACAGTTAATTAAAATAATTGTAACAAAATTTTGAGTATATTTTAAAATTTACATGATTAAATTTGTGTGTGTATGTAAATATTTGATCATTAGCATCAATAATAATAATAATCACAACAATGTATCGCAGCTTTTAATTTTAAAATTTGTTCATGATTTCATTTAATACTGGAATGTTTTCATTGATATATTCTGTTCTAATTGGAGTATTTCTTATTGGAATTTTTTGTTCACCTGTGTGAATTCTAAGGACTGCAGGTAAAAAAACACCTTGACCTTTTTAAACTTCTTTTAAACAGAATAAAAAGTGAGGGCATGATTTTGTGACCTTTTGATCTTGTTTTATAAAATTTTATCATACAAATAATATTCATACGTTTTTTTCCATCATCATAAATTTAGTTTAAAATAACAAAAAAAAAAAATATTTGACTTTGAAACGAGACTCTTCTTCTTTTTATTTAAAAAAAAAATCGCTGTCTATCTTTTGTTGTACATCTTCATACATAATACGGAATACACACACTGTCACACATCATGTGTTGTGTACGTCCAAATATAACAAAAATAATAATTGAATTGACTTTTCACAATATCACATAAGAACAGACACCTACTAAATTAATTCTCCACACACACACACATTGCACAGAGAGAAAGAGAGACGTTTTATTCATTGTTTTTTTTTTAAATTATTTTTTATTATTATTTTTAATAATGTATCCATATCCATAAGAACTATATGTATGTATATCAAATTTTGTTTACATAACAACAACCACTAACATATATTTTATTACCGAAACATGCACCAAGATGCGTGCATCGTACATATACAAAAATTTATATGTAGACAAAATATAAAGTGAACAATCCTAAGAAGAAATAATGAAAAAAAAAAATAATATTGAATGTGTATTTATATCGTTATTTTGTATTTTATCGTTATATATGTATAAAAATACCCAAAATGATATTATTATAATATTCCTTTTCGTTTATTTGTTCAATATATATAAATGAAAAATAAACGAATTCGTCTGTATATAGTTTTGTGTGTTAATGTGAAGAATCAACTGAGTTTATATATGATTATAATAATAACACTAATAATAATAATGGATGAATGAATAGGATGAGAGTTAGCATACGAATTTACGTTGAAATAAGTGTGATATTATTTTTAGAAGTGCTGTAGATTTTGACCTGAAATTTTATGTCTCGGAAACTATTTTCAATGTATTTTCACATAAAAACAAGTTGATACACTGACGGATCAAATTGAGCCATCTTAGATTGAAATTTGTCTCGATACAGATATAATTATTGTGGTATATTGAAGGCTACTGAGGAGGTATTAAAGTATAAGTAGGAGTATTAAAGTTCATTTGCAAAGCTGAAGTGTAGCCTGTTTTGGGTAGTTTTAAATAGAAAAGTCGTGACTAGACACATTTCATAAACATGTTTATGATCTCATTTGTGTTCTCATTTGAGGAAGGGCGCCTGTATTTCCAGGCGAAGCCTGGAGAAGGAAAAGATAGACCAGCAGAAGAAGATATGGAAGAATTGGAACCAGAGGAATTGGAGGCGGCCGAGTAAAATAAAGATAAGCCAACAGAAAAAAAAGTTTTGCCAGGGGTCCGATATAACAAGGCCTATGAATTAAAGTTACAACATCTCAAAAAAATAAATAAATAAAAAATAAAGAACATGTGCATCATCTGCATATAATACTTCCAATTAATAAAGTTTTAATAGCTTGGTCGGACTTGCTTTCGATGGATTTGGCATAATATGTTTTAAATTGCGTGCGAAGGTTTTGCCATTTGAGTTGAAGATTGTTTCCCAAGAATCTAGCATTAAAAATATTTTATGCAATGTCCTGCTGAGTACTCTTGCGCCTTAAACGACTTTTGTATTCAGTGTTTTCAGCATTCCACAACATTGGATTTGCTTCAACTTCAATTTTATTTTATTATTATATTCACGATTAAACTTAAAGTGTTATAAAAAACGTTAATAAACTTTTCTTATGTTTCACTCGATAACTCGTTATTAATCTGATATCGATAATTTTTTAAATATTGGGATGAACTTCCTTAGTGTCATAATAATCAGCACGCAATCTAAGCAGAAGCAAATTAATGTCAACTCTGTCAAATGCTTTCTTTAAGTTCGTATATACTGAATCATTTTTGGTTGCCGTGTTCCATTTTGGACAGCAAAAGTTCGTGAGTGCAACCATATTGGATTCCATGGATCTTCCAGGAACAAATCTATGTTGACGAATGTTGACAAGAGGGCATAAAATAGGTATAATCTTCATAAACACCAACTGCACGAACAATTTCAGAATACTGCATAGTTTCACTACTAAACTTATCTTACGAATAACAGTCTTATCTTAGTTTAACTATCAAATGTTTGTTTGTGGAGCTATCTAAAAGCTCATGAAGCCACTCTCCTTAGAATTTTACAGATGTGGTATGTTGGTATATTTGGCTCTATTTTCAAGATCTAGTTTTTCATGTTACTTCGAAGCTCTCTCTCTTCTCTCGGGTACGAACATTTCCTAATGTTACTGAAATAAAGTCCAGCCTAAAATCAAATCAATATTTTCATTAAAATCTTTTAGTAGTCAAATCTAAGTACCTAAGCAGATTGTTTTATGGTGATTTTTGATATGATCTTATTGAAAGTAAACTTTTTTGATTAATTTTTTTTCACAGTTCTCCTTCTACACCCATTGCAGGTTATGCTTTCCACTGTTCGTATATTTTGCATGTCAAAATCAGGATGTCACCTGCTCTAGCCTAAATTTTACTGTTTTTTTTCACAATACATTCCTTCTATAATAATCAGACAATTGGTCATCAATTTTATCTTCTTATAAACATCACAATAATAATAATAAAAAAAACATCGAGCACGTCACAGTCAAAGTCATATACATAAATTTATTAAAATAATATCATACAGACACATCTATAATAAAATGTATACATGATAGCAACTTAAGAAGTGACTTAATATACACTGATGACTTTGAATGCATGAATGTATGTATGTGTGTGACTCTTCTACACTTTTAAATAAAATATTCTGTATTTATCCATCCGTTTATACAAATATCATGGTATATTTATTTCATTCTACACTCCACACACAGCGTGACTAGCCGCGTATCGCGTATATAAATATATATACAAAAATAAATAAAGTATAAAAAAAAATTAAACACAAAAGGTTTTTTTTGAGTATCGAAAATACTAAATACTAACCATGCTTTTAGTTAAAAATTTTCTGTCTTTGGGACACATGATTTGATCTATAGTTGCGCGTTTTTTTATTATATTTATTATTATTATTACATATATTTGTGTTTTTTAAACTTTATATATCTCATTATATACTTTTACTTAAATAAACAAATATTCCTATTATTACTTTAAATTGAATCGTTTTTGGAAAGACAAGATCCAATTTCAGAGAAAGAGTTCTAGTGAAATATAAATTCATAAAGTATAAAAATACAAATGAATGAAACAGTGAGATCATTACAAATGTAATAAAGATCAAAAAAAAAATTAAAGATGTTAAACTGAGAAATTTGAATGAATATTTTTTTTGTGTCTTTCATTCTTAATTGTAATTTTTTTGTTTTGTGAAATGTTAAATGTCAATTTAATTTCAAACGAAATTAGCGCGTGTTTTAAAATTTGTATCTATTATTTCCGCTGTTAACACAAAATTATATTAAATTTGACTTCTAGTTCAAAAAAAAAATTTTATTGAAAAATATACAACAAGATAAAGAAAAAAAATACAAGAAAAAAATAAAAAGTACATGAAAAAAAGAAGATATAATTAATTGATTTATCTACAGTTGTGTCATTTCACACTTCTTACATCATTTATTGTATGTTGATGTCAAAAAAATTTTGTGTGCCTTTAAAAAAATAAAAATTTAAAATCAGATTGAAGTGAATTTTTGCAAGAAAAAAAAAGTTTATGATAATAAAAATATTTTTTTAATAAAAAAAGTTATAATTGAATCAAATATTAAAAGAAAATATTGTAGAATCAGCAAAATTAAATTTAATAATAACGGAGTTGTTTAAACAAATTATTGTGTGATCCGGTAAAATAATATTCAAAAATTGTGTTAAAATTGAAAAAAAAAATTGTCTGTGTTTGTTTTATGTGTAATAATTAAATATTTTTGCTTAAAAAGCAATTCAAAAAAAAAAAAAACAAAAAGAACGCAAAAAATACATTAATCAAAAGAGGTAAGAAATCAAAAGTTTTATAATATTTATAATAAATTTGGTGGTTAATTTGAATGTCGTTTTCAATTAATTTTGTCGTAATAATAATTAACTTGATGTTTATGTCCTGAAATTTTGATTTGATTGAAATGTACTTGTTGATGTTAAATTATGAATAAAATGGTTCTGGACAGAATTTTATATTACAAATTTCTGAGTTTCATGGATAATTTACGACTATTAACTCAAACAACCTTTATTTTTTGATTAATTATAATATTTGGGCCAGAATATTCAATAAAATATTAATTTTAATCAAGACTACCAGCTCCAGCTATGTCTTTGAAGGAGAGAGTAATAAAATAGTTTCACAGTTTTATTTTGCTTGACGGACGATAGAGGGAGATATGTCTTATTCAGGGACGAATTTAGTATTTTTCTTTGTAGAGGTGGCAAATTTAGGTTTTAAGTCAAATACCTCCAATTGTAAGAGTTTATTCATACAAATCGTACATTTAACGGGGAGGAGGGAAGGCTAAGCGTTTCCTTGCTTCTGAGTTGTAAATTTGATTTCAACTCATTTTGAATTCCCGGTGAATGAAATAACATAAAATATGTTTGAATTAATTTCAAACCAGATTAAAATTTACTCACTTCTAACCCTTTGAAGTTCAGAGGCTGAAAAGTGTACTGAAAATGTCAAAACGTTAATCAAAATTGACCTATAAAAATGAGAAATTTAAATTTCAATTTGTGGAAAATAATTTTTAGTAAAGTTTCTAAAAATCAAATCATGAAAGGTTTTTGAAATTTTCACTTACATTCGTCGTTCAATGTTTTCGTACGAGCTCTTATGAGACTTATACATATTATTGCAGTAAAGGCTATCCACAAAAATTGGGTTGGACTCAAATTATGCTTCTTAACTTCTTCGGATTTCAACATACGCAAGCAATGTAAAGGATTAGTTACCCTTCAATTACGATCGTCCTTTTTGTTTTCCTTTGTTTTCTTGGGTTTTCGTTTTTAATTGGTGGTTACTCTTCTTTTTTCTCATTCCTGATTCCCCATTTTTTCGTCTAAAAGTTGGGATAGGAGAGGAGCAAATTTTTTAATTCTCCTGGTGATGGCATAAGTTACTCATCAGTAAACCATTCGGGGTATCAACTAACGGTTGAAGTATGTTGACTCGCTGTGGCATTGCGCAACTGAATATTCCATTTAGCTTGCATGCTTCAATCCTTAGTGAATCCTTTTACAGTTATTGCTGATATTTAATGAGTTGTGAGACTCACAGTGTGAGTGGCATCGACCAACCGTCTTTTTCATCTTGACAAAATTGGCAGGGTTCAAGGAGAAAGGTCGGTGGCAATTTTTTATGTTTTTGGCTGAAGATCTTGGCATGCTGACTGTTCTAATATTTATGAAGTTTATGCCGTTTAGCTCGCATGCTTCAATCATTAGTTATTGCTCTTACAGTTTTTGCTGATATTTATTGTGAATGGCATCGATCAACTTTTTTTTTCATTTTGGCAATGTCGGCAATATTTAAGACCCGTTAGCAATGTAAGGGTTAAATCAACAATTCTCGTTCTATAATTTTATTTTTTACTTCCGCTAAAATAAAATTAAAAATATTAAATTAAATTTTATTAATTTCCGACACAAAACAATTATCCAACAAATTTTCTTCATCAGTACGCGAACTATAACAAAAAAATGTAAATAAAAAACATAAATTATCGATTAAATTTTGATAATCAATCAACTAAGTTAAATATACAACCACAAAATTACAATAATTTACATTGTTTACGTAATTTCTAGTTGAATTATTGTCATATTTTATTGAATTTTCAATTCTAATACATTTCATTCATGTTTTTTTTCTGTCCCGGCTCTATATTTATTATTGTTTGCATGATAATTGTGATTAAATTCCATGTCGCTTATTGTACAAGAAAGTTTTTTTTCATTCTACTACTTTTAATGAAACACCCTCATTACAACATAACATTAAACATTTGTTATATTTTTTGTGTACTTTTAATTATAATGAAAAAAAATAAAATATAATATTTGAGTGTCAATGAGAATTTATTTCAATTATAATTGAATTTAATTAAAATTGAATCGAATTGAATTGAAATGAAAAAAAAATGTATGGTGGTCAATCGATTTAATTAAAAAAAACTGTGAGTGGGATCTCACAATTCAAATCTTTTATAAATTGGGATTCAATATAAAAAAATGTTAAAAAACGGAAAGTAATTCACATTGAGAAAGGTCTCTTCTTAATATTTCGATTCATTTACTTGCAAAAATAAGTCTCTTCCGCTCGATGAAACAATTGGTTGTAAAAACAGGTGCTTATTCTTCTTCTTTTGTTAAATGTGTACATATTTATTCCAATTTCTTTGTATGTATGAAATTTCATCATAAAATAATATTTTGATTTCTCTCTGTTTCTATACACAATATTTTAAATAATAATATAAATTTAATTCTTGTTCAAGAGACACAAAGATCCGAATAAAAAATAACATGCCTCTAGTGTGTTTATTATACGCAAGAGTGATTCTTTTTATATTAGATCTTCCTTTTTTATATTTTACTTTATTCTTGATATATTTATATATTTTTTATATGTCTTCACTTGAATTCATCATTTTATAGTTTTTTTTTCACTTTACAAAAAAAAAATCTTACATTCAATACACGTTTATAGACGTACGTCTGAACACCGAAAATGAAACATCTCCCTTTTTATTATTGTATACTTAAATTTTTCTGTGTATTCTGCAGTTTTTTATATGATTTTTAATATTATTCTTTAATTTATGATAGAAGTTTTTTTAACTTTGTAAATTTTGATAGTTATGTGTTTTTTTTTATATGATATGTAACATGAGTGATGTTTAAATGAAGATTTTAATCATCGTTATAGTGAATCATTTCAAGTTCGCGTGAATTTGAAATAAATTTAAGGTTTGTGATGTTTTTTGAATTTTTGAGATAGGGCCTTTTGAGTATAAAAATGGTAAAAATCGTTAAAATTTGGCATACCAGGTACTTTTGATAAAAAATCGTGATTTGAAAGCAAAAAGCGGCACAGTTAAAAACTGTCAATTTTTTACTAGACTGAAGCTATCAACGACCTTATCAACCGCTTTGTCAGCGTCGAGGAGAGATTTTTCGGACCCCCAGAACCCTACCCGTCACCCTCACAGTGTCCTCAACGACTTTTATCCTGACTTTCTTTTTTATTGCTTTTCTTCTTCGTGTAAATCACAAAATCAGCTCTCAGAGCCCTCAGTGTCTAATCGTAATACCCAGATACAAAATGCTGTATTTTTTCATTCTCTATCGATTTGCATACTCATCAATGAACATTTTGTGAAACTAAAGTCAGTTTTTGGATTTTCCTGAAAATAATATTTTTCAATGTTAAAATTCGGGACATTCGAAAATCGGAATTGTCCCGCCCAAAAGTGAGCAAATTGTATGCCTAGTTAAAATAAATTGTTAAGTGAAAAGAAGATAATTGTTGAGCCAGTCTTTGTAAATTGATAAGTGAAAGCTCACAGATCGCTAAATCTCCTCGAGTCCCATCGAAGTGCACTTTTCTAAACCGCCAGGGGTTAGAATTTCTCATTTTTGATATTCTCGTCAAATTCCATTTTAAATTTTATTTTTGGGTGAATCTTCTAGTAAAATAACAATTCAATGAACTTCTTTTAAATTTCAATTTCATGAAAGATTCCCTTCAGATTTTATACACATTTTTTAAAGACATATCAACTTGTTGCTATTAATACATTTCTAACAAAACAATAAAAATGCAACATACACACATTTTGTAGCGTCTCTACATCTAAGTACAGACAACTCCCCTTCATTTATTTTTTATGTGACCATCATTTTACACTGTTTCTTCATGGTATTCTAATTTCATTTTTATAACAAAATTAAATTCTTATTTGATTTTTTTTTTCACTTCGTCTCCATCTCCATCATAATATTTTTTTCGTCTTGTTTTTATTTTATATTATTTTTTAACGTTCACTTGTAGCACTGATTCATTTTTCATATTCTTTTGAAGAGAATTTCATGCCATTTATATAAAAAAAAATAAAAATTGAAGAAGAAGAATAAGACACAAAACACATCAAGGTAAATGCATCACATATCTCATCAAAAATCATTTTTCACATCACATAAATACACAAACAAAAAATCTGCTAGACAAAATATTACAAGACCTCATATTTCATAATAATAACAATCATGTGATACAATATTTAATTTTTTTTCTTGTAATTCATTACTAAAACATTTAAAAGGGAAAATACAACATTAAAATTTATTTGAGTTTCAATGCAAATTCTGGAATATTTAATATTCAAAATTTAATTTTCTCTCATACTTTGAATATCACATATGCTTAAGTTATTCGTGCAAATGTGTTTTAATAGTTCAAAAATAATAATACAAAATAAACTAAAAGTGTAAAATACGATAAACAACAAACTGAAAATAAAATAATGTACTCTCTTTAAATGTATTCAAAAAGAAAATTTTGTGCTTATAAAACAAAGAAAGAAAAAAAAAATTTTTTGGAAAATCAACAGAGATAAACAGTTCATGAAAATTTTGTTGTATGCTTGTTGTATTTTCATTATTATTGTTATTAAATATATGAACTTTGATATCAAGCGTATATTTAACAATATTATTAAGTTTATGTAAATAAAAGTAAGTTTCACATGTATGAAAATTGTTGTATTGTTGGTATAAATTTTCTATTTGAACTGGGACTGAAAGAATAATAATAATAATAGTAAACGAATATTTTGTTGCTAAGAAAATACAGAAAATTTTACATGTGTTTATGTTATGATTAAGTAAACAAAGAGGAAAAATATTAGAGGTGGAAGGGTTTTTACTTTGGTTGAATTTATTGGATCGATTTAATTGAGATTGAAGTGAAAGGAATTGAGGGGTAGCCAAGGGGTATTTTAATGTGGGCTTACAAGGCTCTACCACGTACCATTAGAGTGATGAAGCTCATATTACTTTCACCAAACTCTCCATAGTGAGAGATAAACCTTAAGTCTAAGACAATGCTTGCTTTCATACTGGCATCCAAGAGAAGTCACATCCAAAACGGAAGAGAGTCAAGGTCAGCGATGTCGCAAATTTCAAACTTTTTTTCTGTCCTCAAATCGCTTTGGTACTCTTTTCAAAGACTGAGTTGACTTCATTGCTTGTTCTATTAACTGAAACAAAAATTAAAGTAAGGAATGGAATTTGAGCCCCCATAAATTTATAAACTAGCGAAAATCACGTGTATTCTCTACTAAGTTCACTTAGCTTTCACGTCTGTACCTCAGCGTTGCTAATAAATATTAAGCTTTACAGCAAAAAAGATATAAACACTAACCTACAAAGGAAATTGAATTATAGATGGCGCTTATCGTCTTCTTATTTTTTAAGGTGAAGTCCTTTAAATGCATCTTTAGCCAGACAGCGTTCATCATTAGCTCAATACCTCTTTAACACCTCTCCTCTTAACTAAAGCCCATTCACTGTTTAAAAAAATAATAAAATAGAGGGCGCTATTTGTCGTTTATTAATAAATCAATACCAATTACACTCTCAACCCAAAACCAGTGGGCCACTAGTTGGAACAAAGAAAGTAACAGTTCCTCCTTCTTCCTCTGGTTTGTCTGTTCGTTGCCAATGCTGGTCTCAATGTCTGATGCTTAACTTCGTCGCAAGTTCTTTAGTGGCGCTGCTCAATACTTTTAGGTTTAAGGATTCTAAAACACAGCTCTTTCTGCTTCTCATTAAGCCAGCATATTCTGTCGATCCTTCTCAAGCATCTGTTAATTAGCACCTAAATTTCCACGTTACCATCTTACTTGAATTAACGCTTAACTAAAGCGCCATCTATTAATTGAAATTCAGCACCCTCAGAATTGTTCTGCACAATTTCAGCTATTTCAGTGTTATTCCTTCCCATAATTGATTGATACTTTCCATCTGAAGCAAGTGAAACGACAATGCAAAATCTGATTCCTATCTTACAAAAAATAATTTGAAGTCCATTATTTATTTTTATCCCACTCTAGTCAAACAAAATCATATTTTCAATAAACCCCTTATTGTCTTAAAGGTCACATGAAATTTCACCTGTTCCAGTACAAATATTTCTTAAACTTTTCCCTAAATTGTTAGAATTAAATGTACAAAATAACTCATTGTGAACCATACTTAAAAACAATTAGAATAGAATTCAATTTGAGCTATTAAATATTTCATTGAACAAATATGGGACTTATTTACTTTTGTTCCATACCACACTACAAAATTCTCGAAAATTATTTCATTTCAACAAATACTAAGACTTTACTAAATAGAAAATTAAATATAGTTAGTTATGACAATAATTTCGTTCTTTTACGCAAAACATTTATAAACAAAACAAAACACATATGGTTTGCACTTGTTCATTCATGAACTTTTCATGAAATTTAATTGTTTGGAAGTAAATAAAAAATTTCGTTTTATTTAGATTTTCATGAAAAAATATTGAAATGTTACGTCAATAAATCACCAAATATTTTTCTTTGTGGCATTGAACCACATTTTCATCACATCACATGTCAATTGTATGAAAATTCGATCACATCTTCCATGACATGACGCGTCTCTTAATAATAAAGTTATATGCATATTTTTTTTTCCTTTTCATCATAAAATTATCTTGTTAAATTGATATAAATGAATTTATTCAAGTATCATGATGATGATAAAAAGAGACTAAATTAACATTTACCCAGCTGTTCAAATATCACAAAAAATGACACATTGAATTCTGTGGAAGTAACATGACAGTGATAAGTTTTTAATGTCATCATCGTTTAAATTGTGTGTTAAAAGAAATTGAATTGAAATTTATTTCTTAGTGGCATTTAATGACCCTCTCTAATGAACTTCTTTTGATGATAGAATTCGGTTCATTATTACATAAAATGACGAGACAATTATGACTTAACACGCAATAAATTCACTTTTTTACTTTTGTATATGAAGCCCAATAAGGAAGTGTAAAAATACTAAAAATGTGTTCAGGTCATTAAAGTCAGTGGAGCAAGCAATGAAAAACAAAAAAAAGAACAATTCTTTTAACTTTAAATATAAAAGTTAAGACAATGTAAAGGTCATGATTTTATTTTAATTTGATTGTCTTTATGGGTCATTATTTTATGTGAGATAGGGATCTAAAGTTAAATGTATTGTGGTAAAATTTTGCATATTTACATGTGTTTCAACGGTTTTCTTTTATTTAAATCACTTTTTTCCTTGCATCTGTCAAAATCAGGAGAAATCTTGTCTACACTCTTGACCCAAAACTATTGGGGAATCGGCAAAACCTTAAAAAAATCACAAATCAATAGAAAACCTTACAAAAGTCTACAAAACCTTAAAAAAGTCTACAAAACCTTAAAAAAGTTGACAAAACCTTAAAAAAGTCTACAAAACCTTAAAAAAGGTCTACAAAACCTTTAAAAAGTCTACAAAACCTTAAAAAAGTCTACAAATCCTGATCTCGTTCAGCTTCAAATTTGTAGAGTGGTGAATTCGATCTAAGGAAATGCGCTCGTGTTTATCATTGTTCCCACTGGTTTTGGTTTGAAAGCGTCGTTTTGCCTGAAACTGATCTCAAACGTTCTCAGTCATGTGACAACTTTGTTTAACCCTCACACCTTCAATCACTACATGAATCAAACAGGATAAAATCACGCCCCACTAATAACACTGTACAACAAATACGCGAAACCTGAGCCTCCGAGTCGAGGCTTTTACCAGCGTCACTTATGACTAAAATAAGTAAATTGGCATTCAAGAAATTTCCCTAGGACGTCAGGTTCCTGAGATAAGCCCATAGGGTCATTTAGGCTCTTTAAACCATAATATTTCATAAAAACGGATTTTTTTATGAGTTAGAATTAAAAAAAAGAATGTTAAAATAGTTTAAAAAGTATTTGACGTAAATATTTTTCATGTTCAAGCGAAAAAATTGACAATTTTTCATAAATTCTGTTATGCAAACAAGAGTTGGAAAACACAAAAATTACAAAATTCACCAAAATTGTGCATTTTTTCTTTGTGTAATGAAACTTTTGTACGCTAAATACATTTTAAACTTAATTAACATTCTTTTTTCAAGTTCTGACTCATAAAAAAATCCGTTTTTATGAAATATTATGCTTTAAAGAGCCTAAATGACCCTATGGGCTTATCTCAGGAACCTGACGTCCTAGGGAAATTTCTTGAATGCCAATTTACTTATTTTGATCATAAGTGACGCCAGTAAAAGCCTCGACTCGGAGGCTCAGGTTTCGCGTATTTGTTGTATAGTGTAATCAATATCTAATAAATTTTCAAAGCCAAATAAAAAAAATTACTTGATTGAATTTAATTCAAAAAAAATTTACATAAAAAATATAATTAACAAATCATGATTTGATATTTTTTTGACTACATTTTACAGGTTCAATCTAAAACTCAATTATCATTCATTTACTAATATAAACATCTCGAAATTTATATGAAAAAATTGTTAAAAAAAAACTGATGATGTGACCTTGAATCAAAATTTATATTCGTATTAATTTATTTTTAAAGAAAAAAAAATAATATATTAAAACAATATTTTTTTCTTCTTCGAATCGGTAACGTCATAAGTTAGCATTTAATTAACATTATTAAGCATGAAAAAAGAATTGTGTATTTTTTTTTGGATATGTGTGGTAAAAATTTGTATGTTTCTACTTTAAATTGAAATTAAATGATTTCTTCCTCATGTTAAATATGTTAATTTAATTAAATTTTGTTGATTATTCTACATGAAATTGAATCACATGAAATATGGTGCTTTTGAAATTCAAGAAATTTCTCTCATTGACAATTTTGTTTTGGCCATTCGGGGATTGGACCGTGACGAGCATGATGGATAGTCAATCTGAAGGTTCGCAGTTCGAGTCTCGCTTAGGCCATTAACTTTTCAATCTGAAATATTCCTTATCGGGTACTCAATTTGAGTAAAAGGCTAGATAAAGGTGGTGGCTGCTTGGGTTGTCAATGGGCTTGACTCATGATCTGAGTTCTGACAGTCATCAAAACTTTTAAATTTCTTCTTTAACCAGCCAAAATTCAAGTCAGGTCTCATGAGGCATCTTCATAAAAGACACAGACATGACCTCCATGTCGATCAAGGTCCCTGTTCTCTTAAAGAACTCTCTTGATAAGTCTCCTTTCATTTGAATCACTTGAAAATCATGTATCATGAAAATCATTTTATATTTTAATACAATTTAAAATAAAATTCAAAAATCAAAAAAATATTATTATAAATTAACAAAAAGTGCACTAAATGTAACTTTTTTGATGCACCTTTAAAATTTATTGTTTCACTTTCAAATTTATACGACGTTCCTCTTCGCAAAATATAATTATACCATATAAATTTCAACGTTTCTTGCCAAATAAAAAAAGAAAAAAATTAAATTAAAATAAAACAAAAATCTGCATTTAAATCATTTTATTATTATTATTATACATGTAATTCTTTTGAAAATGCACGGGATTACTAAACTAAAAATTTAGTATTTTAGCGTAGTGAGACATAAATTAAAATGATGAATAATCAGATTATGTTGCGATGAGTATCAGTTTTTATATGACACTAGAGAATGAATTATATGGATTGATGCAAATTAGACAGACACTAAAGAGATTGCAATTTTTTGTTCTTTATTATTTTATGGGATAATAATGAGAAATTGCGTTCAATTGGGTAAATTGTTTGTTTTTATTTTTTTAAGTGAAACAGAGAATTAAAATGAAAAAAAAATTGTTTTTGTTTCATAGAATGAATTTTTTTTTTCTTGAGATAATTTATTATTATTACTTTTATTTGAATTTAAATTAAGTAGGTCGAACTTGTTTCGGGGACTACATTAATTAAAAATTAATCACTTCCGGTTCTGAGGTCATTTAATTATGTGAATATTTGTGAAATTTAAATTGAAAAAAATGGACAGTCCTCACTGGATGGTGAGGATGGACATACAGGTCCTAAGTGAGGCTGCCTGAAGAAATGCCAAATTTATATGTTATAGAATCTAAAGAAAAGGTCATTGGTTTTTTCTCAATCATTGTAATACATTTCCTCCTATCAATTTCGGTTAACTTGATTACAAGATAAATTTTGGTTTGAGTATGCTCCAACTGAAGCCTCAAATGAGCAAATTGTAAAAGTATTACTTACTTGTGGCTTGGGTTCATCTCTAGGATGATGTTTATCACAGCATTAAATAAATACTTATTGAATAATGTCAATTTCTTAATCTGAAGAAACATCTTGATAAAAATAATGTTGAATTTTCGTACATAAAGCATTAAAATTTTTAATAACAATAAAATCTTAGAAATAATTCTGTCACCCCACGTGAGCCCTTCGCTCCAGAACCTCGTACCTCGGCTGGTATTGTGATAATTTTATTTTAATCTGGTACTGCACATCTAATTTACATGACCATTAACCACTCACACAAAATAAAAATTAACCAACGCTAACCTATGTAGTGTATACGAAGCGCATAGCTAAAAGTTAAGCACCTGAAGTCACAGTAAGACTCCTTATTTTAAACTAATATGGTTGCTTATGGCTGAAGTCCATCCTTAGGATGATGTTTATCACAACTTTTAACTAAATTACAGGACGTTATGACAATTGACTATAGTTTTCACATAAATAAATACTGATTGTTTAAAGCGTTTTAAAGTAGTTGTATCGACAGTTGTTGTTTTCAATAAATCATTATAAAGTTTCATGCCTTTGTAATATAGCAAATTTTGCTGCTTGTCATGACGATAATTTGGAAGACGATAGTGATTATTTGTCCTCAAATTGTACGGTTGAGTACTTCTTACAACTTTCAATATACTTAGTATTGCAGTAATTTGATTGCTAAAATCTTATGATCAACTTTATCAAAAACTTTAGAGAAATCTGTATAGATACCATCGATTTGAGTATTATTTGTCAAACTTAACAAAAGTTCAGAAAACTGGAAGCTCAAGTTTGTGGTAGTTGACTGTCTTTATATTTTGTATTGAGATCACCTGAAATACAAAAATTATCATCAAAATAAGTGATTTTCAAACTTTTACATACCTCTTCATTTTCCTCACTCCGGGTATTGTTTTTGGGTTGAATTCCTCGTAATTTAAAGCTGCTTGATCCTGGCTCCTGATACTTGAGACTGGAAAAATAAAATAAAAAACACTCATTAACTTAAACAAAAATATAAATCTAACGAAACTGAATGCACTTTTTACAAAAAAAAATCCTACTTTTCCTTCTAATTATTCTTCTTCACCTCTATTTTTTATCATTAAAAATTTAATTAAATGTTGTACATTTTTTAGTTTAAATCAAATAATATTTGAACTGTATTTAATTATTTTGTTTTTTGTATTGTTAGAACAAAAAATTTAAACAAAAACTAAACAAATTTCAAATAAAAAATGTTTGTCGTGCCAATATCTTTGAATGTTTGACAACTATTTGTATATTTTTGTTTTATAAATTTAACAAGAATTTCTTTCAATTTTTACAAATAACACACGATTTTTCAATTTCTCTTTTATTTTAAAATAAAATTATTTCAACTAAAAACGTTTTGTTTTGTATTTTTTTATTGTTTTTTTTTTTTGATTTCTATCTCATTTTAATTTTAATCTTAATTTAATTTTCGATTTCAATTTTACACAATTTTTTTACATTGAACACACACACTGAACTTTGCTTTTTATAGCATTTCTGATAAATTTCTCACTCTTTCTTTAAATCAATAGATGAATTTCCTTGTGTAATTTTTAGGTATTTTGTTTTTTAATTTCCTAAAGTAAAATATTTTTTTTTTCACAACTTTTATTTTATCTTTATTTTTTTCCTTTTTAAAAATAAGAAAAAAAAACGCTTTAAATTTCTGTAAATTTTATTTTTTTGTACTAATTTCTTATCATGAATTTAATGTTACATTAAATGAAAAGTTATTCCCCTTTAATTTAAACAGGAAATCAATTTCAAACTAAAATACAAAAAAGAAGTTAAAAATCAATAAAATTTGATGAATTTCCTTTTTAAATTTCCCTTTCACTCAATTTTAAATTTAATTTTCATTCTATTTTTTTCTTGTTTTTTAATCGAATTTTCGTTTCAAAAAAAAAATTAATAAAACATAAATCTTTTTTCCAATTTTAAACTCTTTCCTATCAATATTTCCTTTAATTTCCATTAAAATTTATATATTTAATAAAAAAAAATATTTTGAAAAAAGTTTATTTGAATTTTTGGTCTTTTTCTCTTTTTTTGTTTATTTATAGGAAACAAAAACTCAATTAAAATAAATTCCATTCATCGTTATATGCTTAAAAGTTCAGCAAGTTCAGCACCATATTATTAAAAAACAATAAATTTTATAAAATTATTTTAAATATCTGAATCGTCTTCGTTTTCGATAAAAAAAAATTTGTAATATTTTAAAATTTTTATTTTTTAATGTTTTTAACGGAAAACAGTGTGTTAAAATTATTTTTATTTAAGGAAAGTCCTGTTTAACTGAACATATTTTCAATTTTTATACATAAATGTTAAAATAATGATAAAATAATAAAAATAAAGGTGAAGAAGAAGATTAAACCTGAGAAAAATTGAAAAAAAGTGCAAATAGTGATTCAATGCTTAAATAGAGAGAAAAAAAAAAACTCAAATATAAAATACAAATAAAAAAGAAAATAAAAGGATTTATAAAAGCACGTCAAAAGGATCAACATATCCAGATTTTTTTTACTTATTTATTTATGTATTAAACATACATTTCATTTGATATAAGATAATACAACAAAAGGATTACGAAAGTAATAGATTGAGGCTAGACAATCCCAAAAGAAAATAAAATAATAGAAATAAAACAAATCAAAATCTTGTTAACAACCACGGTGTGTTACATAAGAAATCGTAGAGAGAAAGTAAAAGTGTGACGAAGACGTTTAACCCTAAAGCAGAGATTTTTCTTATATCAATTTATTGTGGTGATACCTAATTGACATAAGCACGTGCTTTATGCACTCTTTTAATTGATTTGGGTAAGTTTTACTTCGAAATTTTTGTTGTTGTGTTTTTTTTCTACTTCTTCTTCTTCTCCTCTGATTCTAAAAACAAAAACTAAACAAAGTATAATTAAACCTTACCTTGATCTCTTCTCCTGCCTTCTATTTGAAACCTGTCTCTAAGCAATTATTTTTTTTGTTTTGTTTTTCTTGTATTATATCTGTTAATATTCATCTGATACACTTGCCATCAGATGTTAACTTGAATTGTGTTTGTATTTTGTACGTATGTTAAATAGAATCTCCTTGATTTTGATTTGAATGCTCTCTCTTCTCATTCTCTCTCTCACACACCTCTCTAGTTAAATATCACTGCCTAGTTATTTTTGGTTACCTTTTTATACACACACTCGTTCTGTCTCCATTCTACATGAAAGAACCTAAATGTACAAAGTAGTGACTGAAAAAAAATTAAAATTAATGTTGGTATAACATTAAATCACGGTGACGTACCATGATTTACTGTTATCATGAATTCAAACTTTGAGGACAACGTTACATTGAGTTAAATGATAGAAAACTTACTACTGAATGAGAAGAAGATAACGTTAAATCACGTTGAGGTAGCATGATTTAATGTTAAATTGACGGTAAAATTTTCTGATTTTGTTAAATTGAGTTGATTGACACTAAAATACTTATCATCGAATAAGAAATAACATTTTTAGTGGACTTCCAACTCAAAATCATCTTGAAATAGCATGATTTGGAGTTAGAGTGACATTAGAATATTCAAATTACTCTTGTTTAGTCTCCATCTTACATGATAAGGCAAACAATTATCAAAATCATCGCCTAGTTGAAATTTCCTAAGAATTAATAAAAAAGGTCCTACGAATTTTTAATGTAATTTCAATAAGGCGACGCTTTAAAAATTGGTAGAATTAATGTTGTTTTAACATGAAATCACGGTAAAATAACATGATTTACTGTAAGATTGACATTAATATTTCCAGATAACGTTAAATTGAGTTGATTTATGGAAAAATTGTAACAGAATTTGAAAAAATTTCATATTAAAAAGTTGATTCAACTGCAAATCACGTTGAAATAGCATTATTTACTGTTAAATTGATATTCTCTTAGGAGGCCTTTGAGTGTTCTTTAATTTTTACTTCTATTGGTCCAGGGATCGAATACAAGCCTTATCAATTCGTCGATGTCAATAAGGCATCGTAGCTCCTTGTCTTTCACTACATTCCCTTAACTTCGCGCATATGGGCTCATATATGACCCCAACGGTTTTTTAATTTATTTTTATTTCAAAATAATTAAAATGTCATTTAAATCATTTTTATTTCTTTTAAAATAATGGAATGAACTTTTATATTTCGATTTTAGCTTCATCAACCTTTCTATTTTTTATTTTTGAAATACAAACATTAAAAAAACGCTGGAGTCATGAAAACCTTATATGCGCGAAAGAGTTAAAATTCAAGAAAAATATAAAATTAAATTAAAATTAATTTTCATTCTTCATTTATCATAAAATATATGGATAAATATTTCCAGGATGATCAGTTTCCACAACAAAACTGAAGTAATTTTTCATTTGCAGGTGATACTTTCAAGTAAACACACTTTAAATCGTGACCATAATAAAATGTCAGACAAAATTGCATTTTTACTTGAAATATGATAACACTAAAATGCATTTTTTTAGTATAAAAATTTTATGATTAAGCGTTTTTTATTTTTATTTTGCTATGTCTTTCATTGTAGAGACCGATACAATTTAAAGGCATAAGAAGCATTTTTGTTGCAATATCATTACATGTTTTTATTTATTTCAGTGTCAGTTGAAGCAAAACATTCAATTTATAATATAAATTTTTTGTTATCAATTTAATGTAAGAAAAATTCTTCGCAAAAAAAAAATATAACAATGCTGAAAATGATTTGAGACTAAAAATAATTGTGATAAAATAAAATGAGGTGAGAGAACTCATCAGTCATTGTTTGTCTGAAAGATTTTTGTTCGTGTTTTTCTTTTCAAAACAAAAATCTTAAGAATTATTACATGAAATTTCAATTAAATACACACAAAAAAAAAGAATCACTATATAAATTTCACACTCCATCTCACTTGATTATTTTTAATAAGCTGGTATAATTTAAATTTGCTGTACGCGAAAATTTTTCTGAAATGTCCCCTCATTTTGTTTAAATATGAATAATATTTTCTTCTCACTACTGAATAAATAGGAGAATTTTCCGCTCTTCTTCTGCCACACAATAAATAATTTTAATGTAAAATAATAAAATGTTTAAAGTTAAATGATGATGAAGAGAGTAGGCAGCAGTTGATTTTCTATCTAATGGAAAGTAGACAAATTAATTATGTTAATGAGTTCCCAATTAATTATGATATAATTAATTTAGATGAAAAATATAAATAGAATTAGTGGAGTAAAAATAAATTTACATAGGATTGTATTATTTGATTTGGAATTTAAGGCATTTTATTTTTGAAGAGGAAATGAGGGAAAAATGTTTGATTTGGATTTTTGTAAACAAGCGAAATTGAAAAAAATTAAAAATCCATTTCCCTGTCGTCTCATTGGCTATCTCTTTAAATATTTAACGTTTCTAAAACGCCTTTTAGCATGAAATTAACGTTTAACAGTGTTTTTAAAGTAAAATAACAGTATTTGAGCTAATACATCAAAAAAAAGAAAAAAATCTCCGTATACCTTTTTACTGACTCGAAGAGATGCATTTAACGTCACAAAACGCCTTTTAGCGTCAAATTAACATTCAATAGTGTTCTTAACTGTGACTTCAGGTGCTTAACTTTTAGCTATGCGCTTCGTGTACACTACATAGGTTAGCGTTGGTTAATTTTTATTTTGTGTGAGTGTAGACGTAGCGCATATCTAAAAGTTAAGCACCTGAAGCCGGCCTAAGCAACGTTACAGTTATTTTATTTAATTTTCAACACATAGAGGGCTAATATATGGAAAAAAAGAATAAAAATTCCGTTTGCCTTTTTAACTGGATGCATTTTACGCTACAAAAGCGTCTTTTAAACATAAAATAAACGTTTAAAATCGTTTTTAAGCAAAGTACAGTAAGAGCTCATACATAAAGAGCTCATACATTTAGAAAGAGAAAATAAAATCCCTATCTGCATTTTTACAGGCTTAAAGGGATGCATATGTTGCAGAAACGCTTTTAAGCGTCAAATTAACGTTTAATATCGTTTTTAAACAAAATAACAGTTATTTAGTTTTTATGTTAAAACTCAAAGAACTCTAAAATTGGGACTTAATGGGATGCATTTTACGTTAAAAAAACGCCTTTTAGCGTCAAATTAACGTTTAAAATCGTTTTTTCAATCAAAGTATTCAGATAATTTCATACTATGATAAAAAGGAATAAATGAAAAGTTATTTAAACGAGAACAAAAATTGCAGATAATAAAAATAAATGACATGTAATAAACCAAAGAGGCGTCACATTGTAAGTGATTCAGTAGCCTGTTGCATCTTCATACTTCATCTTCATTTTTTCTTCTTGCATATTTACAAGAATTTATCTCTGTTAAACGTCGTAAGTATTATTCTATAAGTTAAGTGAGAATAAGGAAAAAGAAGAGTAATTTATTTTTCTTGTATTTAAATTGTTCATAACTTTCGCTTCGTTTCGCATCCCATAACATAAGAATTAAGATCGTTTATTTATTCTTCGTCATACCAAAAGACATTTTCTAAATTATTGAGTGTAAAAAAAATCATCAATAATAAAAATAATACAAAAAAAAAAAATAATAATAAAAAAGAAGAACAAGAACGTGAAATTTCAATATAATGAATCAAAATTTTCGAATTTTTGGCCCGATGCCAGCTCATGTCAGTTTCACTTGAGTTTTAAACAAGTGACTTTTTAAATGTTGTCTGTAATAAAAATCATTTACATGAAGACAAAAAAAAACCTTAAATCCGAAAAAAAATATAATCATAATTATGATAAAAAAAAATAGAGGAAAAAAAATTATAATGAATCAACAAGTGATACTAATCGTTTTTCCACACCAACATAATTCAACTGCAAAAAGTTGATGACATCTACTTCCACTTTGTGTGTGTGTGAGTGTATTTCCATACAAATCCATACATAAAATTTAAAAATAAAAATAATAAAACAGAGATGGTAGAAAATAATAATGAAAAAAAAAGAACTGAATTGCAAATTTTACTCCTATTTATAATAATAAATGGGAACGCACGTAAAATATGAGAAAAATGACACACGGTATGTGTGTGTACGTGTCTATGTGTGCATGTGGGTGTGTGTGTAAATTGAGTTTTCATCATCAAATTTTCCGCATCATTGCACTAAAAATGTGAATGAATGCACTTTGTTATAAAGTATGAAAAATTATTGTAGCTACAGGTGATTTTACCATATTTTTTGTCATCGTTTATCATCAATTCTTTTTTTTTAATTTATTTTCCGATGAGAATGCATCAGATTGAGGAAATTGTGAATAATGATTGGCTATGTGAAATGGAATTGCATGAAAATTGATGATATGGATTTTGATTAACTGTTAAATTTTAGATCATCACATGGCCCTTTTAGAAATTTTGAAGTTAATCCAAATATATAAGATTTTCGACATCTAAACATAATAAAATCAATCATAAACACTTTTTTATTTATTTTTTAATTTAATTTTATAAAAAAATCATTTTTATTACAATTTTCCTGTTTATTGCTATTGATTTCTTTTACTGTAATTTTAACGAAAGCTTTTTTTATGATTTCCAATGTTTTTATTATTAATTGCTTTCATTTTGATTGATGTTCGATTTAGAAAACACATGTTTCAAATACAAATTTATATCTAAAACAGCAATGATTCGGTTGATGATTGAAATATTTTGATATTTTTTAGTGAATTTCAAGGAGTAAAATTATTTTGACAACGCGTTTGTCTTGTTGAGGGGCTTTAAAAGTGAAAAAAGGTGTGTAAATGCCGAAAATTCTGCTTATTTTTTTAAAATATGAAAATCATTCAAAGAACCAAAGAAAAATTTAATACCTTGAACTTTGCTGAATACACTATTTTATGAAAGTGTTCATAAAAACAATGTACGGCAAAGTGTAAGGCCTTATTGAGGTTTTTTCAGACCACTAAAAAGTTTTCTTCTTCTTCAGTCCTGATCTAAATCAAAGGCCTTCTTTGTACGAAATAAATGGGTTTCCTTTTTTTAAACTTTGAAATAATAATTTTAATTAAAGATTTGTTGGTGTTAATACCTCAACGTTTCACTCAAAACTGACGTCTTCTCTTGCTTCATTTCAATCCCTCAACTAATTTCATTTCCCACTTCTGTCCCTTGCCAGCATTCCTCACAATGGTAGCAGGCATAGTCATGGGCGCCCTCGGCCATATGATGGGTTGCTCAGCTGTGCTCTGAACCTCCAGTACGGGCACTTCCGTCTCCGATGCCCAACATTGTAGCAGTTCAAGCATTCTTCTCCCGTAAGCGTGGTTGGATTGGGGCAACGGGTTCCTTCCCTGGATGTTATTCTTTGTGATTTTAGGTCTGGTGGCAGCGTAAGCGCTTCTATTGGTTGTCTGTCTGGTGTTGGTGTTGCTTCTCCGGTCGACCCGGAATTCATCAAATCTCCATGGATTAATAGGAAATCTGATTGCTCGGATACTCCCTTAAAGGGTGTTGTCAGATTAGTTGGATGCCAAATTTGAGGTTTTTTCAGTCCACCAAAAAGTTATCATCTCTCCAATTCTGATCCATGAAGACCTTCTTTATACGAAATAAATGTGTTTCCTTAATTTAAACTTTTAAATGATAATTTTTAATAGCTAAAACAAAAAAATAATAACTATAAATGAATAAAGATTCAATTAATAACAACAAAGATTTATTGGCGTTACCAACAACGTTACCTCTACGTTTCACTAAAAACTGACGTCTTCCCTTGCTTCATTCCAATCCTTCACTCAATTTAATTTCCCACTTCATTCGCTTTGTAGCATTCCTCACAGTCTTTTAAAACCTACAACTTTCTCAAAAATTTTGTAAGGTTTGGATATTCAAAGGCTACCAAAAATAACGCAGGCTATTTAACTTGATAAAGGTTTTAAGTTTGCAGAATGCTTAAATTTTTCTCTTTGAGGATCGACCATTTGCAAAAAGGTTTCCTTCGTGTTCCTTCCTTTCAGTTGATTTTGTGGACATTTTGAATTTGTATTCGATTTTTAAATCTACGATGAAAGTCATCTCAAAATGCGTCTCTAAGTTTATTAACAAAAAAATAACTTTAAAGGTCACACCTTAACTTTATTACCAAATCTTCTTTTTTCATTGATCTGTTGACATTAAATTTACATGAAATTCTAAAAATAAAGTTGAGTCACTTAGCTCAAATCAAATTACGATGATAAAAAAATGATAAAACCCAAAATTATGTTTTAAAAACCAAATTAAATTTTAAAAACTGGTTTGATGAACATCTTCATTTAATTTAACAACAACAAATCACTTCAATATATTTTCATCTTATCACACCCTGAATTTAAATCATTCAATTTTATTTTAAAAAAATAAAAAATTGTAATAAAATTCCTTCTTTAAATTTATTTCTTAAATCGGATTAAATGAAATGAAATCAAAGTAATTGATTTAATGACCGCATATTATTTCATTATATTACATTTGAATCACCTTGACATTAGAGGAGGAAAAAAAAATTAATATTAAAGTAAGTCAAGTTTGTATACTTTAAAAAAAAAATTTAACATAATAAAATCGCAATCTTTTGATATTTCCTCTATTGTCTGGAATTCCAATAATAAAATCGTGTATATAAGTGAGTTGTATGAAACCTTAAAGAAATATGAAACTATTGATGGTTTTTTTGTTATTTCAATGTGTTCAGTGTGTGTTTGCGTGTAGATAGGATTCGAGTATTGCAATTTGACACGAATGAGTTACACCACGACTATAAAGTGATTGTAAAGCAAAATTTATTATAAAAAATGCATTTCTGTGGTTTCAGTCTGATATATTTGTAACAAAAAATATTGAGTAGGGCATTTTTCGTTTATAAGAAATGAAGTTTTTATATTTTGATTTTAAGTTTAAGTCGAATCAGAGTTTTGACTTTTAAAACGAAGCGGAAAAAAATGAGGGACGTGTGAAAGGTGTCAAAATGGGTCTTTTTGATGACTGTTTTAGGGTTAGGTGAGCTGAAAACCTCTCTCAAAAATGTCATTAAGCTTCTTAAGCTGTATAAATTTACTTAAATTTATAATAAATTTATTTAATTTTTTTTTCTTACCTGTAGCACCCTCTGATCTGCCTTGACACGTCATCGATCGGTCTCGTATCAGGTCGAACTACATTTCAACAAGTGCCTGGATCGTTTCCGACAAGTATCGTTAAGATACAGACTTTTTCCACTTAAACTAAGTGGCCTGCTCAATTTCCATGCTCAAAATTCGATTTAAATTTTATTTTGCGACTCCTGGTAACTCCTTCCATGAAATTCCACATTATCTCATTCAATTAACTTCCCTTCAAAGATATTAGTGCACGATTTTTGAAGAGGTAAATCCACCATATAATACCTTCACATAAAAAAACATTCATAAAAATGTATATTTTATTATATATTTTCGATACTCATCGATGAACAACAAAAAAAAGTATTCAGACACAGAAACAGACAAAATATGCGTGTTATGAATAAGAATAAGAAGGAAAAAAAACTTCATATTTTTTTTTATTTTATTATACATCAAGAAAAACAAAACGAAAAACAAGAAGAAGAAGATAAAAAAATAATATTAACTTGACTGAGTGTATCGGTGAATAACTTGTTGACCTTGAAAATGTAACACGTTTCTTTGTGTAGCTTAGCTTACACAGCCATTTATGATCAGTTTTTTTCATTCACTCTGTGTATACACGGTTAATGATGAATTTTTATTTTTTTTATTAATATTATTTTAAGTTTTGTTGTTGCTTTTAATGTTTTTATGATGATACTGATTATAGTGATGATGATGTTTCACTTTTATGTCTGTGAACAATATTGAATTGTGAATTACTGTGAGAGTGACTGAGAGAAATCATGACATAATTTTCAAGTGTGTTTAATGGTATTTGCAAATTCTTTGCAATACAAATATTTTATTTGATTTTTTTTTTCACTTGAACTGAAATTGAAGATGAAATTGAAGTTATGAAATTTAATTTCAAGATCATCGCTTGTGGTAAAAAAAATTTTAAATAAAATTTCTTGAATGAATTTTAATCCTTCAAATGTGAGCGTTTGTGGTTTTATTGAACAAGTGAATCTCTATTATTTTTCAAATTTCAGACAAAACACCTTCATTTTGTTTTTAAAAGCAGTTAAATTGTTATTATTTTATCCTTGATGATGATAAAACTTGTTATTCTAAAACACTTTGCTGTAGAAATAGAATATTTATGCTCATCGTAACCTCTGACTTGCATCTGTTTATTCAATATTTTCGTTACATCATCGTTGTTAACTATTTTAAAATACTCAGAATTTTATTTAATCTTCAGAAAATGCTCTTTTGAGAACAGACTTATTCAGAAAAGGGACCTTAAAGTTATTAAAATTAGTTATTGGTTAGTTTCGAGTGAATTAGCTTGGGTTTGATTTCTTGAGGGCAGTTTCGATTAAATTAGCTTAATTTTGAACAAATTAGCTCATTTTTAATCAAATTAGCTCAGTTTCGATCACTTAATGTCAGTTTTGACTAAATTAGCTCAGTTTCGATCACTTAAAGTCAGTTTTGGTCAAATTAGCTTAGCAACGATCATTTAAGGTCAGTTTCGGTCAAATTAGCTTAGTTTCGATCATTTAAGGTCAGTTTCGGTCAAATTAGCTTAGTTTCGATCAAATTACCTTAGTTTCGATCATTTAAGGTCAGTTTCGGTCAAATTAGCTTAGTTCCGATCATTTAAGGTCAGTTTCGGTCAAATTAGCTTAGTTTCGATCACTCAAGGTCAGTTTCGATCACTTAAGGTCAGTTTCGATCAAATTAGCTTAGTTTCGATCAAATTAGCTCAGTTTCGATCACTTAAGGTCAGTTTCGATCAAATTAGCTTAGTTTCGATCAAATTAGCTCAATTTTGATCACTTAAGGTCAGTTTCGATCAAATCAGCTTAGTTTCGATCAAATTAGCTCAGTTTCGATCACTTAAGATCAGGTTTGACTAAATTAGCTCAGTCTCCATCACTTAACCCTTTCGGTCCTTTGTCCAATATATTGGACAAACTTTGAAGAATTTTTTAAAAATATTTCCTTGTTTTTTAAAAAAAAATTCCGATGTCAATATTTCACTTAACATCTTGTCTCCTCAAAAAAAAAAATTGGCTCCTCAAATAACGGTGCCTATCAGAATGTAAATAAGCAATCTTGTCAGTCATGTCTGTCATTTCCGTAAAAATTGAAGTAACGTAAATTTATGGGTCAAAAAAAATATCGAAAACCAATAATATTTAAGTGTGGATTTTTTTGGACATTCATTTAACCTTTGATTTTAAGAGTCAATCAACAATTAAATGAAAATCATTCAGGAAAGAAAAATAAAAGTGAAAATATGTTTGTCCAATATATTGGACATCAGGACTCAAAGGTTGTGATTGTTTTTCAATATTTTGGACATCGGGTCTCAAAGGTTGCAACTGTCGAGTCATATTCCGAAGTAAAAAAATGTTTTTCGATAAACAGATGTATATTAATATCCTTATATTAAAATACAATAAATTGTATAAGCTTTTTCATTGAATTTATAAACCAAAATCCGTTGAATACTGAATTTCAATATTTTGAACAACAACCTTTGAGTCCTAATGTCCAATATATTGGACAAACAATTGCAACCTTTGAGACCTGATGTCCAATATATTGGACATTCTGTTTAAGGATGAAGGATCACTACAAAAAATCTGTAAAAAATAATTTAACACCTTCTAACCCATATAAGTAAGAATTTATATTCAAAAAAAATCCAGGTCTTTTGGTTTAGGCTCAGGTCTGAAAGGGTTAAGGTCAGTTTTAATCAAATTATCAATTCGATCAGTTACGTATTTTTCCAAGAAATTTCGTAGAGGCGGAATTTTTCAAAATGACGGTTTTTGTCAATAAATTTCAAAAACCTAGATTTTTCAAAATTTCTTGATGTTTTTTGAAGTTTTCTGAATATTATTTTTAAGAAACTCATTTTTTTTTGAAATTTTTAATGATTTTCACATATTCATAAAAGTTGTTCAATACAATTCAGAACTAGAGCTAAGCTTCAATCAATAAATTTAACTCAAAATTACTTTTTTTTAAAACCATTTTTAGTAAATTTTCATTAAAATCTATTTCCATGCACAAAATTTTCCCTTTTTTTCTATAACCAATTTACGTAACAACTGAATCAAAAAAAAAAAAAAAATGTTTTATGAAAAAAAAAATTCAAAAGAAAAAGTTTTTGTCGAACAAATAAAAATACGAACATATGCAAAAAAGTGAACAATCAACAACTAAAAAAGGTAAAACAAGTGCCAAAGTGGAAACTTTATTTTCCAATCAAATATGTATGAATTGAAACTATGTATATTATTATTTTTATTCTGAACAATAAAAAAAAGTTTTTCTTCTTCATTTTCTTTTATTTGATATAATTTTCAATGTTTTTTATCGTATTTGTGTTTATTGATATACAAATATATGATAATAATATCTGAAATAAAATATAAAAGGAGGAGTATAAAAATAGTAAATTATTTTACGAGAGAAAAAAAATAAAAAAGTTTTTTATATTTTTTTGCTTGGTGAATGAAATATTAACTGACAGCGAACAATCAAGTGACATTTGTCTAAATACAAATTTTTTGTGCTGAACTTTTCTTTGCACAAATCAAATAAATTCTTATATGTAAAGCAAAAAAAATTCATACACTTAATGTACAGTCAATAAGAATAAGAGGACAAAGAGTGATTTGTTAACATTTTATATTGTCATGTGGTGACATCATTAATGTGTAAATTGATGAATAATTTTTGTTGTTCAATTTGAATTCAATGGACTTTGATTGTTGTAAAAGTTAATTTTTCGAATATTTTTGTTGCGATTTTATTTGATTAAGTAATGAGACTTCTCAGAATATTGAAAATTTTGTTTCAAGAAAGAATTTTATTTGAAAGAAGAGGCAGAATTCTTATGGTTGCCATTATGAAATTGTACCGAAATTCTCAGAATTAAACATTTTCAACATTTCATGTTGAAGTCTGAATAAGCGAGGGAAAGAAGGCAGTTGCATTGAAAATTTGATTGGATATTTTTTGGTCACCAGAGGTCACTTTTTCAATGGATGTCTTGAAAGTAGCCAGAACACCCCCTTAATGCAGATCATATTGAAAGGAGCCACTTCCATAGTCTGAATTTTTTTTACTGAAAACAAAGCATTTCACATTCAACATCAACCTCAAACAAAATTTTATTTTCCTTTGATGTGGTCAAACGGCTCAAAATATTCAATAATAATATCAAATTTAATAATAAATTTTGACATAAAAAAAAAATAGAAACCGAACCACATTTCAAACTGAGATAGTAATGCCTTTGTGTAAATTTTAATGTAAAACAAACAAACAAAATGCATGTCATGGCATCCCATTGCTCGGTGAAATTTATTTGAATTAAATCTGATTTTAATTTGACATGAAATATTTTATCAATTTTATTATCAAAACAATTTAATAATTTCATCAAAGAAAGACAAAAAACGATCAAATTCAATCAATTTTTATCTTGTCTCATATCAATCAGGTCATTAGTTTCTTTGATTTTCTTTGCATCACAAGATTCCGACTTTTTTTCCCTCATTCAAATTCATTTCCGGTTCTGTTCACTGTCGTTTTATGTTAAAGGTGGTGTATGATGTGAGTGACTGATATAATAATATCTTAATTCATAAAGGGAATACATTATATTTGAAATACGTGATGGGAATTATATTGAAAACTTATTTTTTTCAATTTTTTTTTAATATTTTATTCTTATCATTGTGCTAATATTCAATTTTGAGTGAAAATACGAAAGTTTTCCACTGACGTTCAAATACGATTTAACTTGTTGCTTCTTCTTCTTTTTATGTTTTATTTTTGGTTGCGTTGTTTTCCACTTTTTTTTGGTGAGTTGGCAAAATATACCATTGTGAGTATGGGAGTGTGTGTGTGTTGAAAATGCAGACCACGTTGTTTGGTGTCAAATTGATTGGATTAACAGAATGTGACGTGTTATCAAGCGGGCAAAAGAACATAATGGATTTTGATTAATTTTTATATTGATTGAGGTTCAGGGATGTTTATTTTATTTATTTTAGTGTCATTTTGAAAAATTGTTACAAATTGATATTTTATTTGGATTAAATTGATTCTAACCCATTTTAACAGTTAAATTACACAGCTTAACAAATTAAAATCGATGTGCTTGCTTTGAAAAATCCCGAAACACGTCAAAAAGATTTTTGAATCCTGATTATTTTCCACTTTGAAATTTTAAAATTCACTGATTCGTGTTTGTTTTATGAAATAATGAAATTTGTATGGAAAAGAGCCATTTTCCCTTTAAGTTCAAATTATTAAATATCAAAGTTTAAACTTTTCTGAAGTTAATTTTGTTCCAAAGTGTCAAGTAATTTATATCGTTGGAAAGAAGGCAAAAAAGGCTAACAGAAAATATAAATTTTAATATAGTTTGCCCAATTATATTGGGCTTTTTCAGGCTAAAAATTAAAAAAAAAGGAAAAATACGTTATTTTTTTTTTATTTTTTGAACCATATTTAATATAAATTGAATATTATGCGGGCTTATTATGATAAAATTTATATTTTCTGTTAGCTCTTTTTGCCTTCTTTCCAACGATATTAATTACTTGACACTTTGAAACAAAATTAACTTCAGAAAAGTTTAAACTTTGATATTTAATAATTTGAACTTAAAGGGAAAATGGCTCTTTTCCATACAAATTTCATTATTTCATAAAACAAACACGAATCAGTGAATTTTAAAATTTCAAAGTGGAAAATAATCAGGATTCAAAAATCTTTTTGACGTGTTTCGGGATTTCTCAAAGCAAGCACATCGATTTTATTTTGTTAAGCTGTGTTATCATGACGCGTGCCCTTCCACAGCCATTTCCAATAAAATCTAATCATGTTAATAAAATATTAATAATAATTCAATAGTTCAAATAGATCAAATATTTAACATAGCGTGGGCCAAAATAAATAAACATATAAAATAAAATAATTCTCAGAACAATTACTTGCTGCTCTCAATTTCCTTATGACTTCTATGAAAATGAAAATAAAATAAATATGTTTTGTACAAATATTTAACTTTCCTTCTATCACATAAATTTTAACAGATAAACAAATTCACGCATCTATGACATTTCAACAAAATAAAAGTAAAAAGAAAAGACATATATAATCTGACACTAAAACATGTTATATTTAACGATCGACATAGAGAAAAAGTAAATAATTGAACTTTTGCCAAAACATAATTCATCAAATTATATTTGTTTTTATAATAATAATATTAAACCTTTTAGTTCACATAACGTTAAATATTGAGTTGATGTGATGCTGAGCGAAAAATTAATAGAAAAATGTTGCCTTGAAAACTGTGAAAAAGTGCATTGAGAAGACCTTGAGTTGCTAGGACACCATAAATCAAGTCATATCTAACATTTCAATCAATAGAACGAGCGATTCTAAACATTGATCAGCCTTGGTTCAATTCGGAGAAGTATCGACATCTTTTCATGAATCTGATCAAGCAAATGGACCCATCAATGTTGCCCGTAGTTATGAAAGGTTTTGACTGTTTTCCGCATGCCAAATTTTACATATGTTTCGTCGTCCATTATCAAACAATTTTTCATCTTTGTCAAATATTGATCATTTAATTTTCTTGTACGACTTTTGAAGGTTAATTGATCACTTACGCTTTTCTTGGGGACAATCTATACAATGAAACTTTGTAATTCCACATCTTTTTTTATATTTATGTATCGTAGACTTAGGTGCATTCAGTTTTGCAGCAGCATCTCTTGTTGATAGAGAAGGATTTCGCTGAAACAGTTGTTTTACGTCCTTAGCTAAGTTCTTATTTGCTGGACTTCCCACCTTTTCAGTGCCTCATTCATACTTGCGTTGTGACTTCACCAGAGTTTGTATTGTGAGCATTCTTACTTCATTCACTTACCAGTTCTAGAACAGTCCAGAGTGCATTTGTCTGATTTTTTTGTTACTTACCATAATGCTGTATCTAGGCACTTAAATTAGCCTAATTGTCTCTTCCTTTGCAAATCGACATTTTGAAGTCTTCTCCCTTTTACAAATTCCAGACAAGGATCTGTTAACAGTATCTTTAAAGTTTTCCCATTCAACAACCGTTAGACCAAAACGACCTTCAAACGCATTTTTCATTGTAAAATCCAAAATGTTATTACTTTAATGATTATAATAATGACCCGTTATCTCATTCATATGTGTGACTATCAATAAACTGTTTATGGGATATGGACCATTAATTGAAAGTCACTTTTCTCACTTGCCAACCGTTCTACAAGTAAACTGACATTCATTTTTTTGTATCATCATGATTTTCTGAAAATAAATAAAAATAAAAAATTACTGCTCTGTAAAATGAACTATGAAGAAAAATAAATACTTAAAATGTGATAAAATGCAGTCTAATCTCATAAATTATGAAGGTTGGCAATAATTATTAAGAAAAAGTGCATCATCAAAGAAAATTAAGAATTATTTTATTACCTCAACGATTTGATTCAATTAAAATGAGTATTTCCCTCAATTCATCATAAGTTAAATTGTGTTTCAGTGTTAGTCAAATAAATTAGTTCATCTTATTTGAAGTGTAAATAATGCAAATGTGATGATGAATATTGAATTGAAACATAGAAATGGGTCTAACAATAAAAATGTCAAAAATAGTATATGACATAAACTGACACCATTAAATGTGTTTTTGGGAGAAAAAGAATACAAAAAAAAATTGTAAGTGAAATTTGAAAGTCTCTTAAGGTCTCTTAAAAGATCTATTAATCTGAAATTTCAAAATTAACATGTCAAAATACTTTTAAATTGATCGGATGAGGGTTAGAAGTCATTTTAGGACTTTGATCATACCTGTTGTTTCATATTTTGAATGTCCATTCAATAAAATGAAGAAGATATTTTCCCAAGAGTGGAAAAACTTCTTAAAAAAGGAAAGTTTTCCTTCAGTTTCTTTTTAGTTCATTACCTTAATGGAAAATATCAGGTTAAAATATAAAATAATGCATCGGTGTCATCTAAGAAAATGAACGTTATTAGTCTTTTGACACTTTAAGTGACATTTGATCTATGAAAAATGTCATTGTAAAATATTATGTGACACAAAGGAACTTTTTAGCCCATATCTTGTTCTGGCAATTTTAGTAAAGTAAAATGTCAAAATTAAAAGTTATGTAACAAAAAGTAATAAATTGAGAAACAAGGGTGAAATTAATGTTAGATCTTATAATTTGAAACGAATGAGAGTTGAGACTCAAGAGCTTTTACTTGAAGATGCTCTCACAAAATATGACAATAAGTAATTGATGAATTTAATGTAAGTAGTACAATAACTCTGAGACCTAAAACGTCATTCTGATTAAACTCGAGCTAAGCTTGAGCTTAATTCGAGTCTATTAAGAATTTTCTATGAATCAATTATTTCGTGTTAGTATATCGATAAGTATCGCCGCCAATTTGAATCAAATCTGTCCATCTGTCCTCATCTCATCATTGACTCCTCTTTAATTCATGAATTTTCTGTACACCTAAAAAAACAATTAAAAACAAACAACTATTTAAAAAGTATTATCAACACATTATTTTCATTTTTTTATAATACTTTTATATTTAGTCAAATCTAAAATGTGTGAGTATGCGAAAGTGCCGCTACAGCCTTTATGGGCCATCTCAGACCCATGGTTTCTTCTGAAACTTTATCTTATTTTTACCGGCCGAGGTAGCCTCATCATTAGAATTTTTGATTTTCATATAAAAAAATAGAGTTGCCGAACAACTTTTGGTCCAAAAAACCGGTTTTTCAAGAAAAATCAAAAAATTTCCATCAATTTCCCGGAAAATTAAAAAAAAATATATATCACTAAAATCCTCTCAACATAAGCTACAACTTTGCTGAAGACACCAAAGACCTAGGACGAACTTGAAAAAAAATTTTTTTTTTCCATACACATGAATTCTCTTAACAGAATGTGGTTACATCGACTATAAATGAAAAGTATATTCCAAAAATTATTAAGTCGTTTAGGTTGTTAGGTTAGGTTCTTAGTTCACATAATTGCACGAAAACTAAAACTAAAAAGTCAAAAATAAAAAAAAATATAAAAAAAATTATAAAAAAAATTATAAAAAGCGTGCTCTATCCTTAGGAAGTTATTAACTTCTAAAATAAACTTTTATGAGAGGGGGATGGCTAACTAAAAAGTAAGAAACAAGAAGTTTTCAAGCAAAATAAAATATTTGTGATAACAGCTTCACAAAGTTTTTAAAAGTTGAATTTTTTTTCAGTCTGATTTTACGATGTGAGAAAAACCTAAAACCAAACACTGTTGTAAATACTTCCTGTTAATACTTAAAATTCAACTTTTAAAAACTTTGTGAAGCTGTTATCACAAATATTTTATTTTGCTTGAAAACTTCTTGTTTCTTACTTTTTAGTTAGCCATCCCCCTCTCATAAAAGTTTATTTTAGAAGTTAATAACTTCCTAAGGATAGAGCACGCTTTTTATAATTTTTTTTATAATTTTTTTTATATTTTTTTTTTTTTGTTAAATTGTTACCTCTCATTATCTATCTCACTTTTCACAATTTTTTTCTTCTATTGAAATATAATTTGAAAGAAAATTATGATACTGACAACAATGATTATGATGCTGATGAAAGGAAAATACAAAAAAGTAACAACGGTATCAACAACAACTTAAGAGAGAACAAAAAAAAAATAAAAATAATAAATTCGAAAAGAAAGAAAAATAAAAAAAAATCACGGGTAAATGTTGTTTTATGTTCTTGTTTAGAGTCCCGTTTGGAACATAATAATTAAAATGCCTTTAGGGAGAGTTTTCTTTGTTGATAGTGAGTTGTTGTTCCTCTCTCTGTCTTTGGCGGTTTTTCATTGTATCCTATAAATTTTTAATGTTCTTGAAGCTCTTTTTAATATTATATTGAAATAAGAAGAAAATAAAAATTTTAATAGAAGTATAAAGAAAATTGCCTTGATTTTGCATCTGAATTTAATTTTAAATAAATTTAAAAATATTGTTTCAAAAAGATAACATTATAATAAATTTTCCTTTGTATCCACTTAGTATTATTTTCATCTCTCTTATCATGGGAACCAAAATATTTTCTGAATTCATGATAAAATACAAACTAATGAAGTCACCGTACACGTCAATTCTATTGAAAGCATGTTTTAATTACGATATCTTGAAAGTCAAAAACATGACATTTTCTTTAAGAAAAAAGGTGATACAAGGAAAATTATGATTAAAATTAAAATGTTGTTTTTTCATTTCATTGTCGTCCATTTAACAATATTTAAATGTTTTTGACAGATAACAACTTTGTTTAGGAAGATTTTTCTTTTTTTTTTTAATTTTTGTTTCTTTTTTTTTTATCATGAACGAACAAGACTCAATTTCGTCGAAACATATCTTAAGTTAATCCAAAATATCCTTGTTAAACATATAAAAAGATTATTATATTAGAATACAATCTCCTTGATTATCTTTTCTTCTTTTCCTTGTACTTTTTATACACATTTTTCCCTTACGTTTAATTTTATTGGCCATCATAAATGATTTATCTTTGTTACCGTAAATTTTACCATACATATATTTTGTGTGAAATCATGCAAAAATAGATCAATACATCATTTTTTTGTGAGAATACTAATCATCATCATCCTCATGAAACATGTTAAATATGAGTGTGTGTGTGTAAAAAAAAGGAAATAAGGAAATTGATCAACCTCTTGGGGATCACCCTAAAATACATAATACGGATTATTAGACATCATGTGCATGTTAAATGTATGCGGGTATATGAGGAAAAAAAGAAAATGTGAAGAAAATTCATTGAGTAAGAAATTTATAATAGTAATATTATTTTATATTATCAACGCATCGTTATCTGATAATAATAATAATAGAATGTATTGTGTTTTGACAACAATACAAAGGAATAATAATAATAAAAGGCTTTTTTATCTATGATGATTTTTATCTTATGCTAGTACTTGAAAATAAAAGGAAAAACTATTATAATTTTTTTATAGATAGATGCTAGTTGATTTTGTCTATGAGGGTGAAGTTTGAGCCGGACGAAATTCGATTAAAGCACCACCAGTGAATTCCGGAAAGTCCATCTGTTTAAGATAATAAAAATTTATTGAAAACCACAATAAAACGGTTAAAAACGCATGATGTGACAAAAAAACTCATATGCAACCAACTGAATATATTCTTATATCATAGCGCCATATTGCTAATCGAATAAAAGCTACAGAACGCCCAACTATTTTTAAAGCATTTAAGAAAAGCAAAACTAATGTCAAGAAACTAATACCTGCCGTAGAAAATATAAATCCTTTAAATAGACAGCAGGAAGATACATATACAAACAATAGTCCAAGATCACCACCATCATCACTCCGTTTTTCAAAAAAAATTTACAAATAGAAGTAGATGATGAAGATTTGGATGACACTGTTGGCGAATATGTAAATGAACCTTACGCAGACGATAAAAAAATAAATTAACTTCCAAAGTAGTCCCAGTTGAATTGCACAAGTGTGGCATTATGACTGACAAAAATTCCTATGAAAGCAGTACTTTGCTTTATGCAAAATTCCAAAACTGTTGGTTGCACTTAGATGATTTCAACACAATTTACGACAACAATCAATTAGAAGTGAAATTGATAAAATTTTACCTACATCTGATTTCTCCATCACAATTTAAAATAGTAAGCATGACAGAAACCACTAAAATATTTTTTACCAACAAGGCCACAAAGAAACATGAAAAAAAAGTGAAGAAGACATCCATAATTTACCGTGATATTACCCATCTAAGCAAGGTGGTCATTTCATGCTGGCGATATGTGATTTCATCCCAAAAAAAAATATTGTACTTTGATTCACTTTTCAAAACCAATTCAATGAAAGTAGTTCAAAAAGAAATGCATGTATATTTACAATACTTAAAAATAAACGAAAATGGTTGGGAAGCACTATTGCCAGGTATAACTACAGAAAAAGATAGCGTTAATTGTGATGTATTTTGTATAAAGTTTGCATAAATTTTCATAGAAAATTATAAGTAAAATATGTTGCAGTACTCAACCGTGAGTAGTTTATTAAAACAACCATTCAATACAGAGGAAGAACGCAAATCAATAGCGCAGGATATCTTAAACCTATCAGATAATATTTTATTATATTGCGTGAAATGCTATAATAAGGTCAAATAGGTCAGGTTTGACAGTATGAATGTTATATGTGCAAGAAAATGATGCACATAAAATGTTTCCTAAATTTAATGGAATCTATAGTTTACAACGAAAACTAGATAATTTGCTTTAAATGCACTTTTTAACTACAAAAATTTAAATAATTTTAAGAAATAAAGTATATTTTGTTCCTTACTAACTACCATTTTTATAAACAATAAAAGAAGTCGTTATTTCAAAGGAGGTTAAGGTTAATATACGAAAGATTTTTTTTTATAAAGCCATTGGTATACCTCTGGCATAAAAAAACCATTAGCTTATATTAAAATAATAAATAACTAAAACATTTAATCTACATAGCCTCCTCTCTTCACTTTTGTTTTCATAAATCAGGAGTCTCAGTTGCTAAATTATCATAGGAGACTGTCGGAGATTCTATGTAATCATATTCCTGAAATTTAATAGGATTAATTGTCAGCTTACGCAATTTTTTTGTAACAGGATTTGAGCATTCTTTATCCATGATTGAAGGTCTTCTCAAATGATTATCTTTTTATGCACACTTTTGCACTTTTCTTGTTCATTCTTAACTGCAATTATGAGACGACATTACCCACCTCAATCATTACCCATTTTAGTTTTTATTCTGTCATCCCAAATAGTCACCACCTGCATCTAGTCTTTCACTCTAATTGAACAGCCGGAAAAATGAATTATTTGAGATTGTCAAGCTTCATATATAAAGCGACCCTTCTCAGCCACTTTATTGTGCAATTTGAAAATTTAACCAGTCGTCTCCACGACGAAAAAATATTATTAAAACAAGCAACTATTACCTTTAGCTCCAGTGCAAACTTCACATCATTTTCTATCCACATTATTTATTTATCTTCACTTCAAATAAATGAAATGATGATATTCTTAATGCAGAATCCGGATGAACCTTTGAACTTTTTCTTTTCTCATCAAATTATTCTTTATTTCCTTTGTGATGTATTTCGTTTTTTCTTGTATCATTATTATTATTTTATTCCCTTTCTATTTTATTTTTATCAATATTATTGATACATGTATATTTTATCGAGACTTTTCTAATGCATTTCACATATTATTTATTTATATATCACATTATTCTTTATTCATGATCTCTTTTCTCTCCTCACATCTTGTATCTGAATATTAAATCGTCATTAATGTACGTCAGAAACACAAAAAAATATCTTTAAACATTGAAATCTACTTTTTCCATTAAATTCTTAAATAACTTTTGTTTTAGTTATATTATGAATAAGTAAATAAATAAAAAAATTGTGAGCAACCTACGATTTTTCACCAATTTTTGTTACTAATTTTACTTTTCACTTCATTAGTTATTTTTTTGTATTTATTTACTTTGTCTTGATTTGTAGCTATAAACAATCGCAGTATTTTCGTATTGTGAGTCAACAATTTCTTTCAATTAAACAAGTCTGATTTACATTAAATTGATTTTAAAAAAAGTATGCAATAATTTAATACAGAAACTGCTAGTTTTTGTGTAGTTATGCAATGAAATTGAATAAATAAATATAAATTTCTTCGTAATCTGTAAAAAAAATAATTAAATCAATAAAATGTGAATCATCTTCAAAAAATATTAAAAAATAACCAGATTAACTAACTCAATGCTATGCTGAGTTATGACTTTGTCTCTGTGTGCGTATGAATATCAAAGGAAGTATAAAAATACTTTTATTTATTTAAAATAATAATAATAATTGAATTTACATAATTCATGAAACAATTTTAAACACAATACACAAACAATTGTCTCGCCTTATCTTGATCATGGCTTCTCGTTCTTTGTACATTTAAAAGTTAAATGTCATCATCATCATCATATGTTACAGTGATGTTTTAACAAATTAACAAAATTATTTTAAATGAATAGAAAACAATTTGTGATTTGTGTGTTATTATTATTATTGTTGTTACTATTATGAATCGTGACAAAAGAGCTATTTCAGTGTTTTCACAGTTGTACATCAATATACATAATAATTAGTACATAGAGGAAAAAAAAAAACGATGAACAAATCATTTGAACAAATTTTATTGACAGTTTTTGGCACAAAATGTGAACTATGCATATTAATAGTTTTTTTTTTAAGTTTTATGAACATGATTTTGTTTGAAGTGAGACAAAATTATTTGAAATCTTTTTTGATACAGTAAAAATTCTAATCAGCGATAACTACTTAACAAGGACATATTCTCAATAAGGACAGTTCAAAATTGTCTGTTATAATATTCAATTTTTTTTTACTTTCATATTTTGGGAATAATTTGTAATAAAACATTATCTATTTCATGGGAAATTTTTATTCTTTTCCTCTGAAAATAATTTTTTAATTTCTGCGTTACAAATTTGTTACAAAAAACCAATTAAATGCCCTAATGAGCTTTCTAAGGAACTATATTCTTTTTTGCTTGTAACTATGTAAAAATGAATTCCAAAGGCCCATGAATGACTTCCAAAGACTCATTACTAGAATCTCTATTCTCTGAATTTAACCCAAACGATGTATCATAATTTTTTTTTCATGAAAATATCATTAATATCACTTTCTGTTGGTTTATCAAGGGTTTCCTGACATTCTTAGTCATTAAATTGTTCGAATTCCTGTAAAATCCCACTATTCCTCCTCATAATGTCAAATTCAGGTATTCCCTCTTAAAGATTTTTCTACCAATTTACGATCATCAAGAAAGACAACTCATTTCATGTTCCAGATATTCAAAATTTTTCATTTGTATCCATTTACAGATTTATTTTGATAGAAATAATTTACCCTTCACCCAAAAAACAATTCAAATTTAAGTTATTTTTAATTTACGTGTATTTAAATTCCATAATTTTCCGTTTTTTTTTTTTAATTTATCGCATAAGTTAAAAAGTCGGATGAAATTTTATTGTTTTTATAACATACAAAGCATGTCCTTGTTGAGAATATTTATTCTCAGCAAGAGACAGATATTTGAAAATTTCATATCCTTGATTGAAATTTTCACTGTACTTACTGTTACGATCTGATTTGGTCTTGAATTCTTCTTCATATTGGTTGAAAATGTGATTTTATTAAAAAAAAAAACTTGTAGACTCCCTGGTTAGTGCACAGCAAAAGACCCTTTTTGTCAAGTGAATCCCCTAAGATTGTTGGGTGCTTTAAACACTGATAGCTTATACTGTTTTTTTTAACCCTCGGTTCAGCGACAGGGTCTGGCCAGGCACATTTCATTTTTGATTAATTATTTAATTATGTTCTAATTGAGCTAGCGACTTCAAATTCGGAGTAGCTTCCTAAAATTTTGTTTTCTATCAATTTTTAAAATAAAAACCAGACAGAAACCTCTAACTAGGTGTTTTGGAGGTTTTAAAAAAATACACCTTAGTTTCAGCGACGGGGTCTGGCCAGGCCCCTAAATATATTGTACAAAAAAGTCCTATTTTTATGAGTTTTAGGTAAAAGTGACCTGAAGAAAAGTTGTAGAGAACATTTTAAGCGGCAACTTTGCTGAACTGACCAGTCGATATTTCATAAAGTAGAAGGCCAAAAATAGCAAACTACTCATTTCGGACCTCATATTTCGGTTTTTCAGTAAAAAATCATATTTCCGTAAGTTTTAGGTAAAAATGATTTGAAGCAAAGTTGAAAAGATTATTTCAAAATCAATCAAGAATATATCAAAAAATATATAAACAAAATTTTTAGAAAATTTTTAGAAAATTTTGTGGTTTTTGCTTAAAAAACCATGTTTCTTAATTATAAGTTTTTTCAGGAAATGGAGGTTTTCGTACAGTTTTGCGTCGGATTCACCTAATATTCTCGAATTAATCACGAAAAGAAAGTTAATGAAAATGACATATACTAAAAGCAAAACATGACAAGACGATTTAAAACATTTTTACAGATTTTGGTAACAAATATTAAATTTTCCCATAATTTTAAAAGAAACATAACATATCAACTCTATTAGGCTATTCTGTACACCGTTGTCGCACGCCAGTTTTACCTACAATTAACGAAAATATGAATATGAATATGGCTCAGAAACCGTTAAATCAGCTCAAATCTCTTTATTTTGCCATTTTTGGCCTTAATATGTACAATATGGACCTGGTCAGTTGAGTAAAAAAAGCCGAAAAATGAGCTCAAAATTGCGTATTATGCCATTTTTGGGCTCTAAATATATGAAATATTGACTTGGTCAGTTCAGCAAAGTTGTAGCTTGAAATATTCTCTATAACTTTGCTTCAAGTCATTTTAACCGAAAACTTACGAAAATTGATTTTTTGTCACTTTTGTACCGAAAAATTAGAACGAAATCGCGTTTTTGCCATTTTTGAGATCTTAATACATCAAATGTAAACTTGGTTAGTTCAGCAAAGTTGTAGCTTAAAATATTCTCTACAACTTTGCTTAAGGTGACTTTTGTCTAAAACTAACAAAAACATGATTTTTTTACTTAAAATAGTTAGGGGTCTGGCCAGACCCCGTCGCTGAAAGTAAGGGTAAAAAATTATCGCTGAACCGAGGGTTAAAGTAAATTCGACATTATGTGACAGCTGTAAGAAATTGAGTCATCAAAGTCTGTAATTATAATAAAAGAAAATAAAGCGAAACAAAAAATTATGTAAATTAAGGGAAAATTCTTCTGATAAATAAAATTGTGTCTTGAAACAAAAAAAGAAATGAAGAAAAAATCGTTAAATTAAGTCTTTAATTGTCATTTAAATTAATAACTATAATAATTATAAAATATTTTTCCAAGTTTTTTCCCCCTTAATATCATTATCATACCACTTGAAAAATATTTGTAAGAATGTCGATGGAAAAGTAACAAATTAATTAAAAACATTTCTTTACTATTAACTTTGTATTTGAATTTTTTTATTAATTTATTAGCTTTTCTTACCTTATCTTACATTCATGTATAATTTTCTTATCAAAACTTCTAATTTATTTTCTTTAAATGAGAAAAACTGTTGTTTAAATACTCAAATTAGGTGCATTTAGATATTAAATCAAGTAAATTTAAGTTTAATGTCCGAAAAGTATGCAATGCGTATCACTTAAGGGATAAAAACTCAAAATTAAATTTAAATTATCATAAAAAATGTTTTTTTGATACGTAATGAATAAATTCAATTAAATTCAAAATAATTTTTCCCATATTTAGTGTAAAAAATACATTTAAGAGAAAATGAAATGCTCATTGCATATGTTTCGGTGTAAACATTTCATTTCAGACTCAAAAATCACATTATTTATATTTTTAAGCAGGAGTTTCACAAAAACAAGGACATTTATAATCTGCTGTCCATCATTCTCCTTTGAATTTCATGTATTTTAGCATCTAAATAATAACAACAATAAAAATAATAAAATAACTTTTTAATAGCTTGTTCATGTTCTATCATTATTTCGAGACTCCTTTTTTTATTTTACATTTTCATTTCAAAACCAGTATCAACATATTTTTGTATTATCTCCCACATTCTTTCATTTTCTTAAAATTTATTTTGATGTTTCTACAAATTTTATCATTTTATAAGATAAAAAAATAATAATAATAGAATAAAGTTACCACAGTAACTTGGATATAAATGATAAACGGTTGTCAATCTAACTTATCTAAGAAAACACTTTTCTTTTCATTATCTTAATTTGCGATTTTCATTTTCGCATTAAGAAAAAAATAATAACATTCATTCACTCACTTTTCTGAATTTGTAAAAATAAATTTATTAATGATGATGATGAAAATGAAAATGAAGAGCAATATACCCAAAAAAAGTATGTGTGTGAGTACCCTGTAAAAAATATATTTGAAAAGAAGCATATGAACATATACTCAAACAGCAAATGTACGTATGCTATACAAGCAAATGTATGTACGCTGAACAAGCAAACGTATGTATGCCAAATGAGCGAATGTCTATTGCTCATCCGGCAAATCAATGTTTGCCAAATTGGCTACTCTTGAATAAATGGATAGTATACATTTTCTTTTGAAAAGTTTTATTTTTAGAAATATTTGTCGTAGAAAAAATTCTAAATATGTTTTGGAAACGACAGAAAAATATCTTTTAGAATCTTATACAATATTTTAATACTTGTAAAAAAGATTGAATTCTGGAGCGAAAATTTTCATTTTTTCATAAAAATTTGCAGAAATTGATTCAGAACGATATGAAAAAAATTGAAATATATGTCATAGAAAAAATCTAAAATATGTTTTGGAAACAACAGAAAAATATCTTTTAGAATCTTTTACAACATTTTAATTTTTGTAAATAAAATTGCATTTTAGAACGAAAATTGTAAATTTTGCATACAAATAAAGAGAAATTGATGCAAACCAAGCAAAATGGTCGAATACTCATGTTTTTGCTGATTCATACAGGTGCCTTGCATTACTCAAATATTTGGTACGCATTAAATTTTATTTATATTTTCATGAAAGTATGAAAAAATTACAATGTTCGTTCTAAAAATCAAATATTTTTTACAAATATTAAAATATTGTATAAGATTCTAAAACATATTTTTTTGTCGTTTCCAAAACATATTTAGAATTTTTTCTACGACAAACATTTCTCAATATACATTTATTCAAGAGTAGCCAATTTGGCAAACATTGATTTGCCGGATGAGCAATAGACATTAGCTCAGTTGGCATACATACGTTTGCTTGTTCAGCGTACATACATTTACTTGTACGGCATACGTACATTTGCTGTTTGAGTATATGTTCATATGCTTCTTTTAAAATATATTTTTTACAGGGTATTTTTCTTATACTATTCAAGAAAAAATGAGGGAAAAACGTGATGATGATCTGTAAAGAAAAAGTTAGAAAAAAAATATTTAATTTGAAACGTCATAATATTAAAATGGAATAAAATAAAATGAAATGGTTTTAATTTTCTTACGAAAATGATAAAGAAAAATAAAATTGGTTCAACTTTTCTTTCTATCGTATTTCTTGTTGATTTAAATGAAAATGTGAGTATTGAGGGTGCTTATGTGGTCCGTCTTTGTCATCTAAATGATCGACTGTCAAAATGCCGAGATTTTTCAAAATACAGATTTCCAAAATGGCAGAATTTTTCAAAATGGTTGACTTGACGAAAAACTTGGAATCTTACAAAGCCCCAAATTTCTCAAAATCGAGGCGAGTTGCGAAAACTGCAAAAACCGCAAAATTTTCCAAAATCATGATCCTTCACGATCACGTTTCTCATTTTTTTTTCGACGTCTTGTAATACATCACATTAAAATATGAAATAAAATGATATAAAATAAAACAAATTTTACATTCCCTACTCTTAGCATTGAAAGAAAGGTACACAAAAAAAAATTAATGATAACATTTGAGAAGGATGCCACACAGACAATTGCATATTGCCATCAGTCAAAAGCGAAATACACACACAGTTGTTATTCTCATTAGTTTTGTTATTTTTATAATTTTATTGTATAAATTTGAATATCATCTAGGCCGTTTCTGTGTATGTGTACATTTTTTTCCATTAAAATATGGGACTTTAATATAAAATGATATTAATTTCACTTAGACAAATATTTTTACAAGAACCAAGTCAGAGATGTGACTTATTCAGTACAAAACAGTACAAGAAAAACAGGTACAAATTTTAAAACTGCCTTAATGTAAATTTTTTTTTTTCGCAATCAGGACCATTTAACGAAAGAAATCTGTTATGATATCATTAGCAAAGGAAATATAAAATAATAAACTTCTGAAAATGTAATTTTGTGAAGGGCCTTAAGATAAACAAAACATTTTAAAAAGTAATTTAAGTAAAAGTAGAAACTCTTGCCTTTTTTCCATATTAAAATATAAAATCATATATTTTTTGCTTTGTTATTAATATTTTACTTTCTGTTTTTATTTTACGTTTGCATCATCATGTTTTGGGTTTAAATGAAAACTTTTAACAAGCTTCAGGAAAATAAGTTACTTTAAAGAAAGTTCATAAACACAAAAATAAAAGTTATTTAACTTTTTTTTGTTAAAACCTTAAAAGGGAATTTAATCCAAATCACAAGAAATTGATTGAAAATTCAATGGGAAAGTCAATTTAGTTTTTTTTCGTTTTTTATTTATTATTGAATTTCCATCGTACAATAAAATAAGGAGATAGTATGAGACACAAGTAAAGGTAAATAGATAGAATTTAAATGGAAAACGTAAAACTAAATCATTTAAAATACTGCTACATTAATAAAAAGGAAATTTAACACCTAAAATTATGCAATTGATATTAAAATTTTATAAAAATGTCAATAAAATTAAAAATAATTTAATGAAAAAGCTGAATTTGAATCCTAATTGATTAAAATTTCGAATAAAATCAAGTGTATCTGATATTTTGATTGAGTTTTGAGTGATTTTAATTTACATGAAAAATGTATTGCATACTTTTCGGAGTTATAATTGCAATTGAAGTATCAAAAAATGAAACAATGCTTTGATTTTGATTCATTTTTGGGTACTCCTGAAGAGCTTATTCAATGGCACTTTAAAATTAAAAGACTTAAATCAGCAGACATTGATCATTCCGGTCCTTAAAACGTATTTAATTTAAGTTGGAACAGAAAACCACATTTAAAATCTTATTTTAAATCCTATTTTACGCCCTTTTTATCCTCTCATCCATTTCCATGAATTTTTAAAGACACTCTCGCACACACACACAGATGAAAAAAAACTATAATAGTGTTTCACAAAAGCCTTAAATGCCATTTTCCATTCTTTACTCATCTTTTGCTCTTACTCTTAAATTGTTATGAAGAATATTTTCTTTCAAGATTCAAAATAATATGAAAATGTATAAGAAAAAAAAACAATATCTTGAACTTTCTCATATAATAGTTTTTATTGTATTATTAAAATGTTGTTACCATTTACCATGATTTTAGTTTTTGTTTTGTGTGTTTTATCTTATTTTTTGGTTAAAATTTCAATGTGTGTGTGTTTGTGTGTGTGTATTAAAATCCTAAAATTCATATTAATAGACGAAAAAAGGGAAAATACAATGATGTGGTTTTTTAGCATTAAACTTTTAACTTTGAACTGAACTTTTTTTTTATTTTTGGGCTCTATTGTTTAAGTGTGTGAATGTCTGTTTGTAGTGAAAAGTTAGTTGTATTACTAAAATGAGTGCTTTCACCTGTAGATTTGTTTTGTCTGCAAGGCAAAAAATTATAAAATTATATTCAGAAAATTAAACTTTGAATTTATGATGTTATTTGATGTGTGCTCTATCTGCTTTTAACTTAATTTACGTTGAAATGGAATTTGAAGAAAAACTCCAATTAAAAAAATATTTTTCCTTGTGATTAAAATTTGATTTGTAAAATTTTCCACAAAAATCATTTGAAAAGGGTTCCATGTCTCACATGTCAGGACTAATTCATAAAATAAACACACACTTTTTTCAATTCAATTTTTATTTGATTTGATTTTTATTTGATTTTATTTATATTTATTTATTTTTTCTTTGGCTACAAATTTCACGTTGCAATACAGATAAAAAAAACCTATCACCATATAAAAAAATACCTCAATTTACATGTAAATTGTAAATTCAATATGAGTTTTTCACGTAATGGTGTATCAAAATATTTTCATTTTTTTTTCTTTGATATTGCTTGCTTTGGTTTTATAATAAAAATTCCAACGATAATATTGAACTTTTATTTGATTTTATTTTGTGTGTTTAAAACATACTCGCAAACACATACACACACACCCATAAGAAAAAAATCCCATAAAAAAGGTATGTTACTGAATAAAGAAAAGAAATTTGGTGTGGAAAATCTAATTTTTGTCCCATTTAAATTGAGTATCGAGAAATTCTTGAGGCAATTCATTGACGATGATGATGATGATGATCATCATCACACCAATTTCACTTTATTTTATTTTCATACAAAATGTTAAGTTAAGTGTAAGATTATTTTTTCTTGATAAATAGAGAAAGGTACAAAAGATGTTTGCATAAGTAATTTTGTGCTTATCAAAGGGTTTAACTTGAGGGTGCTACTGGTAAAATAAATAGAGTTGATTTTTCTTAGTTTTTAACTTCTTAGAACTACATAAATTTGAATTTATAAAAACAAAATGAAATCTATTGAGAATGGGATAAAATTATTGATAACTCTGTAATTTGGATAGTAATGATATTGAAAGAAGATCGAAACTGAAACAAAACATTTGTAAATTTAGTGCTTTGAAGTTAATTTAAATAAATGAATTGAGGACACAGACTATGATGATAAGTCAGGGTTTAGAAAAAATCTTGATATGAAATTAAAATGGAAATGTGATATCTATTCAAGCTTTGAGAAACATGAAAATCCTTCTGGCATTTTTAGGGGCACTGAGTGAAACTTGAGGGCGACTAGATCAGATGACAGTATAAATTGTAGGTCCCACGTTGTTAAACCATAGATAAAAGCCGCTTACTATGGAAGCTACGGCTGAAATAGGATGAATACAATAGGAACATCGGACTCGCAGTGGAGCTTGTTCATATCTAATCTAAATGGACTTACTTCTCCGGCGCTACGTCTTTTTCTTAGAATGGGCCTGTTGAAGAATATCTTTCCAAGATTCTCTATCTTGCGCTTCCTGTTTCTAGTTATGCACCCGTAATGTTCGCAGGTCTTGTTAGATGTTATCGATCCACATCCCTTTGTTCAGCTGGGGCTCGATCGGAGTCCATTCGTTCTAAATGACCTGCCCATTGAAGTCTGTTGACTTTTACAGTTGAACTATGCTTGGTTCCGGATACAACTGCTCTAACTCGAAGTTATACCTTCTTCTTCATATGTCACCTTCACATATAACACCAAATATAGCATCTTCCATTCGAATGACAGTAGCCGCTGTTCATCGCTCTTGGTGAGTGGCCAGGTTTCGGACTGGTATAACACGACTGGCCGTATTAACGTTTAGTAGATGGCACATTTGGTCTTATTTGTCATGAGCTTTGAGAGGAGAAGTCGTTGGAGTCCATAAAAGCACATGTCCTTCTCTTGATTTCAAGTGAAGTATCGCCATCCGCACGAATAAGTACTCCCAGGTATACAAACTCATCGACGATTTCGAATCGTTGGCAATTGATGTTGATGATTTTTGCTTCTTGATGTGGAATCGTTGTTGGATTTGTCTTCATGGACTTAGTTTTTGTTTTTTATAAGCTAAGACTAGTGTATGTATAGGTAACTCTTACTCGCGTTCTGCTTACAATATCAATATCATCAGCAGATCCTAAGGGCAATGTCAAACCTGTTGCAAGTGTTCGGGATGTTTGGATGCCAGCACATCTCATATTCCCGTGGAACATTCTCGATTTCTAAGTCCACAATAGAACTCTTTGAAACCACAAAATCCCTGGAGTTGATGTATAATGAAAATCAGTGCAAGTTCGATTACCGAGTCTCATCATAGTCGTTCCTTTTACTAAATTTTAGATTCATGTGCTTTCTTATGTTACTTTTTGTATCAAAAGTAAAGCCAAGATCATTGAATATCAGTATATTCCAAATTCTGTCCCTACAAAATTTTAATTCATTTAATATTTTAACTAAAACCAACACACGAGATATGCAGAGAACATTGTCAAACAACATGAGAATTCTTTAGTAAAAGCAGAACAATATTCCAAAATTACATAAAGAATAGATCACCTCCAGCAATCTTATTGTCATCTCTCATGTTAAATTAATTAATTTAATTTAATTTCATCCAACTGTGTGTGTGTGTGTTTGTATCCTCTCATCTCCTAAAATATAAAGCAAAATACAAAGACTTGTTGATAACTGTACAAATTTACAAAAACAATAATAATACAAGAGGTAAAATAAAATATAAATAAGTAAACATACCTTGAAGTTATTAAAATGAACAAAATTTCCATCCGGAGTCAAAGACGCTTAAAATTAATCCTTATTTCTACAATGATGAATATTTTATGTCCTGCGTTTGTGTGTGTGTGTATTTTACCAACCAAATTCTCTCGTGAATTGTACCAACTTATTTTTTTTTTTTATTTTAATATTAGCTGTACTTGAATTCATAAGTTGGGAAGCAAAAGTACATTAAAGGTGCTCAATGATATGATAAAAAATATATAAAAAATATAAAATTATATTCAAAAGGGAATGAATTTTGTTTTCTCTTCCATTTACATTCAGATTTTAATTTAATATCTCATTTGATATTTATATCGAATTTGCACAAGATTCATTTTGGAATGAGATGTGTTGCGTTGTGGAAAACAGAAACCAAATCTAACAACAAGCGATTGAGATATTTAATATTTTATTGAATTCAATTCTTGGAAAAAAATCTTCCGAATTTGATAACAAAAATACTCTTTGAATTGAATTACATTTTGTTGAATAACCAAACAAAAAAAAAGAAAATTAAATTTACATTATGACACCCCCTTAGTGAATGTTAATATGTGATTTTTTTTACTTTACATGAAATTTTCATTTTATTTTATAAATAAAATATGAATAAAAGTGTGGTTTTATGTGCAAATTGGCTCATTGAAGCACTTTTACAAAAAATATATGTTAAAAAATGAATCAGTACAAAGATTTTCAATTATCCAATTTATTTGAATGGCTTTTAAATCGCACTTGCTTATTCTCTGATTCGAGTACTCCGAGATATTAAGAGATTTTTTATTTTTTTTTTAATATTCATACACATTTTTTTGTGTGTCATTGTAAAAATCATAAAAGGATTGAAGATAAGAAGACTCTCAAATGAATTTTTTGATATTGACAAAAATAATATTACAGATGATAAGAAGAGGATCCATTAGTGACTGAATAATAGAAGAAATTCACTTTTTCATTTTATTTCAATTTCTTTTATATTTTGATAATACAGAAAGGAAACGACAACATAAATAATAATAATGTTAATAATAGAAAAAAAAGAAAGAATAAAAACGAAAGGAATAAGTTAAGCTGCTTAATACATAATAAATCAATTTAAATATTTAATAAACCTTTTTAGGCAATTTTTTTGTTACTTAAGATTTGTATCTTTGTTTTTCTTTTGTGGATGGAAATTTTTATTTGATTTGTATTCAAATTGTGACTTTCCTCACTGAATGTGAATGTTTTGAATGAGTTTTTCTATTTTTTTCTCGAGACAAATATTTTTAAGACTTTTTGTTATTTTCTAGGACAGAATAAGAGATCTTAATATTAGACTGTGGTGATCCTTAAAATTGTAAAATTTGGAAACCTGGAAAACTTTGGAAGGTTTTTATCATTTTTAAGGCCTAAAACTCTGATATTTTTTCCGCCGAACTCTCTGCATTGCTCTATGCATGCCAAAGTATTCGTGAACTAAATGATCGTCAGGTCCTCATCGCCTCAGACAGCTACTCTGGTATCGAATCACTCCGCGCACTTAACATGGCCTTGAAATGTCACCCAATCACTTAGGCGTTTAAAGATCAATTGTCAAGACTCGAAGATAGGAGAGTCAAAGTATCTTTCGCCTGGGTTCCATCTCAATGCGGGCTTGATAGTAATGAGAAAGCGGATATCTTAGCGCTTGAAGGTGTTGACTCAACTGACCGCATTTTCGAATTCCGTTTTATAAGGGATTTCCGTCCCATTCTCAATTTTTTTCGCGTAATGCATTCCATTCTTTCTCAGGTCAGTTTAAAAGCGTGGTTCCAAAAGAATACAGTGAAGAGATGGAAACCGTCTCATCACAAACCATATGTGCACAAATGATCATCTTAATCGGATTGAAATCGTAACTTTAGCTCTATATGATTGAGGAAAGAATTATGAGACAATCGATCATATCAAACGGGCAATGTCCACTTATTATAAGAGGAATCTTTACACAGGATATGACGCAAATGAACATCTGCGAGAGCACTCCAATACGCGATATTCTTGGGACCAGGAATTTTAACGCAATTGAGACCCTCTCTGCATTTCTCAAACAAAATAACAAGGTCATCTGACGAAATAATAGACCCCCAGAAAAGTAATCGATGAGATTTGTGCCAAAAATACTTTTAAAAATTTTACCCGGCAGAGGTTCCGCAAGCACTTTGCAAAAAATCTCATATAAGAAACAGAGAAGGTTTTTCAATGTTTAGGGTGTAGATCACAATTTCTGGGACTCAAGTCTGAGTTTTGATCAAATTTCTCATTGCATTTTATTTTACGAAATGCACTCAAAAGTCTGTAATAATAAATGTCATTCTTTTAAATTACACTCATCGAAAAAAATGACATCATTCATCTTTCGAGACACTTAAAAAGAAAAGTTTTCCTTCTATTTTGAAGCATAAACCTGTAATTTTTTTTCAACATGCACATTTTTCAATCATGCACTTCAAAAGAAAACACCTTGCACACACACATATTGCACAGACAATCACATACCTCATCTCTTCATTAATCACACATTATGCTGAAAAAACCACAAACAATTTATCATTCAATATGCAATCAGTCGTACACACACATACACTGTACGTGTGCTGTCCATGGAACGTACGAGTAACAACAAGTGGATTTCAGTAAAAAAAATTACATTCATATAAATGTGTACTGAAAACATGAGAGAGAGGAAAAAAATTATAGAAGAAGAAGGAAAAAAATAAAAAAAATCTTTTCTGGTTACATCACTTTTATAACAGATGTCGCCAAAATGATTAAAATTGTATAAAATAATACACCATCGTACATAATTTTCATTCTTTTATTTATTTTTGTATTTTTTGTGTACAAGGAGGTGATTCGGTTTGTACTTTTAATGGTATGAGAGAAGAGAATGATGTTTAATGTCGTCGTGTTGATTTCTCATTCATTCATTTGAATGACACAACTCGTCAATGAATATTCTGATATTTGATGAGAGGTTGTGTGTGTGTGTGTATTTCTTCGTATATCGAAGATATTGAAAGTCAATTTGCATGATACGGTTCATTTTTCTCACACAAACATTTAAATGAATACTGAATTAGTTCTGGAGGAATGGGAGAAGAAGAATAATTTTACATTGTGGTGAGATTCGATAAATTTTTTTTTTACTTATAAATTTTTAAATAAAATAAACGTTTGATATCTTTACACTTTTTATCAAACAATTTTAATGTTTCTAGACTTAAATGGTCTGAATCACGTAAGAATTTCATTATATGTAAGTGTTTGTCGTGATTATAGAAAAAATATTAAAAAAAAAAAATATTTCCATATAGGAATGGTCCGGTTATTGTTACAACCAGTTTTAGTCTAGTCGAAATGTAACTTTATTTTTTTATTAACTTATGAATGAATGAATGAATTAAAGAAGAATGTTCTTGGATATAAATTTTTTGATAAAATAAACAGGACGTTGACCTAGTCAAGTCACATACCATTTTGTTGGGTATGATTTAATTTGTATGATTTTTTTTCATTGTCATTGTGAACAAATATTGCAATTAAAGCTTAATGCATAATTTTTTATGATAAATTAATTGAAATTTTTCAATTCTCTCCTTAAAATTTTGTTTAAGTCACTTCACGGGAGTCGTGATCATCTAATTGAAGAGCCAATCACTTAACTCCTAGATTAACGAGACAGACTTAATATAAACTAAACTTAATAAACTTACCTCAGCGTACAAGAAAGGCTCCTTATGGACTAATACATTTTCTTTAATTTAAAATCATGATACAGATTCAAATTTAACAGACAACTTCACTTAAGCGACGAATCGAGACCATTGTATTTACCTTTCATCATTATCATACGGCCTTAATTTTTTCCATGGATTCCAATGAGTCACCTTCTTTATGCAGCCTCATACTGAAATTGAAGTTTCATGACCAAAGTGAGAATAAAATCCTCTCATTTTAATCACTCAGGATCACGTTTTTACTGTTCTGTCAAAGTAAAATTACGATAAATGATCGATAAGTGTTTTCATCCTGTATTTTAATTTCACATTCATCTAACTTACCTTCAAAATACATTTTGAAAAATTCGCACAGTCAAGACCCTAAAATAAAATGAAATAATTCAAAAATTTAATCAGATTTTCTTTACAAGTATAAAAAAAATATTCACATATTGATCAAAATTTAAAATACAATCCGATTACATAAAATTAAAATATGAACTTATAAAAAACATGAATTACAAATAATTCCTGCAAAAATTAAACCGACAATTAATAATAAAAATAAAAAAAGTTTATAGTTTAATACTTCAATTAACATTCATTCAATCACATAAATGTTTTTTAATAAAATTAAGATTTTTTAACAAAAAAAATAATTCTAAAATGTTGAAAGTGATTGTAAACGATAAAGACGAGCGCATTTGCATGGATTTTTTTTGTCTATAAAAATTCTACAACATTTACCAATACTGCATCATTCACCGCACGGCTTTGAGAAGAAAAAATCAACATCTTCAGACTTAACTGAATATGATTCGCAATTGTCAAAAGTTATTGCTAATCGAGGACAAGTTGACTCCATTTACACTGAAAATCCTAAGACGTTCGATAAAGTAGATCGCAAGCTAGTTATTTCAAAACTGCAATATCTTGGAATGAACACCAACATTTTGAATTGGCTGAAATCATATTAACCGTCTCGAGCTCAAAAAGTTAAAATTAATGATGTTCTCTCTCACCAAATTCTAGTGATGCACAGTGGGTTATTTACACTTTGCTACATTCAAAAGTTGATTTCGGACGATCCAGAGCAGATAAATCAACGTTCTATAGCTTAAAATTTTCGAGAAGGAATAAGCTTTAAAGGAAAAATATAGCGAAGAAGTTTTGGCATGCGGTTCGCTCACACGGTGCGGTTAAAGATGAAAAAAATGGTCAAAAATTCGTTTTTTTGGGATGTAAGGTCTAAATAATGAAGATTTTGTGTAAATCAAAGTTAAAACTCTAATTTTAATTATTTTTCATCGATTTGAATGTTTAATTTGTGAGCGGGATTGATCCATTGCACATTCATAAATTGGCCAATTTTGACATTAATGGCCGTTTAATGAGCAAAATATTAGTTTTAGACCCATAGTATGTTCTAATCATAGTCATATTTTTTATGTGGGAGCATTTTCTAATCGAAAAAAATAGAGTGTCCATGCAAAAAAATAGGGTCCCATACAAATTTTCTTGTTTTTCGCTTTTTAGGTCAGTTTATTACCATATTGTTGATTCGTTCTGTTTGTAAATCAGTATAGTAATGCTCTATGATAAAAAAATTAACTATGGCTGGAATATACTCGAGGTCTCAGACCAACAATATGGTGATAAAATGACCTAAAAGACCAAAAACAGAAAATTTGTATGTGGACCCTATTTTTTTGCATGGAAAGCCTGTTATTTTTCGATGTTAAAATGCTCCCACATAAAAAATATGACTATGATTAGAACATACTATGGGTCTAAAACTAATATTTTGCTCATAAAACGGCCATTAATGACAAAACTGGCCAATTTATGATTGTTCAATGGACCAATCCCGCTCACAAATTAAACATTCAAATCGATGAAAAATAATTAAAATTAGAGTTTTAACTTTGATTTACACAAAATCTTCATTATTTAGACCTTACATCCCAAAGGATCCTCCTACTTTAATTTGAACTTAATTAACAGATTCAAAAATTGAACTTTAATATCAAAATAAGGTAAAAAAAAATAAATTCATTCAATTCATGGTGGTGTGTTTGACCCGTTGGAGAAGCAGTAGCCTGAACTTTTAATGTTTGCCAAAGCTGGTTCGGTCGTGGACAAACTCTCATATTCAGATCATTTAAAAGACGATGTAAGTGTTGTCTAAGAAGACTATGAAGATGTTTTCATCTATCACCAATACTGATTCGGCAAAAGAACTCTTCATTACTTTCAAATTTCAAGCTCTTAATGTAAAAGAAAAATACATGGCCATTTAAGTGTATTTGTAAAGATTGGCTTATGCCTTATTTGCACACGTTCTGTGACGTTTCTTACGAAATGAGACTCACATCTTATTTAAATTAAGGTTTGAAGGGAAATTTTATTTAATTAAAGCTAAGGGTTTTTGAGTTTAAGAAATTTTAGGTTAATTTCAGTTTTAATAAAGTTTTTGACTTTGTTTCCAAAATAAATACAAACGGACAGACAGACGCCACAAATGCCTCCAAAAATCGCATTTTATTTCAAATAGAATTAAAATCAACCAAAAATTGTATAAAATTCCACATTTTTTGACTTGTTTTTTGTATGTTGCATGTTATTTTTGATACATTCTCGTGTTTTTTTTTCAATATAAAATGAGTAAACCTTGCCATTGACCACGGTTTCAAGTCAGGTTGTCAAGTTCAGTGTTGAAGTTGTTGTAAAATAAAAATAAAACATTTTAATGATATTCACATGTATTATACTAAAAATTAACACAAACACATTCAAAGTTCTTTTATATTTTTTTCTTACACTTTGTCAACAAAGTTTCTATGTAAGTTGGTAAGAATAAAAAGTGAATTAATTGTATAAAAAAATTGTGAATTTAAATAATAATAATAAACTTATTGAATTGAAATACAAATTAACTTATGTCTGTGTATGTATGTGTATGTATATGTGTGTGTGTGTGTGTTGTATGTGTGGGTATAAGAAATTTTTTATTATTATAATTTTTTTTATTAAAAAAAATATATAAAAAGAATTTAACAGGTTGAATGGTCTGGTGATTATGTGTTTTGTTTCTCTTCGTATGATGATCGTGCAAAAAAAAATTATTTTTTTTTTTATTTTCCTTTTCTTATACAATACACAGATACAAATTACTCATAAAAACTTATACACAAGTTTTTTGTTTCTCTTGTGATGTGATTCAAAGTAATGATTTAATGTTGTGTTTTTTTTTTTGCTTTTAAAGAACTTGAAAATTGAGTAATAACTTTACCACGTGGTTTTCTGTAAGACACTGATTTGAAGAGTGATTGATGACACATTTTTTTTGTTCTTCTCAAAAAGATTGATTACATGTCTGGAATCTCAGTGATAGGACTGGAATATGATTAAAACGATTTTTTTGAGCTTTAATTCATTTGATGTGAATTTTTGACTTTTAAATTTAACATGATTTTAACCCAAAAACAAAAAAAAACTTGAAAATTAACCTTTTCAACGAAATGTTTTAAATATTTTTTAAAAGAAAAGAGCACAATCACTCTCAATCAGAAACAAGCTCTCTTATGATAATAATAAAAATAATAAGAAAAGGGGAATAAACATGTTTTTAAATAATTTTCAAAGATGTTGTTTAAACAAAACACAAAACCGAAATTAAAAAAAGGCCGAAAAATTACATTCTTAATCAACAAGTACCTTGTAATTGTATAAAATCAAGTGCTTTTCTTGGTATCAAAAATTACAATACCTTCAATTATTTTTCTTATTACATTTATGTATGTACGTATGTGTGAGGGTTCTCAATTCATGTGCGTGTGTGTGTGTGTGTTTGTTATTAAATTTTGCCGCAAGTTATGCAAGATTCTGCTTCACTGATGATTGTTTTATTTTGGTTGTTTAAATAAAAAAAAGAAATAATACGAAAAAGAGTGAATACACGAGAACAAAACAAAAAATATTGTAATCATGTAAACATACGAACAATGTATTCCTAATTTATTACATGACTTTGTTCAGTTTTCTGTTCTTTACTTCAATGATATGATTTTTTTAAAAAAAAATATTTTCAGGACATTGTTCATTTGAAATTTTTATTTTGTTAAAACATGTATTGAAAAAAGTACGCGATGATTATTCATTTGTGCTTAAAAACTGTTAAATAAAACCTTTGTCAATTATGTTAAATTGAGTCACTCATGTGTATTGGATTGAATGACACATGGACTTTTTTTCAATTAGCCGACATCAATCTTCATGTTTTTTTTAACATGCTTTTGAGTTAATCACAGAATGAGTGTTTTCAATTAGTAGGTTCATTGAAGTCATTAATGAGTAATTTAACTTTTGATATATTGTCCTGCAACCATTTCAGCTTTGCTTCGGTCAATGAACGGACTCGAATGGTCTTTGGCATATCTTTTGAGATTACAATGGCTTACATTTAGATCTGGTGAATTGAAAAGTTAATTGCGCAAAATTTTGATTGCTCTAAGCCAAGTGCAATATTCTTTAATTTGATAACAGATAAAACCTTTTATAAGTTAATTGAATGTCAAAAGCACAATTAAAATTGAATTTGATTTATTGCCAGTTTTAATTCAATTCAGCATCCAGTTGGTAGGATTAAGTCACTTGAGAGCAACAGCTTTTTTTCATTCATGTTAGGAAGTAAACCTTTTTTGAGACTTTACTGATGACCAACCAGCTCGGTGTTGCTTTTAAACGTAATTTTTACATCGATGATGATTCCCAGATACTTAATTTACGTTACTCGTTTCTGCGCCGTCCATTTCAAGTGTCAATTCATCACCAATATGTCGTTAGATGAGCTTCATGTATTTCGTTTTGCCAATATGCACTTTCAATTTTGACATCTTGAAGTAATGTGCTAATTCATTGAAGTCCTCATTCACTTTCTCCTGTAAGTCACACATGTCGGTTCCTGGTAGCCAGATTATTGTTTCATCTGCGAATAGTTTAATCTTACAATTTTTGAGGACGTTTGGTAAGTCATTATTGTTAACATTGAACAGAACACAAGACTATGGGGTTCCCTTAGGCAACCTTATTTCAACAGGCACAGCATAAGTCGACAGCTGAACCCAAAAAAAGCTTTCAAACGATCAATGGACTATTTTAGTCAGTTTGTGCTCAAAAGAACCCAAATTGATCGAACATGTTACGTACTGTAACGTACGTATTTTGTTCGAAAATTAAAATTTTTAGATCAAATCTCACTTCAATTTAATAAATTTACCTTTTAAATGCAGAAAAACACTTAACGTTAGTGTTAAAACATTGACACCTATTTTTTTCAATTTTATCATCACTTTTTCCAATCACCTTCGTCTTTTCATTATTTTCACTAACAAAAACCAAAATATTTTCACGAAAAAAAACTTTTCCATTTGCCATTTGTTGCTTACTTAACTATTTAAAGTTTCATTTTTTTTTACTTTTAACTTGCAACAGTTTTTTGTCATTCAATTTATTTTTGTTTTTTTTTCTTACCTTTGAAATGCATTTTCATTTAAAAAAGTGCCTGTTAAGTACATTTTTCATTGAGTACGAACCAATAATGAGAGAAGTGTGAGTTCGAAAGAATAACAAAAGAACAACAACAAAGTTATAAAAAATGTTGGAAAAAAGGAAAATTCAATTTTTTTTCATCTAATGCTCTCAATCTTATTTTCTTGTTTAACTTTTTCTATCGTTTCATGTCATGTTGCATTTTTTTGTTTGTTTTTTTTGTTGCTTCAAGGTTTGATTATAAAATTTTTATTTCGCTACTTTTTTATTTTCTATCGTAAATGAAAAAATGGAGGTTTGGTGTTTTTTTTTTCTATCGTTTCGTGCGATAAAGTGATTTGCTTTTGTTTTGTGGAAATTTAATTAACGGAGGTTTTTTCTTCATTTTTTGTAAAGTGTTTGTCTTGTTAAATTAAAAGAGTTTATGAATAATTGAAAAAAATTCAAGGATTGAAATGTTGACTTGGGTTGAAACTGGTTTAGAAGATATTCGTCAAACACAGTTGTTTTGTTATGATTTCAAAGTGAAAGTAGCTGGAAGCTTTGAATTTCATTCAAGGATTGAGTGCAGATGAAATGCTTCATTGCAATTTTGATACATTTTAACGTTGATTTATGTCAAAAATGCTTAGATTTGATATTAAAATTGTTATGATTTAAATTAATTTGATTTAATTTTATTTTACAGGTAGAGGCCATGATGTCTTGTACCCTCCCTTTGCCAATACCAGTACCGTTGACAGCATTACACGCCGATTATCCTCCAACCATCCATCTAGGAGTTAAGGTTAGTTTTAGTTCATTAATCAAACCCTTAATTGCTCATGTTTTTCCAATATAATGAGCATCAAAAGAGTAATAATGATCCTAAAAATGATTACCAATAACCTAACAAATATCATTTACTCAGGCAATATCCTAATAAATTTTCATCCTAACAAGAAATTTTATAAGAAACAAAACTTTACCAAAATTAATGAACAAAATTGGTCCATAAATCATCAAACACGGACATTTAATTAAATTATGTTCATGTGAAAAATAATCATTATCATAACAAAACCAATATTATTGAATATGATACCACAATTTAAATTTCCTTTATATTTTATAATAACTTTTAAAAGTCTCTTAAGATTTTACAAAGAAAACTTGTTGGTCTTATTATTTGATGCGTATATTCTAAAATTATAAGGGATTATTTTGTGTTTTTAGTATATTATGATGACAGAGACCATAATTTTGACTATTAGAAATGTATTGAAATTGGTTTATTGTATGCTGTGTTAATAAAATCAATGAAGTTGATAAAGTTTGAAGGCAGAAAAAGACTTCTATTTATATAGATAGGTAAAATATATTTCAATAAAAGTCTGAATATGTGGTATGTATTGATCAAAGTCAAGTATATCTATGTAAACTATTATTATTATACATATTTTTATTAGTTCAATTCATTATCATATTTCATTGTATTTAAAGGGAAAAGCACTATCAAAGTAGAAACCCTTATTTTAATATAAACTCAAATAGTAGACTTCCTCACACCCGGAATGCAACTTCCACTTTGATTATGCATAAAAACCGTTTCTTTTCTTTTTTTTCTTAGCTTAACCCTTGGAGATCCCTAAGAAAAAGTTACGTTCGGGTCCCTAGGGTGACATGTCACCCAGAATATATGTTTATCTAATTTGCATTTACTTTTAGCTTTAAAACTTAACTTTTTATTATTCTAATTTAATAACTGGATGTAAATATTGTTTGAAGAAATATGATTCAATCAATATTAGGTCTTGAAGACTCACTTTAACGAGGCAATTATATAACTAAATAAAGGAAGCGCAAAGGGAACCGTTTATGAAGCATAGATTCTTTTTATTAAAAAATTTTGGAAAATTTGTACCCCTAAGAGTATTTTAAAATATTTATACTTTCTTCAAAAACATTATTTTTTGAAGACAGTCCGCCATTTTGAAAATTTTAAGGAAAAAAAATTTGAAAAAATCAGACATTTTGAGCTTTTGACCGTTTTTAGACTGTGAACCCTAATCCCTGAGCCCAATCATTGAGCCCAGTCCCTGAGCCTAACTTGCGAGCTAATGACTTAAAGTTCATGAGTAAACTTCTTCATCCACCAAAAGAAATCATCAATATTTTAAAATTTTCAACCGTTTTTTAACGGTTTTTCAGGTTTTGGAGGCTTTTGAGCCTAAGCCTTGAGCTCAATCTCAAAACTAATGATTTATAAATAATCCTCTTGGGCTCCTCTATAATACTGAAAAAACCCGACCTCGCTCCGATGGGCCGTCCCGGAGTTATGGAGCTAAATGTGAGTCAGAGTGTCCGAGTGACAGAGGTCAGATTGATGGCGGACATACCGTCTGTAATAGTGCATTTACAAAACATTTACATCTTACAAAAGGAACTAAAATTGTAAAATTACATTGATAAATGAAATATTATTAAAAAAATAGTAATGACAAATGTAAAAATATTACCTGGGTGACATGTCACCCTAGGGACCTATGTGTTACTTTTTTTTTTACGACCCTTTCCAAAACCCAAATTTCATATTTTTCTATTGCTAAATTATCTTTTTATGACTCCTGACAAAGTCATGAAGTTTCAATAATATTGGAATCAAAATAAAAAAAATAGAACATAATTAAGTTCGTTTTTGGGTGACAAGTCACCCTAAGGATCTCCAAGTGTTAAACAAACAATGAAACTTTCAGTGCCTTTGCGAGCTGGTGCTCTTGAGTGAGGCAGACCGAGACAGAAAGTCCACTATGAACTATAAATAAACTAATAAATAAAACTATCATATGACGTTATTTAAAAATCTCATACTTTTTCGGTCTTCTTTTAAATCACGAAGATAGCTTCTTTTTCAATTTTTCCTTGTAAGTTTAATAAACTTCAACATCATATTCATCTTCAAGAAAGAAAGAATGGCAGTTTTTTTACAATACAAAAAATACCACTACTTCCACAATTTTTTTGTTGTCTATTTTATATGTAGCAAAAGTTATTTATTTTAATTTCATATATTTAATTCTAATTTAAGTTTTAATTTTAAGTTTTACTTTAACATTTAATTTACTTAGTTTTAATCGTGTCGTCTTACTCGTGTTGGCTGTTCAAATTGTGTTTGTGCTTCAAAAGTGTTTCAAGTATGTCTCGTCCTTTTATGTATCCACTCATCTTGATTAGACTCAAGATTTGTAGATGCTGAATGTAACATCTTATTCAAATTTAAAGATCGTTACAGGAGGTATTCGGGTTATAATTACTCTCTTCGAATTAGGTTTTTAGTTTGGTTCATATGAATATTTAAACTCAAATCTTTGTCCTACAGTATTTAAATCCGGATAACCTTAAAACAATAATTTTGACAATATATTTTGAATTTCAATCTCTTTGATCGATAACTGATTGATTGAACTGAAAAGTAAACTAACGCCTGATTTATGCAAGGTATAAGTCCTTATAATTATACGTATATGTATAGATAGCGGAAAAATTATAACGCGCTCTGTACGTAAAATATAAGGAATTATACCATGCATAAAGTAAAAGTAAAAAAATGTTTCTAACCTCAAAAACAAAACTAAAAATCGACAGTTTAGGGATTCCTTTTAAGAGGTTATATAAGTTGGAGATGGTTTAAAGGCGGCACCTACACGGTCTCTATGAATTCTATCGTTTTTAAGTTATTTGTTTTGCTTTACTCTCAGAGAATTAAAATTTAAAAGTGTAGCAAAAACAAAGTTGTATTTGAAAAAAACTATCACGACACCTGAAGATATAAGTATGACGTCTCCAATACAGCAATAAATAATTTTTCTATGATTTTATTCAAAGAAAATTATTTTTTATTTGCTCTCCAAAATAATACCTTGATATTATCCTCAATACGTTGAAGAAAAATACGTTTCATATCAAATTTTCAAAAAACAAATTATGACATAACCAAAACCATATGATAAAATATTCAAATTATAAACCATATTTGTATGTAATTTAACACATTTCCATCTTACTTCTCACATCAAAATTTCTCTAATTTGCTATATTTTTGCACTTCATATTTTTTTACGTTTCATATTAAATTTGTTGGAGCAAAACCTCATTTTTTGATTTACAAAGTGAATTTTTAGCTGTATTCTGGCATCACTTGTTTATTTTTAAGACTTTCATGTTATGTTAAATTTAATCTCAAAGGACAATTCAATGTAAAATTTCGAATATTTTTGTAATTACATCACAATTTTATCCTTTTGATGTGTTTTTACTTGTTTTTGCTAATCAGAACGATGATGCTTGTTAAATAACAAAAAAAAACCGCAACATAAATAAATAAAATGTTATTTCATAATTTCCGGTTAACATTCAAAATTTAATACTGGATTTGTTTTTTAAATTCATTTAAGCAAATTAAAATTATATGAAAATAATTTACTTTTAAATTTCTACTTTTCATTGATATCGAATTTTCCAACCGATACATGATTTTGCTTCCACCAGAGGGCGTTAATTCGGAATTAGTGTGAAATTTTCGGCTTAACATTTTTTCCCTGAAAATGAAGAAATAACTCCTAATAACGTCAGATTTATAAGACATTTTGATGCTGAAACCATTTTAGCAAATTTTTGAGTGATATGTAATTATCGATTGAAATATTTGAATTGACCGTTTTTTCAAATTGACAGTTATTTTTAATAAATTCAGCAAAATATAAGTATTTTATCATGTAATAAACATTAACGGATTACAATGAAAGGTTAAATGAAACATTTTTTATCTCATCCTTAAAATGCCATATCTTATATTTCATGTATTCAAAAATGAAAGGAGGAAGAATCTCAGTATCAATATCTCAGATTACAAAAATAGCAAAAAAAAACACAGATAAAACACAAGAAGTGCAAATATCGATACATAAATTAAGAAATCAAATCAGACACCGCTGATTTATTTATGTTTCTTCTTGTTGTTCTTTGAATCAATTTGGGGTGAGCATTCAAGCGTCTTAATTTGGAATTAAAGGTGTTTCAATGATTCAGTATCGAATGTGAAAATAAAAAAAAGAAATTTTAAGTAAAAATTAGAAAAAAAGACCTTTTGTTTACAAAATTTAATTGAAAAACAAATTTCAATCATCAGAAAAATTCACATACACATTCACATTTGAAATTCCTTACAGCTATGTAACGATAAAAAAAAAGTTTTATTAAATTTTTCCCTTCAATAAACCCATTTTTTTTGTATTAAATAAACATGATAAAAAAAATTATATTTAAATTTGATATGAGAGACGTTCCACATGAACCACATTCATCAACATACCTGATATTTTTTTAACGAATTTCATGGTGACGACATTGTTTGATATGAAAAAGAGAAATACAAAAATATTCGTATAATATTTGACATACATCAAAATATGGCCAAAAGGCTTTTATGCATATTTTTAAAATGTTTTATATTTTATGGACTTTTATCATTTGATTTCAGTGGTCTTTCAATGTAATTTCATCTGAATTAGGAATTGTGTCAATGTAAGTTAACAGTTTTTGCTCAAAATTGAATAGGCTTTGGGGTATGAATCACAAAAATCGAAAAATGACCATCAAATTGAATTACCAAGCCGACACCCCTCATTTTTTTCTCTTTAAAAACCCTTTTTAACACTCTTATCGGCTTAAGTTTATTTACACGTTTTCAATATCTAAATATTTATTCATTGTCTTTATTCGTTCACCTTTTTTATTATTTTTACTCTTTCACTTCTTTGTATTTCTTTCAGACTGATTGGAAAAACAAAATCAAGTCTAATCAAATAGTTTTTTTCTTTTGTTTAGTTTACGTCCACAAATTTGTGACATTAATCGCTACAAACAAGAAAAAAAAATTGAAGTGAAAACAAAAAAGAAATTAAATCAATATTTATTTTTCCAGTCTCCATGAAAAATAAACCAAAAATAAATTATATCGATTAAAGACAATTCGTTCAAATTCTCACGGTAATTAGGCGCGTGATTGTAACTGTGGTTTCAAGTAATATCGTTACAAAATCAAAGTTTCATTTTAAATTGATGAAATTATAGCCACAAAATAAAAAAAATTGGGAATACTAATAGGTTAATGACACCACACACGCCACACAACTTCATTCTTCTTCTTCATTTAGCTTTTATATCAACTTTTATGACAAACCACATAATTTACATAAAATTTTAAGAGAAGTAAATTTAAATGCTTTTAACAGACATGTTTTGTTAAGTGACAGTGCGATTCTTTTTACATATGTTTCTAAGTCATTAACTGTGCCTTATCTTTTCTTTATCAAAAATCCTAGTTAATATTCATGTCTTTTAACATAATATGTCTAGAATGAACCATAATCTTGCCTAAATTGCCCATTGTATTACAGTGTAATGATGACAAGAGGATCCCTTTTTATTTATTTTGTCTTTTGTGTGGATGAATGAAAAATAAAAATTTACTCAATACTCTAGGAAATGAATAATTTTTGGAATAATCTAGTCCCCTTTCAATTATGAAAGTTACCAGCCAATAATTATCTTTACGAAACCTACCCAGCTTGTAAAACTATTGTCGGATTTGTTTTTGGTCCCTACTTTCCAGCTTTCTGACGAATCCATTTTTTTGGCAAATCCAATAATAAGCTCAATTTGACGATCACAATGGACCAAAGTTCTTGTAAATAGCCTTGAATTCCTGAAAAGTTAAATTAAGTTAAAATCATCTTTACCTGATAAATTTACTAGACTGAAGCTATCAATGGCTTCATCAATTCTCAGTCTCGAGGAGAGGTTAATGGAGCATCTGAACCCTTCCTGATATCCTCTCGGTGTTATCAACGACTTTTATCTTGACTTTTTAATTTTTTGCTGTTTTTTAACTTTTTTCTTCGTGTAAACCAGCTCTCAGTGGCCTCTCGATATATCTAGAATATAAATTATCTCATCTAATAAAAAACCAATCACATATTCCCCTTTCTTACAGGGACCTGACTTATTTTGCCTGTTAATCTGATTAATTTTACAATGAAGTCCTAAATGATAACACGACTAAATTTAGGATTTTATTAGGAAATTTCTTTTATTTTTTGGATTGTCACGTTCTCTTGATTTTGCCTTTCTTTTCTTTGTTATGACTAAAGATTAGTATTTTTATATAAGCACTAAGTTAAAATCTTAAGGAAGGTCCTTACTTGTTCTAGGTACTATAATTATTACTAAAATTACAATATTTAACTTAAATTAAATTTTTTGGCACATGTGTGCTCTCAATTTCTCGTTTCTTTGTCTGAGGTTTTGTTGTTGTTGTGCAGCTGTCAAGACAATGGCTCCGTTCATTTATTATGGATAGTATGTTTGCTGAAAATGATTTTATCGTATACTAAATTATTTTTCAGTTGGAATATTATTCACAGACACGGAGAAAAAGGTGAAAAACAGTAAAAAAATAAAAAATCAGGGTAAATGTCGTAGATGACCTTGGGAGGATGTCGGGGAAGTTGAGGGGGTCCGAAAAGTTCCTCCTCAAGGCTAAAAAGATCGTTAATAACTTCACACTAGTGTTAAATTTCATCCATTACAAAAAATTCCAAAAATTGACAATTCCCAGCTTGCAAAACAGTATTAAATGTCAACTAAAAACCACAAATTTGCCTAATTAGCACAAAATTAACAAATTTCCTTCTCATACTAGTTCAAACATTATTTATGTGTTTCAGTGGAACCATTTTCCAGAATTGTAATTTACTTCTTACTTTTTTAGTGTAATGACGTCTATTTTAATCATACTCATCATCATCATCGTGGGCATACCTCATCCTATTTTTTGCCAGACAGTAACTACTTATTGACAGTAACTTGTTGATGTTTCACTTGAAATGTGATTTTTTTTTGTCATACTTTTGCTACTTATCATAATAAATGAAACTTCTCATTAATGTTAATATTGTTGTCTTCGGTGATTGCTCTCATGAAATGCTTCAATGGAATTGAAAGTGAAAAGAAAAAGTAAATTTTGTGTGTGTGTGCTTGTAAAATAAAATAAATAAAGGGAATTAGATATGGGACATTTTTTTTAGTGCTATTATGATTCCAGCAATATGAGTTTTAATCAAAATATTTTGAATTTTTGGTTGAGTTTTATTTTGTTTTCAATCAATTTTAATCCAATATAGGCCAAAAATTGATCAAAAAATATTTTTACGCGCTTTTTTTCTATAATCAAAAGGATTTTCATATCATAAAATTTTTTCGATGGATCCGCGAATTTCACAGAAAGTTATAAAAAAATGTCATATCAAATAATACAAAATAAATAAAGAAAGGAATTTCATCAATAAAAATTCTGTGCTTTTAATAAAATTTTGTTTAGAATATAAAAAAATTTTACAATTTATGTTCAAAAGCGTTCATATTACATTAAATAAAAAAAAAAGATTAAAAAAGCAATTTTCTTTTGATTATTTCATTATATGGAAAAAAAATTCCTTAACAAGTCATAATATATAAAAAAAAATACTTGAAATATATCTTCATTAAAGCTATTAAACTATTAACGTTACATGGAAAAATGTTCATGTCTATGATAAATGTGATAAAAGTGCTCTGCTCATATAAGTGAAACAATTGTTGCATCCTTATCGTAATTTCTTCGTCATGCAATATGATTGCAATAAATTGAGACACACACACACACATGGTCCGGGTAGGTAAAGTTAAATGAATGTCTAATAAAATGTTGGAAAATATGAGGTCATGATTGTATTTTCTTTACCTGAAAAGGTAAAAAAAAACTTTATGGAGCACTTCATGGAATTAAACGTGTGTGTGTGTGCATGTGTGTTTGCTCGTCAAGGGAATTGCATGCAATAAAGAGTGAAAAAAAAAGAAAACATATAATGAAATTATCTTGCTTTACAAGTCCAGTCAGGATTTTTTTTGTAACATTTTTATTAAAAATATTATGGAATTTGAAATTTCTATGCATGGTGTACTCATTTTTAACGCACTTCTGGTCGTTATGAATATATGCGAGAATTGTGGGCAGTTATGCGGTCCGTCCGTCTGTCAAAATAGAGAGATTTTCAAAAATGGCTAACGCTTAAAAGCCCAAGGAGCACACATACCACAAAAACCCAGAAAGCACGCATAACCTTAATGCAGACAAAACCCCAGACAGCAAGAATTTTTAAAAATTTTCAAAAACATAGAACTTTTTGATGGATTTTTTCATAAAAACGTGCTAGTGTATATCGTTCTGATTTTAGTTAACAGCCAGCAAATCATGTTCTATTTACTTAATTTAAGACTAAAATCTGAAGTTATTGTCTCTAATTAAAAATCAAAATTAGAGCACCCACCTTACAGTGAAGAAAGAAAATCCACACTTTATTGTTTTCAATTAAATTTTGTCGTCATATGACTTGAGCTAAAAATAACTTTTTTTTCTTAAAAAAAAAAACAATAACAATTTTCTTTTACTTTTATTATTTCCTTAAAATTGCACTCATAGAAATAAACAATACAAATAATGCAATAAAAGTGCAAGGAAAGGAAAATTAGACATCCCATTGGGAAATAATTCTAAATTAAATTTTCTTACAGAGTTTTCTTTCATTACTTTATTTTATTTTATTATATTTTTTTTAACTTTCAACTTATTTGTTAACTTTTTCAAGAAAGCACCTTCTTGAATTGAAAACGACTAAAATGGTCATTACATTTAAAAATAGAATGAAATTGAAGCACCTGAGATTACTTTTGTCCTATTTGAAATTAATTTTCATGTTAAATTACTTTAAATTCAACTAAATTTTTATTTTCAATTTATTTTCAGGTAAGAGACAATTTCAATTACTATTTTGATGATAAAAAAATTCATTTAAATCTATCAAACTTCAATTCCAATTTAACAGGTAAGTCAAGATTATTGAACTTTATTTTCTCCATATAAAAAAAAAAACAGATAAATAAAAATCTCCCAAGGCAAATATTAATCAGTATCATAACATGCTGATAAATTGATTGCGTTCAATTGAAAATAAAATTTTGTGTGATGACATCAAATCATAATAATAATAATAATAAATAAAAATGCAAATAAAATCTTGTCATTACCCCCTGTTGCTCTGTTTTCACTTAGATTTGAATATCAATCAAGTTAAATAATAATAAAAATAAAAAAAGAATTTATGTTTCTTAGAATTTTACGATACATTTATTTAGAAATTGTAATCATAATATGATTTTTTTGGGGGAAATTTTGACTTGAAAGAGTTAAAAAGTGCATTTCATTGAAAGAATTTCATTTAACGATTATTTTTTTTTAAATTTAACTGCCATTTCAAAAATTTTGACAATTCTATTAAAACATAATTAAATGTAGTGCCCTTTCATGGTCTCGCTTTGACTCTGATTTAAAAATTGTGCCTTCAACGATTTTTTTTTAATATTTATTTGTATTAAAATTGACCTTTAAAACAATTTACCGTAAAATTCATTTCTATAAAGGTCAAACGACTTCCCAGCTAACAAAGGATAAAAGTAACATTTTGTTCGTAACTCATTTCATTAAAACAATAACAAATCAAAATAATGATATTCAATTTTCTTGAAATAAAATCTTGAAATGATAACACACACACACAAAATATAACAAACATCGATTGAATTTTGACACATTTCCATCATTTGACTGTGACATTAAAAAAAATATCTGATATAAAAGTAAAAGCAAATAAAAGCAATCAGATATTAAAAAAAAATATTTGTTTGTATGTTTTTGTTCATAACTAAGTCAGTAGATAAAAGAAGAAGAAAAATATAAGAAAATACGCATGAAAATAAATAAATATAAAATTGATATAAAATGTGAAAAAGCAGAATATGACAATCAATGACATCAATAATAATTTCAATTCAATTTAATTTGAATGAAAAAACGATTTATGTTTTTGTTTATATTTCGATTTCTTTTTTATTGAAAGTTAGACAGGTATTTGAGGGTCTCAAGGGTACAATTTTTTGAATTTCAGCTTGTTTTGACTTATTTTGAATGATCAAGATGGTTTGAAGTTCAATCGAGTTCAGTTGTTAAAATGAAAATTGAATTGATTTTGAATTGGGTTCGTTTACCCAGCGAACAACAACGTTGATATTATTCATATAACAGTTCACTGTTTTGGAACTTGTAGGTCCTTTGACTTTGTTCAAAGGGAATTCAAGATAAATAAAAATTTAATGCTAATTGGGAACCGTCAACTGAGATCAGCTGATATCAAGGCCAGTTTAAGATAAACATGTTCACTTCATTTCGAGACATCATCATGGAAAGACGCTAATAAATTATAAAAAGTGAAATAAGGAATACTGCATAATTTAAATTATACCTTAAATAAGAAGAAATTGTTAAGAAATTAATAAAGCATTTTGAGAAAACCTGCAAGGGACAAAGAGACACGTTATAACCTAGAAAGCTTAATTTCTGGGGAATTTTATCAGTCTTTGAAATAACTTCAAAATAAATCCCAGCACGCAGACATTTATAATCAAAATTCGCGTTTGATTTCCATCGAGTGTAGCTCAAAGATAGAAAATTGTAAAATTTTGTATAATTTTGGGACACTGGGTATTTTCATCTTCAAAATAATGACCGTTACACTAAAAAATTTTGTTCACCCTTATTTTTGATACTAGAAAAGTCAATTTTTTCGTCAAAAGCCCTCTCTAATGACATTAAATTCCCACTAAGCCAATTGAATTTCGAACAAACATCATTTTAACAGTTTTTTGATCACTTTTTACTCCTCTTCTTAATGTTTTTTCCATTTAAATTTTTATTTTACATAACACAAAGTGTATCTGTATCACTTTTAAAATAAAAACAAATAAATGACGCATTAAACACATAAAAAGCCACAAAAATTATTTAAACGTCACGTTCATCATTCATTTGAATTGAATTTGTCTTAAAAAAAAACAATAATAATAGGAAAAAAATGAAACATTTTCTTGTAATATTTTTGATTTAATATGAAAATAAATAAAAAAAATTGAGGTGTCACACATCACAAAAAATAAAACATCAAAAAATAATGGAAGTCAAATATGTACCCTTATTATTATTATTGTTTTTATTGGTGTCAAGGTGTGTCATGTGTAAGTGACTTTAAATTTTTTTTTCATTTTTTCCTGATGAATATTTTTTAAGGGAAAAATGTGTCTTGAAAGTGAAATAAATATACAAAAAACAAAATAGATAGATTTAAAAAACCAGATAAAAACAACGAAATTGATGGTATCTTATATTTGTTTTAGCATTTTTATTTTATATTCATACACTTATGATGATGATATGAGCGTGTGTGTGTGTGTGTGTGTGTGTGTGTGTGTGTAATTTTTTCTTCTATTTTTTGACATATTCCTTGATAGCTGTAAAGTTTGAATAAATGTATGTATTATAAATTGCTTATAGACTCATCATTTCATAATCTTAGTATATGACATAATTTCATGGAGGGAAGTGTCTTGAAAATGATAAAAAAAATATATGAATTTGCTTGTGAAAAATTGTCTATATTACCATATCAATTTTTTTTGTACAAATATTTACTTTTGTATGAATTTTTTTCCCCCGTTCCATTGAGACACTGCATCATCATAACTTTTTCAATAAATGTCGAACTTTGTCTTTCAGGCTCGTGTGTGTGATATGTGAATTTTTTTTTCTAATAATAAATATTTCATATGAAATCGTTCAGAATGACAAGTTTATGATATTTTTTTCATTTTCATTGAACGTTTTGATTTGGAGCAAAAAATGGAATAAAATACAAAAAAATCTCCCTTTGAATTTGAGTGTTACCTAAAGTGAAATTCTCTAATTTACTTCCTTTTTGTCTCTCATTTCACTGACTGACACATGTCTGGCATTTGCCTAATTATTTCATTGCAAAATTCCCTTTTGTATTTCATTTTATAGTTTTTTGGCAAAATTTTATTCTGACCGGAACAAAATTACACAACGCAAGAGTTGCTCCCGGAAATAAAACACACGCTCACACACAAATTCTGGTCATTAAGAGGAATAAATAACAAAATTTCATTTTCAGGAAACAATTCCATTTCTGTTTTAGACGTGATTTGATTCACCTTCATTAATTTATAGCAAAAAAAAATTGGAAAAGTTTTCATAATTCTTCCATTTTTTTACATTATATCATTAGATATTCATTCCAATTTCATTCAGTCCTTCATTCAACTGAAATAACAACAAAAAAAGTATTATCATTATGTCACATAATCCGACTAACAATTGATATTTTGCGTCCTAATGAGAAAACGGACTCTATTGTTATTGTTATTCAATGTAATTTTTCCATTTATATTTTGTTTAAATGAAAGAGAAAAAAAATTAATGATCATTAAAATGATTTTTTGAACTCATTAGCGATTGTAGCCACAAAATAGCTATCATTTATTTGTATAAAATGTTATCAATGAAAAAAAAAAATACACCACAAAATGAAAAAAAATATCAAAATATTAAATAAAATTGATAATAAAAATAATTATGATTGTTATAAAATATCATTTTCAAGAGCATTCAAGGATAATTTGACATACGCTGATTTAATTTTAATTTCAATGAACAAGATTTTGCTTTCAATTTTTTTGTTTTCTAAACAAAAGGAAATTTGACACGATTTGATTGAAATAAACACGAGTTTGATATAGACTTAGGCTTTTATATTTTTTTTAATGTTAAAGTAATTGATAGCGAAATCATGTAATAAATGAATTAAGCTTAATGAGTTAAGAATTTAAAATAAGCGCTAGAAATTATTGTATGAAATGAACCTTGAAAAAAAATAAGCCACTTATTTTAAGACGTTTGGGAAAGAAGTTGTCATTTTTCAGTGGTTAAGGCATCCGTCTATTTCAACTCAATTGTGTCCTTTTTGGACTAAACGCTTTAAACAATCAGTATTAATTTATATGAAAACTTTAGTCAACTGTCATAACGTCCTGTAATTTAATATAAAGTTGTGATATTGTGCTGTGATTAACAGCCACAAGTAAGTACATAATTATTTGGTCAGAATGGAGTGCGACTGGTCTCGAATTAAAGTAAAAAAGCTAAGGCCCACCCTTAAGCTTAAATACAATAGGACACGATGAGACCGCGGTGGAGCCATTAAGACTTGACACTACCCTAGCCTAGTGTAAAAATGTGCAATCTATGTCAAACTGAAAGTATCTTATCTTAATACTTAACAAAATAAAAAGATACGACGCGATCGGGGGTGGCTCTCCATTCATTAATTGTGAACTTGAGTTGGAGATGAATAATGATTCCCATGTATTTAATTTATTAAGATACATTATATATTTCACACGTTTTACAATTTTGTCGAGTTCGTGGTCTTCAACTTCAGTTCAAGTTCAGCAACGCTACTTCTTTCAATGTGACCATTGTCAGTAGAGCTTTTATGTTCATTGAGACGATCGATGATAGCTCGCCTACTTTGTTCAATAGACTTTGAATCACAACTGGTAACGGCTCCATGAGCTGATTCAAAAAATTCGGGTGCATTCTGAAGCACCAAACACATTTTGAAGTGATTGAGCGAACTGTTTCGAGACCAGGCATGACCAGTTGTTAATGGAGACTGTTTCTCTTTGTAGTTACATAATTTTTGTTTCAAAGTACATTCTGTTGACAATGTTGATATTATATTTATTTAAGGCTGTCGATAGAGTATTTAATGGCCGAGGATAGAAAGGAATGCTTATGACTGTATGAAGTTCTCTCTGAGGTGTTAATGTTGTATATCGACGAGTATGATCTTTTTGTGTGTGTCTTCTCAAGATCTTATCGAAAAATTTTTTTTCATAACCAATTATTTTCGTTACATTATAAATGTATTGTCATTTAAATCACTCATTGGATGAGAATGTTCACCAATCTGAAGATCATGGAGTGGAATGCTGCTTGTTTATGTGCTTCATGATGATGAGAATATAACGTCATGTAACGATCTGTATGAATTGCTTTACAATGGATGGCGAATTCTAGTGTTCTATCAAGCGTTTTTTTTTATTTTTAAGTCAAGGAAAAGGAGACTCTTAGACTCTTCTTGTTTTACCGTGAACTTAATAGAAGGGTGTTGTGCATTCAAAAATTGTCGAAAATTTCTGAGTTGCCGTGAACTAATTATACATAAAACATCGTCAACATATCGATGCCAATATGTCGTTGAAACAGACGAGTGCTCTGACTTAATGGCACATATGTGCATTATAGTCAGGTATGTACAGAATATAGCTTCGGTCCGAGGTGGACGCCGTTTCATATCTAATCTAATCTATCGATGCCATGTTTGTGGAAAACTTGGATGTTGTTGTTTCATTTTTTGTTCGAGATTACGAGTTTGCATTTTTACCTCGAATTCTCATATGATAGAGTTTTGATACTCCCAACGACAGGATTAAAGGCTTAAAATCCTTTAATACAATAAGACTCTACTTGTAAAGAAGCTTCGCAAAACCTTTCTTCTGCTATCTAGAACTACTTTTGAATTTTTTTAGAAACTTGAGACTTTTTTAAGATGAAGTCAGAATTTTTAAATCCCTTGTTGTATCATTCATCAGATACTATTATTTAGACCTAATAATTTTATAAAGATAAGTTTTATAAGAATTATTACAAATAAAAGTATCATTTTCACAACATTTATCATTTCAACAATTTCCTCTAATGAGCGTTACGCTATTTTTATTTTTATAGCACTATTTCAAAATAAAAGTAAAAAAGTAATGTAATAATAATAATAACAAGCTGTTCTAATGAATAAATACCTTAATACCGTCATAACGCAAAAAAACTGGGTTATTTTTTTTACATTTTTATAAAACATTTTTCTCATAATTTCAACATTTGATCACGAAAGACTAAAAACTAACTGACAATAAAAAAAGCAAACACGCTTTCAGCACATTTTACTCAATTCATCCTTTGCATTGCATTGCAAAAATTAAAAAAAAATGCTATAGTGTAATTTTTCACAGGAAATAAATGAACGGTTCACGAGTGATGTAAATGACAAAATATTAATCATAAAAAATTCATCAGGCACTTGCATAAAATGTCTATGTGTTGCACTTATTGTTGCATTTTTGTATTCACGATTTACGATTCAAATGCTACTTAGATAGTTTTTTTACTTACAAGTTCTTATTTTCTCATTTTCATTTAAATAAAAATGCTTTTAGGTGTGATTCATTGATTTTTTTTTGGTGTTTAATGTGAAAATGTTGAATTAACATGAAATTTACCGTAAAATGGAGTCGCTTTGATAACTATTAATTGATTCTTAGATATATAGATAGGTGTTGATGGGGAGAAGTTTCGTGATGGCATGAAGTTGCATTTTGCGAGGAATTTTCAGTGTCCTGAACGATTAAAATGAGTTTCACCCCATTTGACGTCAAAAATTAACAATATCAATGTATGAGTTGAATCCTAATGGAAAAAACGAAAAAAAAACATCTGAAAGAACAACAAAAATATTTCTGTTTTATCTACAAATATGACCAGAAAAAGGATTTAGCATGTCATGTTGAATTTTCTCCTTCTGTTTTCTGTTGTAAAACACAAATGATGACGAGAATAAAACTATAATACGACGGTATTAAATACACACATTCACACAAAAAAAATAAGGACTGGACATGCATAAACAAAAGAAAATAGCATGTGAATCATCGCGCATTTGAGAATGAAATGTGTAAATAAACAAAAGGACTTTACTTGGTACAAATGAATGTGAAAAATTTTCATTGAAGCTTTTCATATCAACTTTTTTGTTTATTTTTTTTTTTGTATTTGAGCTAGAAATGAAACAATTCACCTTTTCGTTTCGAAATAAGCGAAAAAAGTAGTGTAAATGCACAGAAAAATGAAAATCAACTGAAATTGTTTCAATGTCCCAGCGTTTCAAGTCAAATTTAGTTGTAATTTTCTTTTCAATGTGTATTTCCCTCATTTTTTTCGTTATCAAAGTGAAAATTTAACACATGTTATGTGATGTATGACCGTTTCATTTGAAAATAAAAGGAAAATAGTTGTTTTATGGTGTTGATGTTAGAGACAATTATTGGACATGCGACAGATTAAAAGTAATCTATTTTGTGTTGAATTCTTTTGCTTTTGAATTATTTAGAATTTTAATTTTGTGTCGAGGACGCTCAATTCAAGTGTGACATAATAAAAATTTCAGTGCAACAATTTGTTACAATGAAATAAAAAAGAGTAAGCAAATGGATTTGAAGTGAAATGAAGGAGGGCACAAAAAATGAGTCAATTAAATTGAATTTCTAATTCAAGGGGAATTCAATCAATTTTTTAAGCTTAAATCGATCATTAGATATTTGAAGCTTTCGATTATTTGAGAAAATGAGAAAAATCGATTTATCAGATCAGTTTTCAGTTCATTTTTTGTATTGTATAAAATAATTTAAAAATAAAATCTCTTTTTTCATCTTAACATCTGATTTAAATGAAAAAGTAAATTTAATTTCATAGATAAGCGTATTTTCCAGTGTCAAAATTTAATCTAAATGGCTCTAATTGACCATTGTTTGACTTTCCAGTGTCAAAGTTTGTTCGGATTGATTCTAATTCAACCTTTTTTTGGCTTTACAGTGTCAAAATATTATCAAAATAGCTCTAATTGTCCCTTGTCTGGTTTTTCAGTGTCAAAATTTAATCAAAATGGCTCCAATCAGCCCTTGTTTGACTTTCCAGTGTCAAACATTCTTCGAGTTGATTCTTATTCGGCCATTTTTGGCTTTCCAGATCAAATGTCGTTATTTCATCAAATTGGTTCCAATATCGCACATTTTTAACGTTTAACTTTTAAATAAAATAATTCAGTCATGAAAATCTATTTAACTTGAACCAATAATACAATTCACCTACATCAAACAACAATCTTCGAAACATATCCCATTCAATTCATTACTAAATAGATTTATATACATAAACTGGCATATTCCAAATGACAAACAAAATACGGATACACCAGGAAAAGAAAATCCTTTAAACATTATTTAAGGAAGTAGGTATTAACTCTATTTTATCATTTTCTCATATACATTGAAGTCAAATTGAATGTGTGATTTTGTTATAAGTACAATAAGCTGCTAGAAATTGAGTTAAAATTACATTAAAATGCTTCATGTCACCCACACACACACACATACATGAATATAGAAGTTAATATCACGAAAACGAATCCCATATGAAAGGAATAATGGAGATCAATCTTCTTAAATAATTCTCTGTGCATGTGTGTCGTCTACAAATTGAAATCAGATTGAGCGTGTGATTACTTAATTTGGGGAGAATTTATTGGTTTATATTCCGTTATTTAACCAATAATTTGAAGTAAGTTCAATTTTAGTTTTAATTCGAAAACAGTGGTTCTGAAAACGCTCACCAGAGGGATATGGATTTGAATTAATTGGAAATTTTTTCAGTAAGTTTTACACTGAATCATGAAACTCATTGCAACATGTTTTTAAATTCATTGACGGATTAAATCGAATTTTTGAATTCAAATTGACCGTTATTTTAAAAACACCGTTTAAAACTGCTCAAGTGCATAAAAACTTTTTTTTTAAATCCAATATTCGATCAATTAAACCAAAATATTTAAAATCTTTGTAAAATCAATTAATATTTTGTTTATGATATTTTTTTAATACCAATCTTAATTAAATACCATTGACCGTTAGATGAAATTCCATTCTCGAAGTAATAAAAACATTGTTTACGTTCTTTTATTTCTGCCTGCTAAATTCAATATTTACAATTTCATTTCTTCGACATATTTCCTGTCTGTAATACCCATCATAAATATGCATTTATGTCTATTGGTGCATTCATAACTCTCCAGCAAATTTTCAGTTTTAACTCACACTCATAAATGAATTTTTTACATTTTTGCAACATTTTAAGTTCATCTCGCACTTTTATCGACAAACAGACACATCACACACATCATTACTATTTTATGATGTGTATTTGTCTGATTTAAAGCTGTAATTCCCTTAATAGTCAATATAACACATACACACATTACTTTTTAAATAAACATGCCCATACGCTTGCTTTTATATGACAAATCTTTTTGCAATTCATCATCATCATCATCATCGTCACAGTTCAGTTGATGAAACCACATTAAAGAATGTATTTTGTCACAATCTTCTCATGCAATTTGATATGCACAGTTATTTCATTGATTAAAATATTTTATATGTAAATGTTGAAAGTAAATCCAATGATTCTTAAAAGATTTGCATTTAAGCTCTTTCTATTTGTGTGTTTGTGTAAGGAAGAAGTTATTTGCAGTAAATCTGTAAATTTCTGTGTGTATGTGGTGTTACAATAACAGTTCATGTTCATCATATTCTCTTATTGTAAATTGAAGAAATTTGCTAAAATGATTCATGTGTAAGAACATCCACGGTCTTAGAGGATCCTCAATCAGGTGAATCAAATTCGAACCACTTGGAATGTTTGGATCTTAAAATGTCTCTCTAAAGTTACTTGCTAAGGATCTAAAACGGTCCTAAAATCATTTCCTAGTCTTGGCCTGGGTAAAAACTAAAATCCAGAGTTTTCTATTCAGTACTTTCAATTTCTCACTATTAGCTCCTGCAGATCAACTTCGACACCTTCTAACTTTGAACGGTCCCATAAAAATTTAATTACGATATCTCATCTACTTAGTTCCTATTTTGTGTGCATATTCAATTAGATTTTGAAAAGTAAACAAACAATTATGTCTTTTGAGATGAATATTTACGTGTATTTTCAAATGTGTATGTATGTGTGTGTGTGTATGAAAGTGTATGTAAGCCATAAGCCACAATAAAAGCAAAAGTCAACAATTAAATGATAAAATGAAATCAATTAGGGTTCTCATTATTAAAATTATTCAGTTTAGATAGTTAGAATTAAAAGCGTTTAAATGGGCAATCAATGAACACCCTGCTTAACAAAACAGATTGAATTAAATAGAATTTTAATATTTCATTTTAAATAACAAGTTATTTCACTATTTTTCCACCGCTTTTGAAGTATTGGTTGGTTTTCGCAATAATATTAAATATTTGTTTACATTTTTCACTAATTTTTCATAGAATAAGAGCTGCAAAAATTGAAAACACTTATTTTCTTTAGGATTTGTTTACAATGTCAAAATTTAATCTGACATTCTATTTCAGCGATTTAATTTTAAACCGGAAAAAAAAAGTTTAAATTGAATTTATCGGATTGAATGAAATTAAAAAAATTATACATATGTCTGTAGATACAAAACAACTGTCAAATTTAATTTAATCTATTTCAGCTATTTAAACTGAATGATGAAAACGCCTAATAATTGAATTGAATTGAATTAAATTAAATCACAGTCTTGTATTGATTTTCTTAAATGTTTAATGTTTGTATTTAAGTCGAAAATTATTGAATAATTTATGAAATATTAATGAGTGTTTATTCCAGTCAATTCAACCTGAACAAGTTTTATAAAAGTTAGTAATTACCTTAATTTTTGTATTTTTCTTTTAAATTGTGAGTATTTCTTCAAATTACGAATGAAGGAAAAAATCAAGTAATTGCTGTAATTCTTATTCTCATAATTTATAATTAATTAGGTGAATATCCAAACTTTTTTACAATATTTCCTTATTTATTTCTTGGTATTTTGTTATACTTGAATGATTTTATTACCACTGTCTATGTTTTTAAGGTAGAATTAATTAATTGGCGGATGACTTGTTGCTAGCTGATAAATTGTGAAATAAATCGATTTACTTTTATTTGAAGTTATCGAATTCTACTTGAAAATGAGATGCCATTCGGATATTAAGAAAGGTTCATTGTGAGTACTGTGAGGTCAAATGACCGTTATATGATAAAAAAATCGAGCGCAGTGAGGTATGGAAAGTATCCTTAATTAGCATTGTACGTTGCAGTGGTTGGCAAATTGAACTATCAATCTCAATATTACGAGTTCGATTCTCGCTTGGGCCATGAAACTAAACAATCTCAAATATTGCTTTTTCCGGCTACACAGTTTGAGTTAAAGCCTAGGTAAAATTGGTGAATGCTTGAGATAACAGGATAAAAGCTAAGGCCCTCTGATGATGATAACGGGCCTCATTAAAAAACAGAAAATAATGCAATTCTCTCAAGAATCTAAAATAAAAAGTTGATTGATGAATTCATCCTCCAGGTTTGTAACCACTTGTTTTATATCACGTGTTTGATTGTCACTCATTAAACTTCTTTCCAGCTCTAACTTCAGTTTAAGATAAATTCTGGACTATTTATATTCATCTATGTTATTTATGAGTGTGCTGACATATTGACCTTGAACTGGGTAAAGGAAGTGATCAACACTAACGACGTATCCAAATGTCTCTTGGTGTGTGAAAATATGGTGAAATCAAATTACATAACGATAAAAATAAGTGATCCTAATATGAAGCCCGAGACTCTCCAAAAGCGCATTCAACGGCAAACTATTATTCAAACTTCAAATTGACGCCTCATGAAAACTAGTTTCCACACAGACGGTGATATAATTTTCTTTTTCGGCATTCCAAATGAAAGTATTAAAAACTGAGAGATAAAGTTCAGGCCCAATGTAGGTTGATACTGAAAGGGGTAGAAGACACTAAAATGGAAGAGCTAAAATTAGAAGAGAATCCGATAAAATCAGATAATGAAGAAATGAAAAATTACAAGCAAAATTACAGAAAATCGCGCAATAGAATTATGTGCCATCTAATTAATATTAATTTTTGACGCGCAAGTACTACAATAAGTCCAGTTGTGGCTTCAGTAGGAAAAATTGCTCACTCCCTGAATCTACCTATCTATGTTAATCAAATTGAATTGAAATGAAACTCAACTCCGATGACTTAAAGTTTATTGAATCTAAAAAGAAAAGAAAGAAGAATAAAAAATCAAAATTAATACCTATAATTATGAATCAATAAATAAAACAAAAACAGCTAATGAATGAACGCACAAAGAATATAAAAATAATTAAAAAAAACACGGATAAAACGACAAGTTCAGGGGCAAGAACCTAACATTTGGATGACGTAACACATTTCTTCATATTTTATTATTTCTTATGAATACACATTTTTTTTTTGTTATTTTTGTTAATACTAAAGAAATACGAAAAAAGAATACTTTGTGTGACATGAGGAATGCTAATAATTTGAATAAACATTTAAATTTGCTACTTTGGTAGTAGTTGTAATTCCATTTTAAGCTAAAAACAAGGTACGGCATGTATGTGAATTCTATTCAAAATCATAAAGTTACAATTTTGTTCAAAAAATCGCTTTAAATTGAATGGAATGATCTAGAAAACAAAAGTTATTTTAATGGGATTTTGTAACAATCAATTTCTTTGATATTTTTCTAATTTTAAAGACCGATTTAATTTCAATGCTTGAATGAGCGCGAAAACTTTATCCATTTGATTGGCTTATAAAAACTTATTTATGGCTCAATATACTTATAAACAATACCTTTTAATCGTTTTTCTTTCTTTTAATTTTAATAATAAATTTAAATACGAACAATATCTTAATAATAATAATTCACATAATTTATTTTTCATTTTCTTCCCTTTTTTGTGTGTTTAAGAAGTAAAATCACCCTTTTCTTTTAAAATAAAAACAGAAGGACACTTTATCATCTTTCTATTGTGGTTTCTTTTGTGGTTATTGAAGGTTTTTTTGGTGGAACAATGCTCATTTAACGCTATGATGCAAAAAAATGTATAAATTTAGTCGACCCAAAACTTTTACTTTCTTCAACTTTCTTTGTTTGTCGGTTAATTGGCCATTTTTAAGATATATTTAAAGGAGTTTTTCTTTTTTGTATAACGCCAATTGACACAATTTTATGGATCGGATTTCTTTTGATTATGTAACGTTTAATTTTATTGAATTATCGCTAATGCTTGTCAAAATTTTTGAAAGAAAATCTTTAAAACAAGTCACTGATTTAAAAATGACAGCTATTGGCGATATATTTTTGACTTTCGAAATTTTAGATATTGCTAATCAGAAAATTGAAACCCTTAATTTATGAACCATTCAGTTTAATTGAAGACTGTTTAAGGATTGATTAGCGCCTTTTTAATCAACATATGAATTGTCGTCAATAGCTGTCAAAATACAAAACAAAAATTAATATTTTATTTGTAATTTATCACATTACATTAAATTCTTATAACTTTTGACACTTATCGCGATTATTTGAACCATTTAAATTCAAAATGTGTCACCTGTTACTGTCAACTGTCCTGTTTCTGAACTTTAGACTTCCGAAAACAAATGTCGCACTTAAATAAATTTCTATTTTTGTGCGACTTTCAAAAATTTAAAATTTTCATCAATTTTCGTTTTATCAAATACTGTTCAACTTGCTATAAAATTCAAATCTCCGTTTTCATATTAAAATCACTTGTTACACAATTTTCCCCTTTTTCCTGGAAAATGCATACCTCCAAACAGTCCTATAGATAGTCAAAAGTAGGTACAGGTGAAAACCGCTGGAATTACAATTCACCTAAAAATTCTTCAACAGAAAACCTCAACTACATCACCCAAGTTGGTTAAACAAATTTTTATGTTGGTGAGTGACCTGTTGCTTACCTTCTCATAGACATACGACTATGAAAAAATGGGTGGAAACCTATTTTCACTTCATCTATTTTCGTGCCAATATACAATACAATACTTTATTTGGAATGAAATTCATAACATTGTTTAAGGGGAACATTCATTTTTATTGTCGAAGCTATTTAGATCAAAGATAGTGAGCATTTTAATGTTGAAAAACGTATTGTTACTTGGCAAAATGTTATAAATGATGCCAAAAAAACTTGTTGCTTTATCGGATTATATATTGACTTGTTGCTGAAGTTTCTTTATGAATTAAATGAATGTTTTTTTTGAATTTTTTTTTTACTTTTAATTGAAAATCAAATCCAGATATGATTCAGTTAAATAAAAATATACAAAAATTCATCACGGAAATGAAAACAATTTTATGATTGTGAAAAATTCGATTCATTTTCACTGTAAAAAATTCAAATCTCATTAAATTCAAAATAAAAATTATGCATTAAATTCTAATTACGACTAGACCTACAGGTTAAAAAAAAAATCTTAGTGTAAACATCTGTGATTTTTAACACTTTTATTTAAAAGGTCTCTAAATATAAATTTTTACTGTTTTTTTCCATCGAATGAATTCAGTTTTTGAAATGAAACTAAACAAACGAATTGAAATTACGTAAAATTAAACACACTGACTGACTTTCAGAAAATATGTTTAATAAAATGAAGTAAACAATGTATTTTTAGATTTTATATTATAAACAATGGGTCTCATGTAAGAATATAACAATAATAATGAAATTACATGGAAGCAATCGATTTTTAGTGTTCAAGTGTATATTAAATTTATTTTGAAATTTTGTTTGTATTCAAAGATAGTAAAGAAAAATTTATATTTTGGGATTCGAAAACTTAATTTTAAATTTAAACAATTCAATAAGATATAATTAAATGATGAAAGTTCTTTAAAGAGTTTTCATGGAGGTGATTGCTGTTAAATAAGGTAAGTACTCATTTCAGAAGTTATTTACAAGTAATCAAAAAGTTATTCAGCAGTTATCAAGGAATCATTCATGAGTTATTTAAGACATAGAATTTCAAGACCGTTTTGAAGAGCACTACATTTGTTTCTTTCTTCAGTTGATCAGGTAGCTTGTTAAAATTCGATAATCCAGTGGCCAATAAGCTATTAAAAAGTAAGTTAGATCAGCAAAATAAAGTCGTTCCTGTTTCTGGGTTCATATCTCTGCTGTTGATCAAAGGTTTTCAATTCAATGTTGTTTGGTTTTGCACTCTTAACGTTCTCAGATCCGAATGGACGTTGTCGATTCACCTCGATTTAGGTCATTCAACACCTCGACGGCTGTTTGGATCATTTCGGAATAGGGTTGCTAAGGCTCGATTAGAGTCCATTCATGCTAAATGAACAGTAGATGTCAGTCTCATAGATTGAATATCATTTTCAGTGCACGTCTTTGAGTATCTCGAGCAAACTAATTTGATATTGTTGACGTTACCTTACTCATTTTATTTTTCTGGCGTCACATCCGATGCTTGGATCTAGCCTGTTGAATGATGAGGTTCCACACCTGTCTGTCTTGTGCAACCAGTAATTAGAAGTCCTGTAATTAGAACATTCATCAGCACTTCGAGGTCATTCAATTTCTTCCTGTTCAATCTGAAATGAAATAAAATAGAAAATAGTCAGTTAGTGAGTTCCTTTAAATCTATAAGGGGAAATTGTGAAGGGGAAAATGCTTGCTTGAAAAGGATAGACATAACATTTCCTTTAATTTTTCCCGAACAAAAAACTAGAGATAGGGAAATTCGTCCCATCAGCCATACAATCACATTTAGAAGTTAGCTTCGGCGCATTAATATCACCACAATTCTACGTTAATATCGTGAACTGTATACACTGGGATTGGAGCGATATTATTCAATATAGAGAATACATATCGGTTTTTATCATCGTATCATTCTTCAATATGTTAACATACAATTGTAGGAAAAAAACCGAAAGGTAAACTGATTGTTTTGTGTATGTTATTTTTGTGTGTGTATGTATTACAATTATTCTTATTTCTTTTGATAAATACGGGCGGTCGACGTACTCTCCTCAATGAATTCATGTATTTATAATCATGGTCTTTACATACCTTTTCTAAAGGTGTTCTTGTTGGTGATTATTCTCATGGAATATTATTATTATTATATGTAGCAGGTTACTCGTCGTGTAAGTCGAGTAAAAGCAACATGTATAAATTGTTGATATCGACTGGAAGTAAATACACACACACAGATTTTTTATAGCACGCGGTCGGTGTACTCTATTTCTTCATTTACTTCAATACTCGTATCGTGAAATTCTCTTTCTCTCCGAAAAATTTTGTTCTATGTTCTTTAATCGTACAATTTCAAACAGAAATAATAATTCTGGTCTCCTGGATTCATTCACTTTGCTTACACTACACTTACTTACTTTACACACTTGTGTACTGACTGTTAGTTTTTTTGAAATACAAAAATTTTCATCATCATCATCATATTATTTTACCTTTGAATCAAGTCGATTTTGCTTCAGTCTTTATACAGTCTTCGCTTTAACCCGTTCCAATCTATCTGCCGCTCTTAAAATATTATCATAAAAAAATAATATAAATAAAATAAATATTTTACTGAAAATAAAAAATTATATTAAAAAAAAGTATATCGTAAAAAATTGTATATTTTGATATAAACAAAAAAAAGAACAATCAAAATAAAAAATTTGAGCCATATCAGCTTATATCATTCTCAAAATCAATTTTTATTAACATTTATTTTTCGCTACTTTTTTAAAATAAAATAATAATTTTCGTTTCAATCCAACCGGCCGACTTCGTGCAAAGTAAATTAAATTTAATTAACACGTCATAATTGTTATATCAAAAAGTGATCAGAAACGATCATTCCCGGAAAAATACACAATTAAAATAGTGTTCGTGAGTGAAAATTCAAAATTAATCATCAATTCTTCATCACAAAAAAAAATTAAAATAAAATAATAACTTTTATCATTTTCTGATTTTATTTTTTAATATCTTCAAAAAAAAAATCAAATCAAACAACCTGAAAAACCAGTTACACACTGTATCATTTCAAAAAATAAAATAAAATTATAAAAAAAATAAAATAAAAATAATCACAAGATAATTTTCTTGATTCTTGTGAAAATACATATGAAGCTAAAGAGTTAAACAACATAAAACCAAAGAAGAAGTAAAAAAAAATACAAAAAAAAAATAAAATTAATAGTAGAAGAAGAACATTTTTATAATAAAACAAGAATAAATACTAATAATAAGAAGAATAAGTCAACTTTTTTTCCATTAAAAAAGAGAATTGTTGCTGTTGTACTTTTAAAGTAAAGTAAAATACACACACATTTAAGAACTTTTACAAATACGTAAAGCCACATATAAAAAAAATAAGAATATTATATTATTATTATTAAATAAAAAAACCTGAATTGAAAATAAATAAAATTTTTCTTGTATTCGTTCTTGTATAATCTTCATATCCAGAGTACAATAATAAACACATATACTACCAATTAGGTAGGTTCAATTTAATAATATTTGAGTAGTTTAATTTAAATTTATACAAAAAATAAGATTTTTTAATTATTAAAAAATTTTTTTTTTGGTTGTTGAAAAAGATTTTTAATTGAAAATATTGATTCAGTTAAATTTAAAAATTTAAAAAAAAAATTACAAAAAAAATTTTCTTCAATTTTCTATTTTAAAAGATATTAGTTTCAAATTTTTTAAAATTTTGTTAGTATATTTTTTAAGAAATTTTTGACATTTTTATTAAAATTAATATTTACGATTTTTCATAAAAAAATTCAATTTGATTAAAAACATTCAAAGTTTTTCATGTTTTGAGTCAATTTTTAAAATTTCTCAGCCTTTTTTTCATAAGTTTTCAATTTTTTCGAAAAAAAAAACAAAAAAAATTAAGTTTTACGAATTTTTGTAACATTTAAAAATTTTTAAAGAATTTTATCATAAAAACTAATTCAATAATTTTGTTTTTCAAATTTTTTAAAGTTTTAAAAAGAATTTTTAAAAATTTTTCAAATATTGAACATCCCTCTAAATTTTTTTAAATTATGAAAAAAAAATTTCAATCGAATTGAGTTAAAGAATTAATTCAATATTAAGCGTTTTACGAGTAGAAAAAATTTTGTTGAAAAAAAAAAATATTTTTGAAAAAAAAAAGATTTTTAAATCAAATTTTTTAAAAAATTGCAAAAACTGGAAAAAATAGATTGTTGGTCTTTCCAAAATTTTACAAGTTTCACATTTTTTTTAAATTTCGAATTTCCAAACTTTAAATTTCAAGGTTTTAAGAATTTTAACGTTTTTCAAAATTTTCTGAATTTAAGGTTTTAGGATTTTTTTAAATATTTTTCAAATTAAAAAATTTAAAAATTACTTTAGAAAATATTTAACCCATTTTTGAAATTATATTATAATGGTTTTTAAAAAAATTTGAAATTAAAATTTATTAGAAATACTTAAACAAAGAAATTCAATTGAATTTTGATAAATAATTTTCTTCTGTCAAAGTTTGAAAGTTTATTTTTAAACAAAAATCTCTCAATGAATTTTCTTGTAAAACCTTGTGAAAAGTTTTTAAAAAAAACCAAAAAATCTTTTTCAACATTCCAAGCAAAATAATTTCCACCAAAACTGAACCAACCTAACAAAGAATATATTTCTTGTTTACACACAGGCCAAATATCATCATATAATATTGATACAATCAGAAGCAGAGAATAAGAATTTTAAATATATTATAATAAAAATACATGTGAAATAAATGAGGTAAATAAAAAAGAAAGGAAAAAAATAACACATACCACGAGAAATAATAAGAAATAATATAAGTTATAACACGAAGAAGAAGAGGAAACGAGAAAAGACAAAAAGTCAAAGAACGCCAGCCAATATAATAACACATTAAATACAATATTTTATTACGATTGTTGCTTCACAACAAAAATACACAGAGAAAAAAAAAAACAACATAAATTTGAATCAAAATTAATTTTTAATCAAATCACAACCTGAGTTGTAAATTATAAAAAAAAATAATACTGAAGAGAGAAAAAAAAATTAAAAATCAACCGGTGTCAATTTCCTAGCATTTTTATAAAAGAATTTAAAATTCCTATCCAATATAAAAAAGTGTGCTGGTGCTAATTATTTTGAACGTCAAAATTTTATTAGCAAAGTGATATATATTTTCATTGAAATTAAAATAAAAATTAAATTAAAGTGAATTTAGAGAACAATTTCATTATAAAAAAAAATAACTTTTAAAGGTAATTTAATTGATTTTTGCATCCCACTTCAATTTATTAAAGGTGTTGGATACTAACTCAAATTAAATTTAAATTTATATTAAAAAATAAAAATTAAATTAAATTAAATAAATAAATAAAATATTGCTCAAAAAGTAAAAATAAAAAATAATTTATTCACATATCAAAAAATCTTAATGTAATAGAAAATTGATTTTAAATCATAATAAAAATTTATTAAATTAAAAAAAATTATTAAATAAAAATATATTTTAATATTAAATAAAATTTATTGAAATCTTGTCGTAATTAGGATTAAATTTAATATTAAAATAAAAATTAATATTAAAAAAAAAATAAATATAAATTAAGAAAAGAAACGCGTCTTGACAATCAATTATATAGCAAGACTATTTGAAAGCAAACATATTTAAGTGAATATATGAGACAATCTTTTGCTGTGTATCTTAAACTTTATCAATCACTCTAATATAAAACAATCAATCTAAAATTTAAGACAATCTAGCACTATTTGCTTAAAATTTAAAAAATAATCTTTGATAAAAAATTTCATTCTTAATATAAACATTTAATCATATATACACTTAAAGCTTGATAAAATAGTAATAGGAAATAGAATTAATTGTTAGCTCAATTATAAGAATAATTAATCGTATTAAATTAAAAATATTAATTATAAAAAATATATATCACAACGTATTTCCCACCGAATCAAACACATCAAACTGCTTATTGTCCCAATTCTTTCTTGTATCAATCATCAAATCAATCGGGAATTGTATCTGTTGCTGACTTACAAGCACAACAGCACGAATTAACGTCATTAGCAACAGCACAAAATCCAATCAATTTTAACCCTTTTTATCCTCAATATCATCAATCATATCCTTATCCATCCGTTTCTCAAATTACGATAAACAATCAAAATAATAATAATTATTTGAATATCAATTTTAATCAAAATACTCATCTTCAGTATCAGCAAGATATTGTATTGAGACAGGTAAAATATATTGATGTGATTAAATGTTAAGTTTTTGTTGATTAACTTTTTTAAGATATATGGTTCACTGGAATGAAATGAATATGAAATTCGTGCTTGTAATTTTTGTTGAATCACAGCTGAAGGTGATTTCTAACTCCTATGATAACTTGAATCGGAGCTGAAGGTCTTTTCTAACTCTTTAGACAACTTGAATCAGATTTGAGGGTCATTTCTACGCCTCAGATAATTTGAATCAGAGCTGACAGTCATTTCTAACTCCTTTGATAACTTGAATCAGAGCTGAGGGTCACTACTTACTTCACGATAACTTGAATTGGACCTGAAGGTCATTTCTAACTCCTTTGATAACTTGAATCAAAGCTGAAAGTCATTTCTAACTCCTTTGATAACTTGAATCAGAGCTGAAGGCTATTTTTAACACGTTTGATTGATCATAACAGAGCTGAGGGTCATTTCTAATTCCTTAAAAGTCCTTTGATAGGATGAACTTTAATTTTTTGAACCAAAATTCCTTAAAAAATTACAATAAAAATTTCTATTAAATTCAATTTCATTCCAGTGAACCGTAAAATAGTATTAAAATTTTACATATAATTTCAAAGTACGTAAATATTTTTTTTAATAATTTTGTTCACTAATTTGAACACCCTTTGTCTATTTATGATTTGAAAGCATTATTTTATTTATTTATTTATCATAATTTTACATTATTTTCTCATATTACAAAATATACATATAAAATAAAACAAGAAGAGAGAGCATAATTTAATTAAATTGTATATAAATGTATATTCTAAACAGCAACAATTTGATGGTGTATCGTCATCCTCATCTATAAAAACATCAAACTCATCATTGTGTAGCAGCAGTCAAAATATTATCAATAATAACCACTTAAATAACCATACAAATAATATTAACAATCATATAGTCGATTGTAATTGTCCCCTAAATACAAATAATAATAATAAAATAAAAAATAATACATTTATACCAGTTTTGAGTGCGGTAACACCGGGACTTGTCTTTAATTTGTGCAGTAATAATAATAGTAATTTAAATAATAATCAAACAAGTGAACAAGTGCAGTATTATTATCAACAGCAACAACCACAACAAGGACTTTGTAATCCAGCCAATAATTTAAATTATAATAATAATAGTAATACTTTTACGACAACATCATATCAAAATAATAATATTTATAATCAAATCAATTCAAATATTATAAAAAATAATAATTACTCATTGACATCTTCTCCTAGTAGTTTGTGCAGCAAAGAAATAATGGTAAGACTATCATTGATGCAACCAAATTCAATACAATTGCTACCATTATTTCCTGGATCACAAAATATTTATTCTCTTAATAGTAATAATAATCATAATAATAATACACCTGCTATCTTTTCTAATATTATTAATCAAAATAATAATAATAATAATAATCAAAGTATTCAAGCATTTGTACAACAATCTGCAATCAGCACAACTCCTGTTGTTCCTTCTTCTTTGACTACTACTTGTTCTACTAACAATATTTATAATAATAATCAAACTACTACTTCTTCAATAAATAATCGTTGTTGTTTGCAAGTTGTTTCTCCAAATAAGGTACATTTAAGTTATTTACAAAAAAAATGAACCAAAAGAAAATATTAAATGCTTTAGATATTAGTTATTTTATTTCTAATTTAATTTATATATATTTTTTTTTCAATTAAAACACAGTCACATTACATTCTTTAATTTACACGAAATTCAGAAGAAAAGTAAATCCAGGAAATATTAATACTTAATATGTGTTGTTGTAGCTTAGAATTTGATGTGTAGTTTGTAAAAATTTTATGATTTTATTTGAATTTATCTTACTTACTTACGAGGTATCTACCCTGTCGGAAGTAAGCTCCTGAATTTCAAGAGCTGAACTCCTGAATTTTAGGAGTTAACTCCTGAGTATTAGGACTTAATTCCTGAAAATTAGGAGTTAACTCCTGAACGTTAGGAGCTTAACTCTTGAAATTCAGGAGTTTACTTCCGAAAGGATAGGTGAATGTATGACAATCTCTATTTACGTACAGAATTTTTGAAGTTTCCGTATGTGTATCTATACAAAATTAGCTGTCAAGTTTTATCTGCTTACCCAGCTCTACAAATATATCCTAGTCTTTTCCTGATCAAGAATTAAATACCAGAGTTGTCTATTCACTTTTTACTTGAAGCCATCGAATCAACTCACATTACGTCAGCTCATACCACGACTATCGAATAAACCGTTACTGAAGGGTATCTAGGCATGGCCTAGGCCCATTATCGCCTTGTGGACTTCTCATCAAAGTCTATTTAACTTCATAATAGCTACTATGCTTCAATATCCATACTTTTATTCTAGTTCAAAGTTGTATTTACGTCTCCATCTTTCGTATTCATGCGTTGAACGGCTTTGCAGTATTTGAAGGTTCATATATTCGTTAGTCTTCATGAACTTGGAGTATCTTTCGTTGATGATCAAGACCATGAGGCTTCTGTTTATATAGATAAATTCTTAACTTAGCGTAGCTTAAACCTTCGTATACATGCATACACATCGTACAAGTTTTAACTAGTACTAAATTTTATGTTGTGTAGATGATACACATCAGATATAAGCCTTGGTATAAAGCCCAATTCTCTCAATAACCCTCACTACGTTTGATCTCCTCATACATCATTTTATAAGTCATTAGTTATCAATTTTATTTCCTGAAATTAAAATTTTATCGATATTATTGTCATTATTATTTTATATATACACAAAAATATCATTTTCATTATAATCGAAGAGAAACAAACACTAACAAATCTCCGTTTAATTTTGTATCACATTTTCCTTCTTTCATTCTTACCGTAAAGAAATTTAAGATTATTATCATCAAAAAAAAAGTTAAATATAAACTAAAGCTAATTTAATATCATGTTTCCATTTAAAAAAAAGAAAGGAAAGAAATGTTAATAATGAATATGAGTAAAGTTTTGTACCGATACAGGTTTTAATGATAAAATAATAATATGAAAGAAAAAATATAAGATAAATATCAGACGAAAATTTTTCTGTTATGAGATTGTGTGATAAAATGGGTGTGTTTTTTCCTCAAAAAAAAAGATAACTTGAAATTAAGTTTTGACATTAAATTTTGATATAATTTGATGAATTTAGTTCCCAAATTCACCACATTACTTATGGCGCTACAATAGATGTACAGTAGCGACATTACCGTTAACGGTGATAAATGGAACTAATTTTATGAAATTTCATTTAAAATTATTTTTTAATTTAAATTCATACTGTTAACAGAATTTCCTGAAAAAAAACATGGAATTAAATTAAAATCCTTGAAGAGATAAGAAAAGAAACATTTTATATCAAAAAATTTATTGGATAAAGTTGTGAAAAAACTTACACGTGAAGAAACTTAAACACTTGTTTTCCTACACAGCAAATATTTTCGTTTCTTCCTCGATGTCCATATCTCATGTTATTTTATCATTGCGTGCAGTGTCTCTACATTGCAGTTAAGCTCTGTAATGCTCTGTTTGATGTATATTATTATAAAAAAATATTTTTACATGTATTAGAGTAAGAAAAAAAATACATGCAACAGTGAGTAAACACCATAAGACATAAGAAAAAAATAACAACATTTCAAAAAGAAAAATGTTAAATACACAATTTAGTTGATAGCTTTTTCTTCTTCCTTCGTCTCATCTTATTCTTATTCATTTAAAGTAAAATGAGAGTAGTTACTCGTTCATGCGACTCTAAAGCATAATATTATTATGAAAGGCGATATAGTTACACTTACTAGCACTTTACATCATTTTTATATGAAATTATGAAAGAAAAAAAATTAATTCTTGTTATTTTTTTCAGTTCAGACTTGTCTTGTCATTTTTTTGTATAAAAATGTTATTATTACTACAAAGGCAAAAAAAAACAAGATTTCATTCTTTTCTACAATTTAAACGTGAAAACTAAACAATTTCATATTTTTTTGATATTACATTTATGAAAAAACTTGAGTCACTCTACCCGCTGTTTAACATGCACTTTTTTATCTTTAAATAACGTTAAATAACAACAAAAAACAGCGTTATTCTAGTAAAAAAATTTCAAATTAATAAATTTCTTTCTGTTAAATTCCTGTTCTGCTCGTTTCTTAAACAACTGAGAGTTAAAGAACCAGAAATACAATTTTTCTTCATCTGCTTCTTAAACGTGAGCATCCATGAAGCATAATGATTAAAAAAAATGAATAAAAAAGTTGTTTGTCCAGTTAAGAAAAAAAATTCCTTATATAATAATAATAATGATACAAAATAAGTTAATGCACTTTTTTCATCGTATCAATTATTCACTTAAAAAAACATCATCATATTAAATTCAGTTCAACGAAATTTGAATGATGCTCAATGAGGATTTTCATTATTAAACAGCGAAATTTAAGAGTTTTCTTTCTCTTGGAAATCTAATTTTTTCGATTTAAAGTCTGTCTGACAACAACATGCTTGAGACAATTCAATCCAATTCAATTGAAGTTTAATCGTTTATTTTTATTGTAACATGTACCTTTGATTAACAGTCTCCTAAAATTGAAATGAAAATATTTTTCTAGTTACTTAAACAAGTCCTGAAAAATATATAAAATTTAGTTGAAAGGCGTTAAATTAATTCATATTGTCACAAAAACATGCACATTTTTTTGAAATGAGTGAAGAGAGTAAGCATATGATTGTAATAATAAAGGATGATAAATTTGAATGAAATGCGAAAAGTTAAAAGGATTTGCTATATTTTTTTTGTGGTGCTCTTCAAAACAGAAGGTTTTGTTAGACTAAGGAGAGAATCAGATAACGCTTGAACTGGTTTGAAAAAAAACATGAATAATTTTTACTAAATTAGAGAAAAATGATGATTAGTACCAAAATTTACCGTATTTGTAATGTCGCTAGTGTAAATGTATAGTAGCGCTATTAAAAAGTATGGTGACAATTAAAAGGTATGAAAATTTGACCTAAAATTAGTGATAAGTGGCATTACCAAAAATTGAGAATCACAACCGGGATAACAAATTTTGGCCCACCAGATGGCGTTAGTTAGAATGTTGGTATATTTTTGTCAGATGTTAGAACTTTCTGAAAAAAAATAGTAAATACAAAATCTTTGATGAGTGTACAGATCTTTTGAAAATCGTACAAAACGAACTTTTAAGTGAGAGTTTTCCATCTGGATCAACCAGATGGTGCTGTTTAGAAAATTCGGCTAATTTTGTCAGTTTTTAAACTTTCCTTAAAAACTTATAAAGAAAAAAGTCATTGATGAGTCTAGAGATTGGTTGAGAATAACTAAACACTGGCAATCATGTCACTCTAATCCACCAGATGGCGCTGAGACTTAATTTTTTGATTTACACAGAAGATAAAAATTGTAAACCACTAAATTAAAATTTCCTGATCCCTGGAGCGTATCGTGCAATGTCTAGAGTGCCTGAAACTTTTTTATCCTCTAAGGCGCTGTCAAGGTCGTTGATAATTCCAGTCTGGTAAAATAAAATGGATATAAAATGAAAACAAATATTAAATTTACTTGCTAATTAAAGTTTGCCCCTACCTACATTGTAATCATATTTCATTAAATGAATTAATACAAAAAAAACTTTTAATTAGATTATCAAGTGGTATTTTTTTTCCATGTAAAACATAATTCACTTTTCAAAGTATTTTTTTAATTGCAAATACGAACGATGTGTAATTCTAATGATTTCTCAGAATTCAATTTAACATGAAAACATACTGTTACTTGATCATCATTCCTCTTAATAGCATCTCAAATTGCAAATCAACACCTAACAGCTTTTAACAAGATTACCAGACTTCAAATTAAAACGCTAATTGAATTACAAAGATTTTCCATTTGATTGCCGTTGTCTTCATTGAAAAACTCCAAGTCCAAAAAAAATTGAAAATTTTAATTTAAATTTTCATTCTACATGGCATGGCATATTATTAAAATTCAAGTGAACAACCACAGAACGATGATTCTCGTTTATGAGTCACTGTAGCTTAAAAATATTAACAAAACTGTAAATGACATTTTTTTGCATTGACTTCACTTCTTCACATTCAATTTCAAATTGAAAACCAATAATTTTTCAATTTCTGACCGGAAAATTGAAATTAATGTGAATATGTGACGGTTTATTTTTATCAACATCATTCCAATGTGTATCAGATGTTTTTTTAGAGTTTAGGGTTAAAGGATGGCGTGGTGAGGATAAAATAACATATAAAACAAATAAAATGAATAGTTTGAGTTTATTTATAATAATAATAATAATATGAATTTTTCTATCTCTGAATGTGTGCTTGTATGTGTGTGTGTGTGAGTTGTAGCGTGATGATGATCATGATAAATGCTGAATAAACAATTTCTTTTCTCCTAAGGGAACCATTATTTATTTATTTATAAATGATTTCATATTATTATACAAACCGAGTAGTGAATGCAACATTTTAAACTTTTTACGCTGTATGAGTTGTGTGGAAATCGGGTGGAAATTTCACAAAGGACAAAGGATTCTCAATAGAATTAATATTAAAAAAAATACAAACAATAACAAATAATAATAATATAAGTTTTGAGTTTAAAATAAATAATAAAATAAATTGTGCGCCTCGAGTCTAATTGAATTGAAATCCATCTCAAAACTCGTTCTCTTTTTGGGTTGTTGCGCACACAATTCACCAACATAAAGAACTCGTTGATGCCTTTTTTCAGGGAAAAAATGAACAATAAATGCAATTATAATTGCACTACTTCTGTTATATTTTGTCTTTGTTTATTTTATTCAGATTTAATATTTTTTGGCTTACTACACCGCTTATGTTGAGTACGTGAATGTGAAATCCATTGAAAGTTGAAATAATTTATAAAATAAAGCAAAACATAAATGAAAAATATTAAAACTTTTTTAATAGAGTCTCGAAAATAATTTTTTTGTTCATTTAGTAATTTATTTTATGAAAAAAAGTGAATTAAAGTAGTTTGGCGAGCCAATTAATTCTTAATTTTTTGCTTGGGTGTTGATTTGATTTGTTTTTAAAAGTTTTTTTCTTCCATTTCACAGAGAACGTGAGAAAATCTTTATGATTATAAAAGTTATTTCAAACTCAACTAATTGCTTTTAAAATGCCCATTCATGCATTAACTGCAATATAAATGAATTTTTAATTTTTACGCTTCAATTTTCTTTTTATTTAACATTCTTCGTTTCGTTCTTTAATTTTTTAAATTTAACTTTAAAATATCGGAAAAATTATCATAAAAAAAATTACGATTCAATATGTTGACTATGAATGTAGAAATAAAAAAAAACATGTGTTCAAATTTTGCCGTTAAATTTCATTGTGCAATACAAATCAACGACAAAACTAATAACAATAACAATAGAATAGAGAAAGAAAAAAAAAGAAAGAAAATTTGTATTCAATGAATTGAATTCTATTTTCGTCTCGCAATGTAATCATCACATTTGTCGTTGTCGACATGAGAAATTTAATGTGAAAGAATTGAAATATTTATACAAAAATATGATGATTTTATGTATCAGATATGATAATATTTGTTCATATGAGATGTTACATTGATTTTTATTTAGTGGGTTGAATTTAAGAGGAATGTGAGATTATTTTGGGCATTGTCTGTTAATGATAGAGAAAAAATTGAAAATTTGACGACAAGGCAAAAGAAAAATAATTTGAATGGCGAGAGAGCTAGGTTTCGACTGACAACAAAGCTAGAACTTGAATGACGACAGAGCTAGAATTTGAATGGCGACAGAGCTAGAACTTGAATAGAGTCAAAGCTAGATTTTGAATGACGATAGAGCTAGATTTTGAATGAAGACAATGCTAGAATTTGAATAGAGTCAAAGCTAGATTTTGAAAAGCGACAGAGCTAGATTTTGAATCACGACAAGCTTCAAAATCTAGAATGACGACAAAGCTAGATTTTGAATGAAGCCAGAGCTAGATTTTGAATGACGACAGAGCTAGATTTTGAATAGCGACAAAGCTAGATTTTGAATGAAGACAGAGCTAGAACCTAAATGACGATAAAGCTAGATTTTGAATGAAGCCAGAGCTAGACTTTGAATGACGACAAAGCTAGAGTTAGACAACGACAAAGCTAGAATTTGAATGGCGACAGAGTTCGAATTGCACTTCCAATTACTTTTCACGTTTCCTTTCTTTTTAAATTTCATACATTTCGTTAACTATTAAAAACTTATTCACAATAAAGTTCTTCGTGTTAAAGCACATTTATTTAAAAATTGTAATTTTAAAATATTCATCACTTATTATTAAAATAATTTCGTCATCTTGGATGCGATTATACTATTTTTAGTGCAGTTGTATTGTAACATAAACGTCAATATCTATAACGAGTGTTTTACTACAATAAATATTTTGCATTTCAATTGAAAAACCTCTTTCACACGTCTTCGAGATGTATTTGTTATTGTTGAAGTGATAATTTACATAATCGTAGAACTTTGTTGAGAAAAAAGTATCAACAAAAATTTAAATTTTTTATTTTATGGGTGTGAAGTGAATTGAACTCGAAGAAAATTAAAGTAACGAATAATCATGATAAAATTTACAGGCGACATTCTATTGGCGACAATCTAATTTTAAGAGATACGATCTAGAACAGTTAAAGGAAGCCTTGTTCGCGTTATGAATGTCAACATTCATGGCGACAATCATTAATTTCATATAGTCTTTAAAATATTTTTAATGTGTCGCCAATAGAATGTCGCCTATCAGTTCATTTTTTCCAACCTACTCTTGTAAGAATAAAATTTAAGATATATCGATAAAATTTATTCAAAATGTCTCATTCACAGTTTAAACAAGAAAATACTTGTTGAAGCATATTCGTTTACGTTTGTTAAAAGAAAAAGAAAAATCACCCTTAAACATTTTATATTTTGATCCTTACATTTTTTTTTTTCATTCAACATTCTTATAGTGTCATGCTGCTTGTTATCCAACCTCTCATGTCTTCAGAAACTCAACAAAAAAAATAATAATAATATTAGAGCAGAGAAGAGTGAACAAACATTCATGTCACTTAAATGTTTGTGTGTGTGTTTGTATGCAAATTTTCTAGTTCAACAGCTTGTAAGCAATAATTTTATGATTCAAACTTATTTTTTTTTGTTCCAAGTTTCAGTTTTTCCTGTTCAAATAATCATGTTTGGGAAATTTTCTTAAATATTATTATTATTTTATGTATATTTATATATTGGTAAAAGTCACTGAAAAGTCAGGTACACACACAAACATAATTTTATAGAAAATAATATTATAAATATTTGCCTTTACTTACTCAAAAAAAAAGAAAACTTATTACTTTTATACTTGAACGTGTATGTTTTAAGCATATTTGAATTTTGACTGATTTTATTATAAATGGAGAATGAATGAAAACTTTTCCATGTGATAAAATATGGATATATTTTTTTTAAAAGTTATTGCATGAAATGTAGGTAGGCAAGAAACAGCAGATGTGTTGCATGTCTGTAATCAATTCAAGCAAATAAAATCAAAGATTTTTGTGAGTGTGTGTGCTTGAATTTTATGACTTTTCAATTTTCTTCGTTATTTTTTGTGTGTGTGTGTGTATTTGTTACAAGAAATGACTTTGCATTATATTTGCTTAAATTGAGTTTTGAGAAGAATTTTATTATTTGAAATTTTAAGATTTCATTCCCAGCGAGCAGTGACTTGAATTATGAATTTTTCCTATTTAATGATAAATTAAAAATTATTTTAAAGTAAAGCCAACAATAATAATGATAAAAACCAAAAAAGGTTCACACCACGTGAAAAAATTAATTTTATTTTAACATAAATTGTGGGTTTTTGTTTAATTTGCTGTTGAATGGTTATTAAATGTTTTTTTGTGTGTTTTCCTTGTTCACATAAAATATGAAATTATTATTATAATAATAATGTTTATTTTTAATTTATTTATAATTAAGTTAAGGTAAAAATTAAATATTATGAAAATTGGTTTAAAAATTGAAGGTTTAAGGGTGTGTGTGTGTATTTTATATTTTAATTATTTTTCGAGAATGAGTTGTGAATTTTTTTATTGAATTGTTGAAAAACTGGAGGTCAAAGTGAATAGTTAAGAAAAAGGTTGTTTGAAATAAGATCAGATATTTTGTACCTTACTTAAGACTTTGTGAACTCTCAAGATGGCTCTTGAACACTAAGGATATGAAGGTTGAAATAAACTAGAATTAGACTTGGATATGAAGTGCTTTTGAACTTTAGGCTCTTTTAGAGCTCCAATGAATGGCTAGCAAAGTTCTTTGAAATTCGGGTTTTGTTTTCATGTATAAATTCTCAAAACAGTCACTGGCTGGTGCTGAGTATTTGTCCATGCTAATTCTTTTTGTTAACGTCTGTAAGTTGTTTGGGAATTTGGTGAGCCTTTGACAAACGACTGGTAGAGTTGACCTTAGTGGTGTCAAGCATGAGTTGGTCTCGATCTGTTAGTCTCTGCCATCTGTTTGTGATTTTGTGGTTTTGGGAAGGCTGGCTTCAACCTCATACTAGGGTCACCAAGATACTCAGATCTTTGAAGTATACGATTGTATTTCAATCAAGACTTCGAAAACAATAGTGTAAATGGAATACTTTTGAGAGACCATTAATTTCTTATAGCTCACTGGAAGAATATATAAAAGGAGTATCCTTGTACTCAGCTAGACTTATCTTAGGGAGAAAATAATAACTAACTTGCTAATTTAACTAAAAAACAGATTTAGGTTGTACATGCGGGTTAAAATATTTCATTTTTTATGGCTTTTTTAAAAAGGAGAAAATTACTTATATTCTTGATATATTGTGGGAGCGCATTAAAATTCTTCAGACCTTTTGCAAAGAGACTGTTGTACATTAGATTCATTCGTGTTCTTGGTAGAATAAAGTTTCTTTTATTTCTAGTAAATAATCACTACTTGATTTTTTCTATCTGCTTAGACAGTCAAGCGCGCAGCATCCAGTACAGTAAACTAACAGCTTAACCAGTGAACCATAGAAGTAAATTTAACACTATAAGTACGAAACTCAAATCAGTCTCGTTAATGACGAATCTGGGTCTGAAAGTCCGCATCACATATTTTAAAATAAAAGAAAATTGATATCAACTTATTATTAAATAAGAACTTAGATTGCCTTTTATCAGTCTAAACCACAAGACTTCAAAAGATCAAGGAAAAAGACCGATTTTGGCTGTTTTAAATAAAAAAACCGTTATTTTTGGGAAGTATGAGTACGAATTTTTATTTTGATGATTTTATATTAAAAGTTTGAGCAATTAATTCAAATGAATATTTGATTCTGAATAATTAAAGATGTTTCTTGAAACTTTAAAACATATTTTGATTATACCTATCAAACAATCAACAATCCTATCACGCACAATTTAAGAAGACGTCACTTACTATTCGTTCCTATCAGTCATCGTAATTACACCGCAGTTGAGCCAATTAATAGAATCTCTAATGCTTTTGGTAATGTGGACCACTTGTTTAACAACAGCATTAGCCGGACATCTTTTAAAAAAATGATTTAATGTTTTTATTTTCTAAATTGTTAACAATTGTAACATTTTGGCTATCAGTTTTAGAATGAATAATTTGTAAATAATTTGCTGCCAGTATTTGGCATTGAAAGAAATAAATAAAAATAAATAAATACCACTTTCACCTCAGCTTGACTAGCTAGCTGAAATTATCACAAAAAATGATACGTTACATTTTAGTTAATTGATAATAAGCACTAATTGAAGCTCTGTGAGCTTAACAATTTGGTGTTTTGTAAGCTGAACAATCATAACTAGCTTTGCAATCGTCTTTATATGGACATAAATCACATCGTTTACGTTTTCCAAAGTCAATTATAGGGGTGGAAGGTGCAGATTTAATTTGGAGGATATCTTTGATCATTGATCTTATTGTTGGTCTAGTAAGAAAATCAGTCATTAATTCGTCATTATCACTTGTTTCTTCACCATATTTTTGTTCAAAAAAATTTTTTTTGACGAAAACCCATCATTTGATAATGTAATTGTCCTTTTAAGAAAATTACGTAGAAGACGAAACTGGGTCTATCATACCCTGTCTCGTTTTTTTGTACAAAAAATACATCTACACACACGTGTATATATTACGATAATCAAGAAGAGACTGAGGTAAGAACCTGTGAAAAAGATTCATTCAGATTTATTCACCATATCCAGCGCTCAAGTTAAATGGACACTCAGACCCAGTTTCGTACTTATAGTGTTAAGTCACAAACGGAGTCACCATGATTAAATTGAGCGAGTATTCGTATTCAAGTCCATTTTAATTGCTTATCAACTGAGTTTCTTAAAAATATCAAAATTTTTCTATTCAACGATCTTTGAGCTCCATGGTCATTTAAGGATCTGTCCTAGAAAGAAAAACTTCAAATATGTTACTATCAATTCCTTTGATTTTCAAAACAAATTTCTTCTTTTAACTTTCATCCAAAAATATAATTTTGCCCAAACAAAACTGTAACAAAATATTCAATTTAATATTAGATCTCATTAACTAAATTGCCTTCTATTTTCCCTTTTAATGATAAAATGAATCAAACACATACCTTTACTTTACATTTCCATGAAATACCGTATCGTATGAAGGATGATGATGATAAAAGTGAAGTAACAACAACAAACTTCTTCTTATACAAAATTCGTTCTCCTTTAAAGATAAAAATCAATCAAATTATGTTTTTTTACTTGTACAATGTACATCTTTTGAAATTGTTTCTTTTTCCCTGGTCTGCCTAAAAAATACAAGTTAAATTTCATCATTTTTCTTACCTTCCTTTTAACTTGAACTGTGTATTTTAGTAAGACGCATAAACATAATTCCAAAAATTTTGTTTACTTTCAAAATTTGTTTAGAACGGCCACAGTTTCTTTGTATAGCGTCGTCATTCCAATATTTTGATTACATCTAAAAATATAATTTATTGAAACAGTTTGCGTCTATGAACATTGAATTTTTTATGTTTACCTTGTAATGGAATATAAGCGTTGTAATAATAATAATATTAATTTTAATTTCAATCTAATACCAGATTTTGAGGTGAACTTTATAATTTTAATAAAAGGAGAGAAAAATTTGACGTCTGTTTAAATTTTAATTTTACAGTGAAATTTAATGTAAAATTAAAATTATGATGCTGATGATGATGATTAAATTAAAATTTTGTAGAAACTTACAAGTTTTCGTGGTTTCTTTGAGTTAAAAGTTAAAATGAAATTTTTTAACATTAATTATAAAAATAATAAAAAATCATGAGAGTATTAAAATTTTTCCATGAATAATTAATGTAATAATAATTATATTGAATAATTTAATAGAATTTTATAGTAACTCATACATACATGGTAATGATAATATTTTATTAAAATATGTATGGAATTTAAAATATGATGAGGAAAATTATTTTATTGTCTTTGAGTATGAACAACAAAAACGACAATAACAACAAGTAACAAGAACAAAATAAACATAAAATACATGATGAATTAATTTATAATTTATCAACATCGTGACATTGTCAAGTTAATTTGTGCGTTTGTATGTGTGTTTAAATGGAAGAACGTGGCGACGACAAGTTACGTTATGAAGTTAATTAGTGGAGGATTAATTCACATTTGATTGGAATTTGCTCGAGTTTGACGGGATCTTTTTTCTTTAATTCAACAAAATTTAATCATTGAATTTGACTTGAAATTAAAATGGTATATAATTTTTTTATACCATGTGTGTAAGTGGTGCCCTCTATGTAAGTTTTTCAAAACACTCGTGAAATGTTTAAAAATCGATTTGAACGTTCCTTTGGAACTTTGGTTTTGAATTCAGTTTCATTTCATCTTAAATGGGTGCAAAAATAGATATTTAACGCTCGTGTCGCTTATTTTTTTCTCAGAGCGAAGTTAGAGGGCGCTAAAATCAAATTAAGAAAGTTCAGTACATTGTATTGAATGATTTCCTTTTATTCAGATTTTCAGGTTCATATTTTGTTCTGACATTTGAATCAAGCTACTCAAAAGTTTCTGAAGCTCAGTTTAAAAATTTTTTAAACCAAATATGTAAGTGGCGTCCTCTATGCAAGTTGTTCAAGACACTCATGAAATGTTTAAGAATCGGTTTGAATGTTCCTTTAGCTCAGAATTGGGAACCTGTTTTAATAAATGTTAAAATTTTTTACGCTCCAAATCGCTTATCTTTTTTTTCAGAGCGAAGTTAGATGGCGCTGGGTATTACATTTTTGAATAGCGGACATTTTTGTTCATTTTACTAAATGATATTTAAATTTCCTTCTTTAAAGGTTGATATTTCGTTCTGATCTTCCAGTCTTACCACTCAAAAGTCCCTTTCTGTGGAGCTTAGGAAGCTTGCAAGTAAAGCTGCGGGTGATTTGCGGAGCGTTTGCAACTTACAGGTGTTCAAAGGACAATTTAGCAGGACTTGTCAGGTCTAACAATTAGATGTTCTGTCGTCGTTCTTGGAGCTCTGATTTCCTTCTTGACTGTTTTGATCCGATTTACTCAAAAGAATCATTTCTCATCTCTACCATTGCCTTAATTGTTCCTAAAAGTCCTCGTGGTAAATTGGTTCTCAACCTTAATTGAAATCATTTCATAGGTGTTCAACTTGACTAACTCAGTGCGGTATGGCAAAATTCGGTACTAAATATTAATATACATGAAAAAAAATGATAGTACCTCAAACCTAAATTCCGTACTGGTGGCGCTACGATCGCTTACGTTTACTTGTATGGGGCTTGGTACATTTTAATACAGTCAAGTCTCCATATAATAAAAAAATAAGCTGTAAGTAATAATTTTATATAGTGACAAGTCAGTTTCTATGGATCTACAGTTTGTATAGATACTGACTTGTCACTATATATAATTATTACGTAGCCTATTTTTTACTATACGGAGACTTGACTGTATCATATTTTCTTCTTATAATTTTCTTGAATCCCATAAAATAACAAATTTAAGTTCCTTTAACTTTTTTTCTAAAATTAATTCATGGAAGACTGGCAAAATACTATGAAGCAAATTACATATATAAAAGTAATAATAATAATCTTCTTTTGTCAAAATCATATTATTTTACATACATCACACACACACACACAGACAGTGTGAATTTAAAACTGTATAAATTTTTCATTCTATAACGATAAAGGTAACATTTAGTTTAAAGTTAAAATGCATGAAAGGAAGCAGAAAAATGATTTAAACAAAGGCTTTCCATCTCAACAGAAAAGGAATAAAGTTCTTGTGTATTATTCATAGAAATAAATGATGATGCAAAATATTTATTATTATTATTATTGTTGATTGTAAGCTGTCAAGACGAATAAGACAAAGATGTCTGCTGGAAATCTAGAAAAAAATGATTCACTTTAACGGATTTGACTCGTATCCTCGTATTAAAGTTGAATGATATTGATTTTTGTTAACTATATATTTTTTTCTTCTGTCTGCTTCTGTAATCAAAGTAAATACCTGTATTTGCATGGATTTCATTTGAATTTTGAATATATATGAAAAGAATGTACATGGAAATTCACAAAGCTTATGTTTAATTTAAAATACTGTGTAATATTACACATTTATTCATTTACAACATGAGCTCAAAGTTGTTTTATGTGGTTTGCTGTTAATTGTAATGAAAAAATTCTGTTTTGAGCTCGTTTTGATGTTTGTGTCCATTGAATTCTGATTCAAAGATTAGCTGTATTTGATTTCAAACTTAATTCCTAGGTTCTTGAATCTGAGAGCTGAGATCTGTGACTTGTAATTCAAATTAAAAAAAAACGCATTTAATTGATTCTCGACGTTCATAGATAGCGCCACAATGATATCGCTCGTTTCCCTGGAATTTATTGAACATTTTGTACGTGCACCAGAATATTCAATGAACTTCGACGCTGTGAGGGCTTGAATCACAATTTCACTATTCGCTGTTTTGATTATATGCAATTTCATTAAAAAACCGTCACTTTTTGAAATTCAAATTGACAGTTATAATTTTCAAAATAACCGTTAAACCGTTTTTTTCATCCAAAACACACTTTTTCACGAGTACGTTGCATTCCATATTTCAGTAGCAGTACCATTGAGAGAAATATAAATCGCATTAGTCGTAGTACAAACTACCTAAAAGCTTATCTTATTTAAATGTCTGCTTTTTTACTGTTAACAAAAAATTTTGCCTACATTTTGTTTTGCTACAAGTTACTTACAAAAAAAATTCACATATTCAGAAACATATTAACACGGAGCTCTATTTACATGAAATAATCAAATAAAAAAAAAACTTTTTAATTTTTCCTTACTTGGGATTTTATACTCTATTATTTTATTTATAGAATGAAAATTTTTATTACATTCATTTTGAGAACATATGGATAGGATTCTGTTGAAATATGCATTGTCAGGTTTTTTTTTGTGTGTATTATTTTACTCTACAAATAAAGGAGAGTTTTTACAGAGATGTATACACATTAATTTGCCATCCTTAAATAATTGAGTCGAAATTTACAAGTTTGAAAGTCAATTCAGTAATTTTTACAGCTCTGATGATACAAAATTACTATGGGCCATATACACAGTAAAACAAGACCCATGTGTGATGTTCCCTTTTAACAATGTATATGCAAATTTTTTGTATGTTCTTTTTTTCATGTTATAATTATTAATTTAATTAATTATTAATGGTTTTGTTTCGATTCCATATAACATGTAAATGTATGGTGTACAATATACGTACATACACACACACACACACACACACACACAGAGCAGTAAATAGCAATTTATTTACTTTTATTATTGTTACACATATTTTTATTATTATTAGTTCACAACGGAAGAGTTGAATTTGCCCTCTCTGTGAAATTTCATCGCCATATGTGTGTGGTGTGTGTGTATGTGAATGTACGCTCATAGCTTTTTATTGCATGGCTTTATTTATCTTTGATATGGTTACAAATTCATTTGTAAATAAGCTTCACAAGTAAATATCAGCTTAGTTGATTTTAATTTTTTTTGTATACATTTGCTGTGTTTGTCTATGTCTGTAAACAAAAATATAGCATTTTTTTTATTATTAAATATTGTATCAAAGTGTGCTGAATCGATAATTTTATCACAAAAATACGTTTTTTTTATTCATGTAAACTTTTACCTGAAAATATTCATAATTTATTCACAATTTAGTCATGTGAATAATTAGTTTAGTTGCATTTTAATCAAATTCATTTCATTCAATTAAAATTTAAAAGGTAGATAGATTTAAATGAATTTTTTTAAATTAAAAATAAATGTATATAAAATTTTCATTGCATAACTAATAATTTCTTTTAATTTTTTCTTTCTTTCTAGGTAAGCATCAAATTTAAATTAAATGATGGGTTTTCAAATTAAGGTCAAATCACGTGTATGTAAGTCCATTTTATTTGAATTTTTTATATTGAAAGGACATTGAAAGGTTCATTTTAAGGAAATTTTTTGCCATGAACTGAGTTGTGTAAATGTGTGTATGTGACTCATCAAAAATTCATGCAATTTTCTTTATAACTCATGATATTTTTTTTATCAACAAGAGACACAGTGGGATGATTGTGATGGATCATGCACAAAAATTTAAATTAAAGTTCTTTCAACCTCTTTTCATTAAAATTGTATTTGATACAAGACATGAAATTACTTGAACGTACCTTGATTTAAGGGACCTGATTTGAAATTGCGGACCCCCTTCCCCTTTTCTTTAGATATAAAGGGGGTCAATTTACCTTAAGAAGAGCTTTTCTCCTAGTAACGGTTCAGCTCAATCCTTATCAATGCAATTTCCTTGTCAATTTTGTGGATTTTAACAGAAATTTGATCTATTAACCTCAATCTCCAGCACACTGTGATTAATCCTTTCAATTGAAACATCTGTCTTATTCTTGTCAGTTTTCATATTATTTATTTATAAATCAAAGCACATGTAAATCGGACTTTTTCTTTCCTTGTAAATATCCTCTTTTATTTTTCTTATCATCAACAGGACATCTATCATTTAGGTAAATGAACGTATCACTGCGTGTGTGTGTGTGTGTTTGTGTGAATTATTGACGAATCATGTTGATACGCTCAAGGTAGTGTCAAAGTAAATAAATAAATGATTGATCGATAAACATCAAAAATTTGTGGAAATCATCGCATAAATAATAATAATCATCATCATCATCTGTCAATATTGATAGAGCGAAAAATTACAAATTGAGTATCAGTCATACAAATTAGTGGTGAATTTGAGTAGATTATTAAATAAATAATTAAATTAGACGTTATTTTAATGATTTGTTCACTTAATTGATGATGAAAATTTGCAGTCAAGGAAATAAGCAAAATGTTCATTCACGGATGTCAAGTTGACATATCTCTTTAGGTATCAAAATCGTTGCAAATATACGTCAGCGATCGTAGCGCCACCACAGTCATTTTTTTGTGAACTATCAATAAATATTTAGTTCGAAATTTTTCCGTTCCGTTCCGTTCTGTTACCACAATACGCCTTTTAATAGTATTGTTAGTTGGGTAAATTTTCTGAGAGGTGAAATGTCAAAGTCATAGTGTCATTTAAACTAAAACAGCTGAATAAAAAGTCGTGTGACTCGATGATATTGTAATTGTAATTACTAAGCTCAGAGTAAATTCAAAAAAAATACCTGATGGAGCACTGGAACAGTCATAGTTTAGTAGTAAACGTATCGCATTCCTTTTCGTAGGCAGTAACAAATCTTGAGGTGATAGAAATGTTTCTTATTTCAAAAGGAAGCTTGTTAAAGTATGATGGACCTGTATATGAGATCTGTCTACATCCTAATGCAATCCTGACGTTTGAAGACCCAATTATAGGCACATCTCTTAAATTCAAGCGTTCATTCTTGAAGGAGGAGCTTGTGTGATGAAATATTTCATTACTCTGTTCCATCGACTTCACAAACTGAAATTCCATGATTATCCTTATAGGAAGAACATTCTTAACGTGGTCATTGTAAGGTGATAGAGTAGGAATCAAAGGTGACAGACCATGAGTAATTTTCAAAGCCCTGTTTTGCAGTGTCTGTACTGGTCTAATGAAACAAGACGAAGTTTGTCCCTAAAATTTGCATTAGTAAACAAAGTGTGTATGCACCTGTGAAAAGTAAATTAATGTTAGGACCTCATGTGGTAAAAATCCTCTCAGCTTGCAGAGGGCGTTGGCGTTTGCTATTAAATACTTCGACCTATACTATCAAAAATCCCAATGGATCCTTTAAAATTTTCAATTTAAGCCCACTCATGTGAAATAAAAACCTAAAACAAAAACAATGAAAATCAATCAATTTGATAAAACCCACATTTAGTTTTAAACCAAAATATATCTTTACCTTTTCACATGCTATGCAAATTGAGTAGAAAATCATCTCCTTCGTATCACAATACATTAAATCATGAGTTATTGTCCTACTTCTATCAAAAAAGTTAACTTTTAACTATCAGTTTATTTTTGAATTTTACAATCACTTAGCTGATAATAAAAAGGATCAAATTATCGTTACTTTACAAAACTTTAACAAAGGTAAAAGGGACATTTCATGATTCTAAATATGGCCTAGTTAAAATAATGATGATAATATTAACCCTTGGAGATCCCTAAGAAAAAGTTACGTTCGGGTCCCTAGGGTGACATGTCACCCAGAATATATGTTTATCTAATTTGCATTTACTTTTAGCTTTAAAACTTAACTTTTTATTATTCTAATTTAATAACTGGATGTAAATATTGTGTAAAGAAATATGATTCAATCAATATTAGGTCTTGAAGACTCACTTTAACGAGGCAATTATATAACTAAATAAAGGAAGCGCAAAGGGAACCGTTTATGAAGCATAGATTCTTTTTATTAAAAATTTTTGGAAAATTTGTACTTCTTTGTACCCCTAAAAGTATTTTAGAATATTCATACTATCTTCAAAAACATTATTTTTTGAAGCCAATTCGCTATTTTGAAATATTTTGAAAAAAAATTTTAAAAAATCAGACATTTTGAGCTTTTGACCGTTTTTAGGCTTTGAACCCTAATCCCTGAACCCAGTCATTGAGCCCAAACCCTGAGCCTAACTTGCGAGCTATTGACTTAAAGTTCATGGGTAAACTTCTCCATCCAACAAAAGAAATCATCAATATTTTAAAATTTTCAACCGTTTTTTAACGGTTTTTCAGATTTTGGAGGCTCTTGAGCCTAAGCCTTGAGCTCAATCTCAAAACTAATGATTTATAAATAATCCTCATGGGCTCCTCTATAATACTGAAAAAACCCGACATCGCTCCGATGGGCCGTCCTGGAGTTATGGAGCTAAATGTGAGTCAGAGTGTCCGAGTGACAGAGGTCAGAGTGTCAGATTGATGGCGGACAAACCGTCTGTAATAGTGCATTTACAAAACATTTACATCTTACAAAAGGAACTAAAATTGTAAAATTACATTGATAAACGAAATATTATTACAAAAATAGTAATGACAAATGTAAAAATATTACCTGGGTGACATGTCACCCTAGGGACCTATGTGTTACTTTTTTTTTTACGACCCTTTCCAAAACCCAAATTTCATTTTTTTCTATTGCTAAATTATCTTTTTATGACTCCTGACAAAGTCATAAAGTTTCAATAATATTGGAATCAAAATAAAAAAAATAGAACATAATTAAGTTCGTTTTTGGGTGACAAGTCACCCTAAGGATCTCCAAGTGTTAATAATAATAATGCTTTTAGTTTAACGACCATTAAATTAATATAATACATCATTCAGCCATGTGATAAATATACCCTTATTATTATTATTTTCATTTTCACTATTTTACTATAAAATAAAATGTAATACAATGTAAAAAGTCAGCTTTTGCATTTATCTTCATCAATATAAAGGTATATACGTTGATAAAAGTTCAATCAATAATTTTATTTTATTTTACTAGTTACTGTCTGCCATACAAATGTGTGTGTGTGTATCTATCCATGTATGGAACGTAATCAAAGCCTTTATGGCTTTTCAGTATTATTACTATCAAATACCATGTTACTATGTCTATGTATTTGATGATAGTTTATTAGCCATTTTCCATTACTCAATTTTAACAATCTAACCATCAGCATGACTAAAAGCATACCATTAACATAAATGATTCAAAAGATAACGATATTGAATTTCTGCTGTAAGTTTCGATTGATAACGAAAACACACATTGAAAAGGGTTCCAACTGTTATTTCTTGATTAAAATAATAATCCAATACCAGATATCTTTAACAATTTATAGTTGGTCATCCTCCAAGCAATTCATCAAGCAAAACAATTATCTGGGTATTGTCATCTTCATCAAAACATGACCACATGAATTTATGTTGGACATGAATCATAAACTGTTTTCAATAAACATGACCAATATTAATTTATTAACATGTATAAACTTAAATTAAAATTATATTTATAAGTAAAAGCCTTGTCTCGCCTCAAGTTCTATTGAGTATATTCCTTTTTTATGAATTTCTCTTCATTTCTCTAGTAATAATAATGAAATGCACTCAATGTTCAAGAATTTCTTTGATCTTTTTAATTCTATGTTATGAATTCAATTTTCATGTTATACTTTTGAATGAAATGAAGTGTATCAATTTCTTGCTTATGTGTTGCTTTCATTGTGTGGGAAGATAAGAAGAAGTTGAAAATGTATTTTTAGTATATTTTGCATTTCATTAGATACATTAGAGAAGCGTGAAGATGGTTAAATTGATATTATTATGAGTGAAAGATGATTTTGCAGGTGAATACACGCCAAAAAGTTATGAATAAATTTAAATCGAGAGATTATCTGTGTTTTTCTTGTACATTGGGGGAATATGGTGCTTGTTTACGTGATTTAATCGAAAAATGTGGATTGAATTTGAAATGTGAATTTGATACTCATTTAGAAAAAGAGGTAACTGAAGGAAGTGAAGCCTTACCACAGACTTTAGAGTCAAGATGTCTTCTGGTCAATCAGTGTTTAGCTTAAAGATTTTTGGGCTTGGTTCTCAAACTTCACAATCTGGAAAATCCCGTATTTAAGTCTGATTGTAGGCCATGCGGATTGTACGGTGCAGTGGTTAGCGTGTTGGACTATCAATCTTAAGATTGGCAGTTCGATTCTCGTTCCGGCCGAAAGAAGTCCACTAGATCTGGTTCAGTTCAGGAAAGTGACCACACCTTCTTAGAAAGCTAAGGAGGGCAGACACCTTCACTTTTGTGATGGAATCAACACTGGGAAAGTACTCACCAAGCGTGATTCCACGCAGTCTGGCATGCTTGGGACATGCACATGATGATGATAACGGGTATGCACAATGGGCTCGACTGATATTATTCTATTTTTTCTCTTCATAAGACCACCAGTGACCCAAAATGGGTCCTTGAAGGTATGTCTTTCATCTTCATGAAACTTAAATCTATTAATTTGTATAATGCAAATTATTTCTTGATATTGCTCTACATTATCGGCTTATCCTAAAGATCTCAACTTCAACTTCAAGTTCCATGGTGTGTGTTCTGCTTTTTATCGCACTATACAATCCATTCAGGAGAAAACTACAGTATATAGTACTGATAATTGTTCGCTCTGAGTATCGAACCCAAGCCATCCAATTGCAAAGCGAATGCTTTAACCACTGGACCAATGAAGCGGATGGCCAATGTGCAGGATTAATAGCCGCCGTATAAATCTGATCTGATTGTAGTCCATAATAGCCGACTTATGAATCTGAGCTTGAATTTTTGAACATTAGATAGAACATTAAGTGAGGTCAACTCTCAAATACTTCCATTTGATTCTTCACACTTATCAAATTTCAGCTATCCTTTAATTGAAGGTATTTTCCGTTGAATTTTCCCTGAAACCATAATAAAAATTATTTTCATCTGACTTTAAGAATAATTTGCATACCTACCTGCATTGTAGGAAAGTAATTCGAATAATTTCCATTCTAATTGTAATCAAAAACCTAAAATATTATAATTTTCAAAATGCTTTTCAAAAAAAATCTCAAATTCCCATTTCACAACAACAAAGTAATTTAATATTTTAATTCCATTTAAAACCCTCAAACATATTACACGCCACATTCATAATCTTACCCATATGTAATTTCATTTTCAGATAACATATTAGCGTGAATTTATAATTTTATTTCAACAAATTCATTTCATTGTTCTCTCATTTTTTCATTTTAAATATACCAAAACATTCGATAAAAACATATCCAATTTTTCCTTGCATTATTTTCCATTGAAATTTCATACAAAGTTTTTACATCCGTTAATATGTAATTTCATTTTTTGTCTAAAATTCGACATGAAAATGAAATAAAATATAGAATAATTTTTACACGTGTAATCGACAACTATACACACAGACATCATGATAAAATTGTATTATTTGTGAAATTCAAAACAATATTGTTAACGTAGACAAGATATTTATTTATTTATTTAAATTACCGGACGTTAACGTTAAATTGTGTGTGTAGAGAGAAATGTGAAAGGGCATTTATTTATTTATTCTATTTTGGGTTCTCATGAGTAAAATAATGATGATAATTGTGAACATTAATGCAAAATGAGGAAAAAATATAAAATTATGTGAAATTTGAAATGAAAATGTGACCTCAAACTAAAATTAAATGTGAGCATCAGGTGATTTTTTAAGAAATTTTTAACAAGGGTCATCAGTGGTCACATCCCTTTTTTGTTACAATGAAAAAAAAAACAACATTAATTAGGACATTTTCCAGTTAGATTGGAATCTAAATTGAATAACAACAGGACTCAATTTGAGGTTAATTTACTATTTATTTTATTTTATCTCATTTTTATTTTATAACTTACACAAAAAATGTCCAAACATCCTGTCTCTAAAATAAAATTACAATTCAAACTGATGTCTCTATATTTACTTTTAAAACTATTTCTATGTTTGCGATATTCATAATGTTGAATATGTTTGTTTGAAAATCTGCACATTTTATGTATATTTTATATTTAAATGTAGTAGACGCCACAATTGCACATCATCATCATGATCATATGTTACGGGACCGTTATGTTTTTATAGTAATAATAATAACAAGTATTTCAAATATTTACAATTTGCGATGAAAGAGTGTGCAGTGCATTAGAAGAGAATAAATTGAATAAAGTGAGTTCACTTTAGTCGTGGATTGTGAAATTTAATCTGTTACATGTATTTTAGAGAGCTAGGATTAAGATTTCTTAACTTTTTAATAGTACTTCATTGTTCAACAAACGAAGCTCTTGATGGTTGGTAATGAATTGAAACCAATAATGGCCAGATCAGGTCAATTTGAGTTAAAGGCTATTAAGCTTGTACTCAGGCCATCAGTCGGGTCCATTGTGCATATCCATTATCATCATCCGAGGGACTTAGCTTTTATCCTGTCATCCCAAGCAGTCGCCACCTTTACTAGCCTTTAACTCAAATTGAGTAGCCGGAAATAGGGACATTTGAGATTGTAAAGTTTGATGGCCAGATCGAGAACGAAATGTTAACCTTAAGATTGATAGTCCAACACGTTAACCGTACAATCTCCTATCAGTAGTCTCCAAATGTTTTCACGTTGTGCTAGGACTGCTTCATTTTAAGTAACTAAAATCGATCATTATAGCAGATAAATAGAACTAGAAACCTACGAATAAATCACGTCAATCTCTTCTGAATTCTTTCAATGCGTTTAATATGCGACTTGAAGTACGTTGACCAGATGACAGAGCGTGCAATCTGATTGGTCTTTTCTAATTTTGTTACTTCTGGGTTTTAGCCTGTAAATTCATGGTTTTTCTGGGCTATCTAATAGCTTACCTTAAATTAAACTCACTTTTCTCAATTGTAATGCAATCTCATTTTAAATAATGCTGTTGGATTTATTTGTCCATTCAAAAAACTAAATTGATGGCATTTTCTATGTTCTATACCTTTACAGTAGAACAGTATCTGCAGTTTCATCTCCTTCTTCACAAATTTTGCACAAGTCAGTATTGCTAAGATTCATGTTTTTCAAGAGTTTGAGTACCTGTAAATGTTTTTTGAGGAATTTTACTTACCTGAGCTACACTCATCCTTCACAATCATCTTAGGCTTGCAACGGACCTTTAGATATGAAATTATCTACATGTTCTCAAAGACACCTACTTCGCTGTTCCTAATACCAGGTTGTTTAGAGCTGGTGTTCACTATAAATGCAAAACCTAGTTTCAGCTGATGTCCCAAAGGCTTTTTGTTGAAACAGTTTAATCGATAACTAAACAAAGCTTTTCTCCGACATACATAGAAGCCGATTTTTCACTTGCTAATCTGTCTGCGACTTCAATGTCAATTAATTTAATATTTTCCTAGAAAAAAAAGAACATAAAATATTCCTTGTTTTTGTTTAAAATACAAATTAACTTAAAACTTAAGTTGCATTGTCTCATAAAACAGTTACCAGAGTAGAAAAAAAGTTAAAAAAAAATGCAAAATTTAATGAAGTTAACTAACTTGTATTAAAATATGGTATGACTTCCCTCTTCATATAATATTCGAAAATTTTCATGTTATTAAACTTTTTTTATTCATTTTACTTTTAAACTTTAATATAAACTCAAATAAACTGATCAAAATTCAGTTTAAAAAATAACAATATCGAATCGAATTGAGTATTAATTTTATAATAATTATTCCAAAAATAAACACTTTTTCAATGTATAAATAAATATATTTTTCAATATTAAAATTATCAAAAAATATGCAAAACCATGAAAAATTATTGCACGAGATGCAAAAATACACATTTAAAAAAATTATTATTATTATAAACAAAAATATTGACTTTCTCATTGAAAATTTTTACTTCAAATATGAATTTATTATGAATCATAATGGTTAAAATATGTAAGTTTTTTACTCTCCGTTTATTTGTATTATTATTATTATGTTGCATCTCATGCATATTTAAAAACATTGGAAAATCGATGAAAATAAAAAAAAAAGTAAATGTAAAATTTTGCTGTCATTTTAAATGTAATTCCCTATCCTTGTGTTCAGATAGCAATTTTCTGCTGTAAATAAATATGACGTTCATCATCTGTTATGATACTGAAACAGAAAAAAAATATGATTATTATTCGATATTAACTGACGATATTTTACATTTTTGTTACCTGTTTATTCTTATTTATTATTGAAATTTATTGTAAATGTATAAAAATTGTGATATAGTACGCGATTTTATCAAGGGAGAGTAAAAAAATGTATTAAATAAGAATGTTTCCCAATGTTCTTGTTATCTTATCACTGAACTAAACTATAAATACAGTTTTGTTTTGTCTTGGGACACATTTTAAATATAAATAATCGTGAATCGATAACATTTTTTTGTTAAAAGGACGGGAAATGTTCGTAATATCGATTATATTGTGATCAAATATGAGGTTTTGAGGTTTTTGAATCTGATTTTGTAAGTTTTTAAATCTAATTTTTAAAAGTTTAAAGAAACTGATTTTGAAAGTTTTTAATCTGATTTTTAAAAGTTTAAAGAAACTGATTTTGAAAAAGTTTCGAAAACCGATTTTTAAAAGTTTAAAGAAATTGATTTTGAAAAAATTTCGAAAACTGATTTTTAAAAGTTAAAAGAAACTGATTTTGAAAAAATTTCGAAAACCGATTTTTAAAAGTTTAAAGAAATTGATTTTGAAAAAATTTCGAAAACCGATTTTTAAAAGTTTAAAGAAACTGATTTTGAAAAAAAGTTTAAAGAAACTGCTTTTGAAAAAATTTCGAAAACCGATTTTTAAAAGTTTTAAGAAACTGATTTTGAAAAATTTCGAAAACTGATTTTTATAAGTTTAAAGAAACTGATTTTGAAAAAATTTCGAAAACCGATTTTTAAAAGTTTAAAGAAACTGCTTTTGAATAAATTTCGAAAACCGATTTTTAAAAGTTTAAAGAAACTGATTTTGAAAAAATTTCGAAAATCGAGTTTTAAAAGTTTAAAGAAACTGATTTTGAATAAATTTCGAAAACCGATTTTTAAAAGTTCAAAGAAACTAAATTTCAAGATTTTTTAAAAAGCGATTTTCAAATTTTTAAAGGATCTCAATGATTTTAATTTTTAAAAAAAACTAATTCTTAGAATTTAAAAACTTTAAAAATATTAAATTTAAACTTTGTTTGAGAAACTGAATTTAATCATTTTTAATCGAACTGAAAGGTTAAAAATCATAGTAAAAACGGGAAATCGCTACCATGCGTCTAAAAAAAAGGAAACATTGATAAATGTTACCCAATTTCCAGTTTTTTTCTCCCTTTTTTTCATTTTATCTCATTTTTATTTCATTTTTAAAAAAATGAAGCATTTACGGAAATTGGGTTCATTCAAAATAATAGCAAAAAAAACGTACACAAGCACTGATAACGAAAATACAAAAAAAATTACATCTCAATTCAATGTAACGAAATATTTTATTAGAAATTAGTCTTTAAATTGAAATTCAATGTGAAATATTTGCACATTACAAATCAAAAACGGATTTTCACTTAATTTAATTTAATAAAGCAGAAAATTTATTGCAATTCTCACACATTTTGATTTACTTGCTCGCTCTAAACATGTGAATATTGAAATAAATTTGCTGCCAAATCTGTGACAAATGACCCCTGTGCAAATAAATCATGTTATAACATTTGTTATATGCAGATTATTTTTTTTTGTAGTACTATAAAATAAATTAAATCTAATGAAATGTTATTACAAGAAATTATTACAATAAAAAAAATTATTTAAATAGAAAATTTAATAAATTTGTTGTTGACACATTTGAACAAGTTTGTTTTCTACCTTTTTTTTGCTCATCATCATCAGTGTGATATAAAAATGTTGAGGTCTCATGTAAAATAAATTGAAAATATTTTGTAAACTAATTCATTAAATCAGATTTTCTGTCACCATACCAAAGTTTTCATCAGATAGGCGTCTAAAGCAGTTAATTCCTGTGTTGTTGTTTTAGATCTTGTTTTTTTTTTTACTGTTTTTAAATTCAATGATTATAATGATGATGATAGTTTGTTGGCATAACATAATAATTAATTCACATTTCATAGGAGTGCATCCACCTAACTAATTAATCTGTTTTATGTCATTTATATTTTATGTGAACCAACAACAACAAAAACAACAACAACAAATAACTGACAGACAGAGTAGTTTGTTGTAAAATGAAAAATTAATTTAATTCAACACTCTACAAATTTTCCTTGCCACTGTACTATGGAAATGTGTGTTTGTGAGTCAAAAATCATACAGATGGTAGTTTTTAGCATAAACATCATCATCATCATCATAATAATAATCAAGTTGATCTTTCTCTCTCTCCCTGTATGTGTGTGTGTTTTCCATTTCATATATGAATTGTTGTTTACAAGAGGCACAGCAAAACAAAAAAATCTAGATAAAATTTACCGAGAAGACAAAATGTTTGTTGGTTATAAAAGTTTTTAGTGTTTAGTTGAGTTTAGTTAAGTTGATTTTATTATATATTTTAAATAACATCAACATCATCAAATAACAAGTGCATAACATATTTGTGTTTAAACCACACGTATGAACATTTATGATTATGTTTATAAACTCAACCATGCTCTGATGCCTAGCAATGAAATTTATGTGTTATTCTGATATTCTGTTGAGCGATGGATGGATATAGAAAAAAAGTAAAAAAGTTAAGTATGATAATAGGTTAGATGTGTTTTTGTTGTGATGAAATGAGATGCAATTTTATTTGAAATCACGTACTGGAAACCATGAGGTTGGGTTTAAAGGGATTTTTAGATGCATTTTTTGGGCGTTACATGACTGTAGGGCAACATATTATGATGTTTAATCGGAATTTTTCGATGCAACGTGATTTAACGGATATCAAGAGATCAAATTAACGCCTTATTTCATTGAAAACTCAAATCGAAAGACTGCTATTGGACTAAAAGGTGGAATTTCAGCTTAAATGAAATCTGAATAAGAGTAAGGAAATTTAAAGAGCCTGAATCACTCGTTTATTCAGTTTAATTACTGCTTGTAATAAAGCTGCCCTTTAAAGGGTAACGTTTGCCCAAGTTGGGTGTTTTTTTTAAAAATCAGCTAAAAAGTTTTTAGTAAGCGTTAAGCAGTTAGAGGAGTCAGGATCAGTCGTTTATTGAATTGAATCCGTTTCTGAATTGAATTTGCCCTTAAAAGGGTTAAATTTGCCCAAATTGGGTGCTTTATAAAATGAGCTCAATTGACATCTTAGGAACCGTTAAGCAATTTGAGGAGTCAGGATCAGCGGTTAATTGAATTGAATTCCTTTCTGAACTGAATTTACCCTAAAAAGGGTTAAATTTGCCCAAATTGGGTGTTTTCTAAAATTGAGCTCAATTGACATCTTAAGAACCGTTAAGCAATTTGAAGAGGCACGATCAGCCGTTTATTGAATTGAATCCCTTTCTGAATTGAATTTGCCCTTAAAAGGGTAAAATTTGGCCAAATTGGGTAATTTCCGAATATTTTCTTATTTTTAATTATTACAAGTGTTCTATAGTAGTCGCTCCTTTTTTTTCGACAGAGGCTAGGGCCCAAACGGTTCATCTGAGACCCACAATATGTTCTAGACTTATGTTCGTATTCACCGTGGGAGTGTTTATGGATCAAAAAAATATAGGGTGCCCATACAAAAAAATAGGGTGACCAGGTGGAAAATTCCGAAATTTTCCGGGAAAATGGAAAATTTTCATGCCAAAATTTTCTTCTTATGAATCTGAACAACTTTGCCTAAGACACCTCATATCTAAAATGTACAGAAAAAATTTTTTTCTAACAACATAAAATTTTCATTCACATCACATTCATCTCTTAAAGGAATGTGCTTTATGTATCGCCTGATTTTGAGTGTTAGGGGTCTTAGTCAACACTCAAAAACAAAAAATAAAAATCACAGTCCAAAATCTAATGAACTGAAGTAAGTGAAGTTTATCAACTTCAAAAAATACAAGTTTTCGAAATGTGAACACAAAAACATAAAACAAGGGAAAAAATTAGAATCTGAAACTTGTACAATTTGTTATTATGACGGTATCTTGTTAAAAATTAATGAAAATATTGCTATTGATCAGAACAAAAATTGTACAAGTTTCAGATTTTAATTTTTTCCCTTGTTTTATGTTTTTGTGTTCACATTTCGAAAACTTGTATTTTTTGAAGTTGATAAACTTCACTTACTTCAGTTCATTAGATTTTGGACTGTGATTTTTTTTACTTTATCAAAAATAAAAATATTTCCTAGTTTTGTTTTGGTCAAGAATTGAATTCCATAGTTGTCTCCTCTGAATTGAAGTTACAAGGCGATGTCCATTAGAATTGTTCTAAAAAGTTTGCTAGGAGACCTAGCCATCAGAGTCACCTGTTTAACCTCACGATACTTACCATAAATATCACAACAAATTATTAAACAAAATTTATTGTATTGTGTAATCAAATAAATCGGCATGAAACCATCAAATCAACAATAAATGTCAAATTATCGATCACACACCGTGCTCGTTTCAAAACCAATAAAGACATTACCTTTTTATCCATACACGGTTTTTTTTCAATACTCATTTATTCTAATCACCAAAACAAACTGTTTCCATTTTATATTTCCATCATTAATTCATTTAATACTCTGCTTGTTCATGATTATATTGCATTAGCTACAGTTTAATGCCTATTTAATCGTTTGATCAGTAGACTATTTATTTATTTATTTATGCCAAGTGATTCTACACAGTCTTACATTGAAATTCAACGACAAATAAGTTAAAAGTGACGATAACGAGAGGAAAAAAAATTACTGTGGTCGTGGTGTTTTTTTCTGATTGTATAGCTACAAGTTTCAAATAAAATTAATTATCTTTTTATTTTTTCACTTTGATATTTAAAACGATTAAATTCTCTTCGTCTTATGCTTATTCTGTATATTTGTGTGTGTGTGTGTGTGTCTGTGTCTGTGTGTGTGTGTTGTGAGTGTTAAATTGTATATAAAACAACAACAACAAAATCATTAATAACAATAATAATGACGATAATGGTAGTGGTGGTGCTGCTACTCCGATCCTCGCTTTAAATGTTTCGTGTATGAAATTGTGATACAGATAAACAACAACAAAAAAGCATAATTTATGTGCAAAATGAACGTTTATTTTGTATTTGTATACAGACAAACACAATATTCGAGGCATGTTCAACAAATGGTTTTAATTTTTTTTTGCCTTCGTATCTGATACAGAGAAACAGCAATAAACAGGAACAGTTAAAATATACATTGAAGGCAATGAATCAAGGCAACTATCCTTCGTTTGTATCCTATGAAAAAGTGTTTTTTGTATGTTTTTTTTTATGTTATACGAATATTTCGCTGCCTGTTGCCTATTTTTTGTTGTTTATTATGAGACGATGAACATAAACCTGGAAATGGTATTAATGAGAGTGGATTATTAATATTTTGGTGTGGATTATCACTTTACTTTAAATACGTTGCCAAAACTATGTTCAATTTAGGTTTAAAGTCTTAGATGCTTTTTAGTGGCTTTTAATTTGCCCTTTTCATGGGAATTTGATTTGCGTTAGTGATAAAAATATCAATTTGAAAACCCTAGATATCGTATCTATTTATAATGTGCCCTTAAAAGGGCAAAATTGGCCCACCATGGAACATTTTGTAAAATGTCTGAATTGCCATCAACCTTGATCGAAAAACTGATAAACCTTATTCTAAAAGTCTTCAAAGAAGAAGAGAATCCTTTACATGAAATATTGCCCTTACATGGGCAAATCTTTTTAATATGCTCTTTATAAAATAAACTTTATAAAAGGACAAATTTAATTTGTTAAATGTTCAGTTGTTCCATTAATAAGAATGTCCCTTATGATGTTTTCCAGACAAAAACGATGAAGATTGATTTTACCCAATTGAGGGCAAACATTGCCCATGCTTGAATTGTGATGTAAAATTAATCATTTAACTTCAATTTGATACCTTGAAACTTTTTTGGAGAGTTGAAAATCAATTTATTATTATTATTAAAATTTTACTTCTAAAGTTGCCCTTTTTGGGTAAAAGTTTTTGTAAGCTCTTCAGGTGAACAAATTTTTCTTGTAAATAGTTTAATTTTCCTTTATTATGATTATGATGAATGATTTTGCCATTAACCCTCTTTTTGGGTCGTATTTCAAAACAAAAATGATTAAGATAAATGTTTACTCAATTAAGGACAAAATCACCCATCTTCTATACTAGACACGAATCTTAGTCATATTTCACTGCCTTTCATTAAATAAAACAATATCAGCATAAATTACATACAATATTGTTAAATAATCATTATGAGCTTCATTCTTCCTGATGCACAATTTAATTGTTTTACATTCATTTTTTTTCATTTTCTTCCCTCTTCGTCTCTCATCATATATTTCTAATTTGTATTTCAACTCAACATGATACAAGTCCATTTTTATTTAATTTTCATTCAATTTTACATATGAATCAGCTCTTTTAAATTTTTACATTTTTTTTACTATGATGATGAGTATAAAATATTATAAAGGCAAAAAGGCATGAAAAAGATTGATGGAAAAATAAATGCATTTGTTCCTTTCTTTGCCATAGATTGCATGAATTTATGCACTTATTCACTGATTACAAACATTATAATAACAATTAAAATAAAATGAAGCAGAGATATAGAACGAAGCGGTATTTTTTTTTGTGTGCTGTGTGTTTTAGTGCTATATCGGTGTGTGTATGTGTGTGTGTGTGTGTGTGTGCATAACTAACTGAAATTAATTGCTTTTTTTAAACAATTAAGACAGGTAATCGTCTATTTTTTTATTTTGCTTTTAATTTTATTTTAAATTTAAAGGAAGTCAATTGCAACAGAGAGAGATTAATGTGTTAGATCTTTTATGTGTTTAATTTACATTGAAATTTATTTTCTTTGTGTATTTTATTTTTGCAATTTAGTTTTATTTTTATGATATTTGATCATGAAACTGATGAGTTCGAAGAATTATTTTAGATCAGGTTTATGAGCCAGAGACGATTTAACTTGTTTCATAGATCTTGTTCATTCGATACAAGCAATAGGACCGCAGTGATGTACTTGCAAAACCTATCCTAACTACAAACAGGAAATAGCCCATTTTACCCTTAAAAGGGCATATTTTGCCCTACACATTTTTTGATTCAAATTTTACTGTAATTTAAATAAAACAGACTCAGAATCCCTTTAATCAAGGTGTTGTATTAATTTGACGGAATTAAGAGCCAAATGAGACGTTGAAACCAAGAAACTAGAAGCTTCTTAGTCAATAAGGAGTCGATTTCAATGTTAAAATATTATTTTAACGACTTCTGACCTCAAAACACCCCAAAAAGCGTGTAAGAACTGAAATTCATTGAAAAGAAGTAACAAAATGTTACTAGCTCACCATTTCACTCTCCTCATTTCAGTATAATCACTGCTAAAATTAAAATTGTATGAATTTGACGGAATTCAGCTATTAAGCCGTAGGAGCCAAGAAACTAAAGGCTTTTTAATCAATTATTTGGGAGCTCATTGACCGAATTGGTTAAGTGCCTAGTATGATTGGTAAGAATTCTGCGACGGGGTTTGAATCCAGTCCCGGACATGAAAATTAATTTGTGTTTTTTGAGTTCCAAATGTGCTCAAATTTTATTTGAAATACATAAAAATCCTCCTGGGATTTTTAGGGGCGCTGAGTGAAACCTTAGGCGCTTAGTATGGAAGCTTCAGCTGAAATGGGATGAACACAATAGGACAATTGGGTCCGCGGTGGAGCTCGTTCATATCTAATCTAATCAATTACACTCTCAACCCAAAACCAGAGGGGTTTCTCACTGGCCACACTGGCTTTTTCTACTGGTTTTGGGTTGAGAGTGTAGGAGTTAACTTGAAAATATTAATTTAACGACTTCTGACTTCAAAATATCCCAATTAGCCTTTAAAAAGAAAGCCGTCAAAAAGAAGTAACAAAATGTTACTAGCTCACCATTTCACTCACCTCATTTCAGTATAATCACCGCTAAAATTAATAAAATTACAGTGAAATCACGCCCAATAATTTAAATCGCCTTGTTTCCACGAAAAATATATCAAATTTAAATCAAATTAACTTAAACACTACACAAACACATGTTACCTCATTTAAATTATAATAATAATAATAATTTCACCTGAAACACAGATATAAGCATAATAATAATAAAAGGATATCAATAGGAAAATTACACGGTAATTGCTTCACCTAATTTACATTTGATCACTTAAAGTGTTGTGTTGACATGTTTTTGTGGTGTTGTCGTGCGTGTAAAATGTAAATGTTTTACTTCCAAAAAAAAGGGTAGGTATATCAAGAGAAAGTGAAAATTATTCAATTTCAATAGAAGACTAAGAAAGTTTTAAATGTACCATGGAAAAGGAATAATTATAATAGTTTGCTTACTTACTTGCTTGGGTTGCCTATGTTCAAATTAAATGTTTTCTTATCCATTAAAGGAGACATACATACATGAAAATTTTACATGACACAAAAACTTTTTTTTTTTTTTAGTAGAGACAAGTAGGAAAATGTGTAGTAAGAAGGTGATAAAACGTGCCTTTAGGTAATCAAGTTGTCGTTAAGGATATAAATGTATTTAATGACTTTTAATGTAGATTGTGTCTTTTGTGCGTGTTTTTCTTTCATTAAAGATTAAAGACATTTTTAGACACACACACACACACACAAAAGGTGAATCATTGAAACAGGTTAAAAGGATGTGACAAACATCAAAGTTTTTTTTTCAATTTCTGTGTGTGTGTGTGTGATAATTCGATGATTACTCCTCGTGTCTCTTAAATAAAAGAAAAAAATCATGCCTTTAATGAAAAATTATATAAAAATAAAAAGGATCATCATTTATAATTGCATTATAAATTGAATTTAATGAAAAATTACTATGATGATAATAATAAAAAGTAAAGAAATTTTTTTTTTATTACATAAATTGCGTCTATCTGACACTTTTTATCCATAAATCATATTATTTTTTCATATAAACGTATGTTGTTTATTACTTTGCTGCAGCATGACTTTCAATCTTCGACACGTTTTGAAACGTGTTAAATTTCTTTTTTCTTCCTTTTACATTTCTTTAGATAGTGCAGATTGAAAAGAAAACGTTTTTTTTTTATTTTCACTTAACTTACTTCTTACCTTTTTCAATTTAACACGAGGAACTAAACGTCGTCCTTGTTGTTGTTGTTATTTTCATGTAATAAAATAGAAAAGAAAAAAAAATGAAGGCAAAACTACACAACAATAAATATCATAATCATTAAATTAAATTACTTACTTAACACAATTTCCTTGTAAATATCCTTGCTTAGGGCCAGCACTATGTTAAAAGTCTGAGGCATTTCAAATATTCTGGTGTTAATTTTTTGTGTGTAGAAAACTATTTTTTGTGCTTCAAGTTATTTTTTTTATTATTTTGTTTTTAGTTCTTATTAATAAGAATAGGAAAAAAAAACCTTAAGGGAGCTGTAAAATGTAAAGTAAAATAAAAAAGGGTCATGATGAAAATAGTTTAGAACAATTCTTGTGCAACTGAGGCTTTAAAAGGAATTTTATGCGGTTTAAAGTACTTTTCATATTCATTTTATTCAATGTTTAAAAAAAATTTAGTACAATTTATGTTTCAACTCAATGTTCTGACACGTCTTTTATAATTTCAAGGCTCTAAAGCCTTAGGTAAGTCCTGAAAACTTAACCAGGCTTTCATAAAACACAACTAGCCCATTTTACTCTTAAAAGGGCATATTTAAATTTTATTAATATCAAAAATAACCAACGTGAGCTTTGGCTTATGACTCACAGTAACGATACAACCTGAAATTTTTATTTCAAATACGTTACCAAATTGAGAGAACGCCTGGTTTTTTGTAAAAATGTCATTTAATTCCTCAAATTTTACTTTAAATTTCACTTTGCTCAGAAAATTTTTGAATTTCGATCGAAAATATCAATTTCAAGTTAAATTATTATATGAATTTTTTTTTAGAAAATGTTACATTCAATTAAATTGACTCTTTCCCTGCATTATTCAAGGAAGGAGTAAATTTTAACTTAATATGTCTCAATCCATGGGTCTCAATAATATAAAAATTAAGTGAACTCTCTATTTTTGTATGAAATTTCTTCATTATTGTCCTATTTATCATAAATTTTTGCATGAATTTCATTTAAACATTTTAACTAAAATTTCCAACGCGAATTCAAATTTAATACCAAAATTCTTCATACTTTTATTCACATATGGGCTCATTTTAGTTCGTTTTGAATAGTAGTAAAGAAAATTACACGCACATTATTACTTTTAATGAAATTTCTATTACAAGAGTAATTTTTTTTTTATTATCAGTGTATATTTATGGAAAGCTGTCATTAATAAATTACACCTATTTTGGCACCTGAGCTCTCATAAATAATCCCCTTTTTCAGTGTTTTTTCATTTTATTTCGATATGGTTATTATTTTATTATTATAATAACTTCCATAGATAAAATTATATTTTTATTTAATATAAATATCATCATAATATAGAAAAACAATATAAATTTTGCCACAAAATTATATTTTGATCTACTCTCTTGATGGTGGTGTGTATCGTCATAACCGCGTGCTTTTTCAATAACAATAAAAAATAGAACAAAGTAAAATAAAAGGAAAAGAAAAGAAGAAGTGAAACCACACCAAAAAGAAAAGTACTTTCTTATTATTAAATTAATTTAAGTGTGTGTATGAAATATGAAATTGATATGAGTACTAAAGAGGCGTGTTTCAATGTCTGGAATTTTTTTTTCGGTTGTTTGTTCATATCACAACAAAACAAACTTTTGTTTAGAAATAATATTAATAATAGTAAAAGTAATATTGAATTAATTGGTATTAAATTGAAGCACGCATCCAAGTACTTGCGAGTCCTTTTTGTATGTGAAAGAAAAAAAAATGGAAAAGATAATAAAAGGTTATATGACGCTATTACTATGATATTTTTTTTATTTTATTAGGGGATTTCTTGTCGATATGAAAAAAATTCCCTGTAGGCCTGTCTTTGAAAATTTTTAGTACATCGAAATTCTTGGTAAAGCAAAATTTGTAGTAAATCGAAATTTTTAGTACGTCGAAATTTTTTAGTAATTCGAAATTTTTAGTAAATCGAAATTCTTGGTAAAGCGAAATTTTTAGTACATCGAAATTTCTTAGTTGATCAAAATTCTTAGTGAATTGAAATTATTAGTACATCGAAATTTCTTAGTAGATCAAAATTTTTAGTGAATCGAAATTTTTAGTACATCGAAATTTTTAGTGAATCGAAATTTTTAGTACATCGAAATTCTTAGTAAATCGAAATTCTTAGTAAATCGAAATTTCTCTTTAGCGCATCGAAATTGTTAGTGTTCCGAAATTTTTTAGATCAAAATTTCTTTATAGATCGAAATTTTTAGTAAATCGAAATTATTAGTAAATCAAAATTCTTTGTGAATCGAAATTTTTAGTACATCGAAATTTCTAGTAGATCAAAATTTTTAGTGAATCGAAATTTTTAGTACATCAAAATTCTTAGTAAATCGAAATTTCTCTTTAGCGCATCGAAATTGTTAGTGTTCCGAAATTTTTTAGATCAAAATTTCTTTATAGATCGAAATTTTTAGTACATCGAAATTATTAGTAAATCAAAATTCTTTGTGAATCGAAATTTTTAGTACATCAAAATTTCTCAGAAGATCAAAATTTTTAGTACATCGAAATTATTAGTAAATCAAAATTCTTAGTGAATCGAAATTTCTTGGTAGATCGAAATTTTTAGTACTTCAAATCTTAGTAAATTGGGACAAAAAAATGCACTTGTTAATATCAATCACGAATTCGCTCCAAATTTTTCTCACATTCACCCATCATTTTCACAAAATATACATAATAATAATAATAATAACGTCTGTTATTCAAAAGATATTGTCTTAATAAGAGACGCTCAGTATTAAAAGTTTATTGCACACACTTTTACATTAAACTTATTCAATTGAACAGATGAGGATGAAAACGATGTGCGTGATTCGTGTGTGTGTGAGTGTGTGTGTGTCTCATAAAAAGATAAAAACGAGGAGATATGAATAGCTAATGTAATAACAATTTCGCATGTAAATGAGTGATGAAAAAATAAAATTTACCTGTGTAAAAAAAAAAAATTATCTTTTAAACACATAGTCGTATTTCATCATGAACGCACCATTAAAGTTATTTGAATGAAAGTTATTGCAGATAAATTATAATTTAAATTGAATTTAATGGCAAAAGGGTGCTTCAATGTCAAAAATTATAATCATAAAGTTATTAAAAGGTGTTGCCGCATGTTATGAAGTGGGGTAAAAAAAAATTAGAAGAAGGATGAAAAAAAGGTATCAGATGTGTGTGATAGATTTTGATTTGTGGTGAATTATGAGGATGTTCTTGAAAATGAGGAATGTTGCAACAAGTTTTAATGGCCTTAGTTATCTTGATTTACTTTTAATTTATGATGGTAGATCGTTCATCGTGAATCAAAAATGTGGAAAAAGAATTCTTGAACGATTCCACTTCAAAGTTTTACGGAAAACTCCTTGAACATCCTCCGATCAAAATTTTATACCGTGATGTAAAAAGAAAAAAAATTTTCTTAAATTTTTAAACATTTTAATTCTCACCTAATCCATTTAATACCCTGACCGGTCACAATGACTTAGTCAAAATAAGTGACAATATACTTCCTTTTTTATTTTAAAAATTGTGTGTCCTAAATTCACTTTTAAAGCTTTTTTAAACCAAAAATAAACCAAACGACAAAAAAAACAGAAAGAAAAGAATTTTAATGTCTTTGGGGTGGCATTACACTGAAAATTTGTTATCATTTCCCTTATTGTCTCACTCTTCGTATGAAAAAAATGTAAGTTAGTAAGTGAGACATTATTATTTAAAACAAAAGACAGTCCAAAATCATAAACAATAGAGCACTTTAATGTTTTAAATTAGAATGTGAGTACACACACACACCTGTCCCAGTTTCTATTAATATTAAAATAGAAGGTCGTTTCATAAAAAATAATACAAAATTAAATTATCAAAAAAAAAAATACTAATATGAGTAAATTAAAGCAATTGTGTCACGTTTTGAGGTGAGTCCCATTCCCAAAAGACATAAAATCGCTTAAAATATTGTAGTACAATTTTTTTTTTCTCTCTCTGGTCTCAATGCAGTCTCAATGTGAATTTCAGTTCCTCTTGATTTTAAGAGTGACAATGAAATTGAAAATTTTATATGATAAAAAAACTGATAATTTTTTTTTATTTGAAATTTCATTGAAAAAATCCAAACAAATCTCTTTGTATTTCAATGTAAAATTCAAGGATTCTCTTTTTATTTTTCTATTTGTTTTCATTTTATTTTTTTACCATCACTATAAACACCTAGATAAACACTAAAAAATTCCTTCTTTTATTATCTGCTCATGAATTTTATGTTACAGTATCCAAATAATAACATAAAAATAAAATGAAAATATGTTTTTCCCCCATTTTTGAATGCTCTGACACAGAAAACAGCAGGATTTGCACAATTTTGCTTGGTTTTCTTTGGGAAAATGAAAAGTTTTGCTGTTAAATGGAAAAAAATACGAAAAATTTTAACAAAGAATTACGGTTTGTTGTGTGCTTTTATTATTTGTTCACAAGTGAGTAAGTAATTTTATTTCAGTTCTTAAGCAGATAATGAATTGCACACAAATCTCTTTTTTATAATCTTGTTTTGTTGTGTTTGTATTACATTCGTCTTTTGTGTGTGTGTAAGTATTTGTGTTGTTATCATTATTTAAAAAGAAAACATGGAGTAACAAACATTTTTAATGTAATTACAACACAACAACCCCACACACACTCACACACACACACACATGGACATGATGAAAAAAGTAAAATAAAAAAAAAATTCAGTGTAAAAATCCATTCATTCACTAATGGAAACAAGCTCTCAAATTATGTTCATGATGTTATTTGAAACTTATTTCTATACATTTACTGCGATCTTTTATTTATTTATTTAATTTTATTTCATTACATTTCATTTTATTAGAAAACTCATGTTTAAATGAAATAAGTAAATTGTAAAAGAAGAAAAATCCACGTAACACAATGCCGAGTGTGTTAATGGGAGGCACAAACATAATTTATATTGAGTTGACTTTTAATTCTTTTTTAAATAAGCACCTTATTACATTAAATGAAGCAAGATGAAATTAAATATTTTTTTTTTTTTTAATTATAAGAATTGGAAGAAAATAAGAAATTTGAGATGATTTTTAATGAAATACTATGATGAACGAGGGATTTTAAGGATTTTGATGGAAATTTGATTTGAGGTGCAAGAAACTCGTTATGAAAATCATAAATTTTCCGATTTTTCCCCTCTAAGTATCTTAACATTTTGGGAAAAATCATTGAAAGGCACGTTCAATGTAATCTATCATATGAATGTGTAAGGAAAAAAATGCAAGCACGGATCAAGGAATTTTCTTTTGGAAAGTGAGGTTGAGATGAAGAAAAATTTATATTTAAATGTCAAATTTTGACAGGTGATACAATTTTTTACTACGAAATATTAGAAATTTCAGGAGCCTGAGCCCCCCTTTTTGCCCTCCCCCTCAACGTTAATCCGTCCCTGCAAAAAAATGTATCGTTATTTTGTTTGATATTCGGCGAAAAAACATGTTTGGCTTAAGGGGCTTTTGATTTGACATTACATTGTTATTATTAGTATTATTATATGTGATGTTACCTTTTTATTACATTTTTATGTTTTTAATTAGTATCATGATTGTTTGAACTTTTGTTTTTGGGTAACTTATTCGCTCAATTTTGGAAAGAAAATTTGAAATGAATTTTAGGGAGTAAAAAATCTGTCAAGGAAAAGATTTGGGTTTGTCCTTGTCCCTTGAAATTCAGAAAGAAATAGTTAAGAGATGAAAAAAATGAGAGGAGAGACATAATTGAGAGAGCTTTCTGTGAGAGGAATATGAAAGTGAAAAATTTGAGAGAGGAAAGGACAAAATTTAATATTTTTTTCTCTTGATTTGTTGCTTTGTCAAATTAATCACTCTCTTTTTCTCTTAGTTTTCTCGTCCTATTATATCGCTCTTTCTCTCTCTCTCCCTCTCAATAATACGTCATTTTGAAGGAACCCGGATCAAGAAGTGGAACTCATGTTATGAGATAGAAAGAAAACATATCAAATAGAAAGAGAAAGGTAAGAAACAAAGAACGAGAGAGAGAGAGAGATTTAATATGAGGAAAAGAGAGAAATTTCTTTTTTTAATAAAATTCCATATCACTTCCATTTAAATTTCCTTCTCAGTCTAATTCAATTCAAATATTCACCATATTTAACGTCATAACATGACATTAAAAATTACATGACACAAGTACAAATTTAAATCTCAGAATTTGAAAAGACATTTAAATAAAAAAAAAAATAAAAGTAAATAAAGTAAAGCAAAAAAAAAACAGGTAGTTAAAAGATTTTGCAAATACATAATAAATGATGACATGGCTTATAAGGAATTTTCCATTCAAAAATTATTCAGTTGAAAGTTAAATGTAAAACACCCATCATTATATGACATAAAACATATACCAGAAAATACTTTTAATCCGAGGTTAAAATAAAAAGAAAATATTTACATTTTCGTGGTTTTAAATTGGATTTTTTTCTTTTTATTTATGTTTTTTTTTTCATGTTTGACTAGGAAAGATAAAGTTTGGATGAAAAGTCAAGAATTCATGAAATTGGTGATGAATTCAAAAAAATATAAATTTTTAAAATTTGAACCATTTTATATGTAATTTCTTCAATTTTTTTCTATACTATTTGTATTTGATTCCATTCAATTTCTTTTAATTTTTTCCCAATAAACAAATAAAGACAAAGCGATGACACGCCATTTAACCAGTGACATGCATTGAGTTCACTTTAAATTGTGTAAAAAAAGAATTTATTTGTTATTTGCATGTCTTTTCATCGTTTCTAGAAGACCATTAGTCAAGTATTTTCTGTGGAATTGGAATTTGTTTTTTATAATTTATTTAAATAAAACAAATAAAATAGGAGTTGAAAAAAAAACAGAAAAAAGCAACAGTATCGTCCTTGTGCAACAGTACTACTGTGTTAAAAGGCTTGACTTTGTCGTGCAAAGACTGAAATTGAAATGTTTTTTAAGTATTTCAAATCATTTATTTGTTTGAACATGGTTAAATGGGTACTATTTTAATATTCATGATGTGTACACAGCAATTTAAATGTAAAGACTGTTGAATTGATGATGTGGTTTAAGTGGAATTTTATTGAAAAGTGGAAAGGAGTTTACTTAGAGGAGTTTATTGGAAAAATTCATCGATTTTTAGACTGTTTCATTTCCCATTTGATTCAAAGTCTCGTCTGTTTCATTTCCCATTAGATTCAAAATCTCATCTGTTTCATTTTCCATTTGATTCAAAGTTTCATCTGTTTCATTTCCCATTTGATCCAAAGTCTCGTCTGTTTCATTTCCCATTTGATTCAAAGCCTCTATTCAAAAAAACCCAACAAATAATAAAAACAAAATCCTTATTCATGACAGATTACATCGATTTTTCTCCCATTTAAAACTGACATTCCTTTCATTTTTTTGTGTGGTCTTTTCTTTCTCAATTGTATCAAACACACACAATAAAGTATCAAATGAATTCATCATCAACATTATCATTATATACATTTTGAGACAAAACACTGTGTTTACAATCCTTACTCATATAAATGTTTTTCTTCATTTTCATTTTTTTTGCTACGTGAATGAATGAATTATGCCTCAATGCAGTGCATTGCACTCTATTTATGGTTATTTTTGTGTCATGTTTCTTTTCACGTTATTTCTTTGTTTATAAACGTGTGTGCTTGAGTGTGTATGCCATTGAAAATTTATCATGAATATGTAATATATTGTAAAATGATACCACAAAATTTACTTCGCTAGATGCAATTTTTTTTAAAATTACATCCACACAATAAAAGTAGGGTTTGTAACTGAAAAGAAGGATAATGGTAACATCCTGCATATAAGTTGAAGGGAAAACATATGACAAAATACACACATACACATAAAATATAGCTAGAAAATAATATAGCATCATTTCAAGGATATGCCTCAGTTAAATTTGACTTTAAACGAGGAAAAACGTCATCTTTCATGTATGGAGACTGAGTTGAAAATAAAAATGTTAAATAAAAACAAGAAATTGTATGCAAATATTATGTTTTGTGTGCATATTGTTGTTGTTGCTTTTGTTGTTTTCAATGTTTTACTTTTCAAGAGCGTATTCACGTTTATATTATTTTTCTCTTAAGGGCTTATAAAAGAAAACACACACAAACACACACTTCCATACAAATATAAAGATTGTTTTTAAATGAAAGTTGACTCGTTGACGTTATTTTTCCCTCTCTCTATATTTTAAGTAGTTCTAACAAATAATAGTGGGGTAGGATTACCATACACTTTTTGAATATGCAATCATTCAAAAAGTTACTTGTAAGAAGAATGTGACACAAATTATAAGGTAAATTTGTCAGTAATGACATGGATAATTTATGATACATACTTTTATTGTGAATAAATAATAATAAGTAATGACTTTGAAATGAGAGTGAATTGAGAAAAAAATGATGATATATGATATAAAATACCAGGCGTTTTCATTATGAAATGCTTAGAAAAATTATAATTTTAATGTTTTTGAAAATTAAACTAATCAATATTTTCTCTTTCTTCTCTTTTTAGGTAAGGAATCTATTTTGACACTACTAAGTTAAACAATGATCATTAACATCAATCGCAATTCAGGATTCATTCATGTAAGTTTGGTCAAAAATGAATTAGATGAAGTTAAGACCCTGATTGACAAGTCAAGTCATGTTTAAACATTAAATTTGATATTGATCTACTTTAAACCCTATTTGAGAGCCCTTAAGTCATTTTTAGACATTGAATTTTGTCTTTATTTACTTAAGACCCTATTTAAGAGACCCTAAGTCATTTTTAACCATTGAATTTGGTCTTTATCTACTTAAAACCCTATTCAAGAGACCTTAAGTCATCTTTAAACATTGAATTTGGTCTTGATCTACTTAAGACCCTATTTGAGAGACCCTAAGTCATTTTTAGACATTGAATTTGGTTTTGATCTACTTATGACCCTATTTGATAGACCTTAAGTCATTTTTAGACATTGAATTTTGTCTTTATTTACTTAAGACCCTATTTGAGGGACCTTAAGTCATTTTTAAACATTGAATTTGGTCTTTATTTACGTAAGACCCTATTTGAGAGACCTTAAGTCATTTTTAGACATTTAATTTGGTCTTGACCTACTTAAGACCCTATTTAAGAGAACTTAAGTCATTTTTAAACATTGAATTTGGTCTTGATCTACTTTAAACCCTATTTGAGAGCCCTTAAGTCATTTTTAGACACTGAATTTGGTCTTGATCTACTTAAGACCCTATTTGAGAGACCCTAAGTCATTTTTAGACATTTGATTTGGTCTTTATTTACGTAAGACCCTATTTGAGAGACCTTAAGTCATTTTTAGACATTAAATTTGGTCTTGACCTACTTAAGACCCTATTCAAGAGACCTTAAGTCATTTTTAAACATTGAATTTGGTCTTGATCTACTTTAAACCCTATTTGAGAGCCCTTAAGTCATTTTTAGACACTGAATTTGATCTTGATCTACTTAAGACCCTATTTGAGAGACCTCAAGTCATTTTTAAACATTGAATTTGGTTTTGATCTACTTATGACCCTATTTGATAGACCTTAAGTCATTTTTAGACATTGAATTTTGTCTTTATTTACTTAAGACCCTATTTGAGGGACCTTAAGTCATTTTTAAACATTGAATTTGGTCTTTATTTACGTAAGACCCTATTTGAGAGACCTTAAGTCATTTTTAGACATTTAATTTGGTCTTGACCTACTTAAGACCCTATTTAAGAGAACTTAAGTCATTTTTAAACATTGAATTTGGTCTTGGCCTTATTAAGACCCTATTTGATTTGATTTGTAGATTAAAATCGATTGGAATGATAAAACTTTGTACAAAAAAATCTTAGCAAATTTCAATATTCTTACAATTTAACTCTACTTTATTGATTTTTTTCCTTGCATAAATAAAGAAATTGCATTGCAAATATGAACAAATATCTGGGATAATGTGCCTATTGTATGTAAAACACTAAAACTCTCATGAGATAAAAATTTATGTAAATATTCTGTGCCTTTTATAGAAGTTTTGTTTTTCTTCTATCGAAAGTCTTTACCGGTAATCATTACCATTCATGTCTAGAATATTGTAAAATTGTCTGTCTATTAAATTCAAAGAAAAAAGCCAATCCTACTATAAATTGTTTTCAAGTTACTTTTAATTTGTAGAATTTGAATGTAAACCTTAAAAATAACTTATAACTAACTAAGAGCATTATTTGAAAATCATTTGAGTGAAGAAATTTGAATTACCGTGTTGGCATTTCCTTTATATGTTCTTGTCCGACTCCAAGGTAACAAGAATAACAATGAGATTATGATTTTTCAAAAGAAAATTTCAAATGAAAATTCTTTTGATAAAGAGTATCCAAGGTCTCAAGCTTGAGAATTGTCTTCTGAGAAGTAGAATTGACAGCACTGGTTCTAAATTGAAACACATTGAAATTTTGATCGGCCTTTTTTGACAACAAAACATATTATTATTATTATTGTCTAAGGAAATAAAATTTATGAATTTCCTCCTTTCGTTTTATTTTCCTTACAATTTAAATATTCAATTTGCTTATTCCTTAAACTTAAAAAAAAGTTTAAACATTCACTTCAATTCAAAACATTGTGAAGATGAAATTATCTCATATCATTAATGTAATGCCTTAATTTGAGTCTCATTCATACACAGTGAAAAAAAATAATCCACCTGAGCTCTTTACAAGCAAAATCATCATTATCTCAGGTGTTTAAGTGTCTGTTTGTCTTATTCTCCTCATTAAAGAAGAAAAAAAGATACAAAAAACATGAATTACGCACTCAAGTGTGTGTATTTTGCTCTCCGTACTTTTCATACACCATCCAGATATGACTGTGATTTCACACCACTTGACTTAAGACAACTAATAATTGTTTGCATTAAATTTATTCGTGTTTTTGTATCACACACACACACACACACAAAGCCACACATGAAAACAAAACAATTGAAAAGAGTCATAGAACTTTAATTATTTTTATTATTTTACTTTTCATTTTGTTGCCTCAACATTTATGAGAGTAAATCCACATGATAATTTCAATTCAAACCATTTTTTTAATGCACTCTTCAATCCATGAAAGAAACGTAACATAGAACGATGGTTAGTGAAGCATGGATTACATTCTCCATATAATTGTAAAGAAATTCTAAAATTTTTATTCTATTTAATTTCATTTTGTCTGTTTTTTAAGTGAATGTTTATTTGTTACAGTCTCTTGAACTTCATTTTTTTTTGTTGTTGTTGTCTTTTGAAAATAAAATAAATGGAAAAATACATGAAACTGGAACCAGTCAACGTTAAAAATGTATACAAAAAATAAAAATACACAGCAACAACATAAGATAACATCGTATACATTTAATGGAATTAACACAAATACAAAATGCACACACAAGGAGAAAAAAAATATTTTTCTTTTTCAGTTCGTTTTGTTTTATGTGTGTGTGTGTCTTTGTAATTCCATCTGTGGTAAAACACAAAAGTAAATAAAAATAAACCAAATATCGTAACATTGAGTTAAAACCTATTTTTAGAAGAAAAAGAAGAAGTGCAGTAGCAAAAGAATAAATAAATGTACTGAGAATGTTAAAAGAAAACATGCACTATTTTTAGTATAAACTTAACAGGTTGTAAACTAGAACGTGAGGTGAAGGTTATTCAAGTAATATAAATTTGTAAAGTTTGTTGTTAAAGGAAGGAAATATTGTGTGTTCTGGGATTTAAATTTGATCTGCTTTTTTACATTTTTAAAAGAAAACATGGAAATTGAGAAAAATGACAATTAAGTTGGATAAAATATTAATTTTGATGGAAAAACGTTGAAGTTTTATAATAACGGCCAATTTAAAATAACGGTCAATTCAAATTAACCGTCAATTTAAAAGAAAACCAAAATTTGATTTAATGAATCGATAAAAGAAAATGCTGATTTTCTTTTTTCCAATACGAAGATTTCAGATTTTAAACTATTAAATTTTGACGAAAATTTAAAAAAGCTAAATATTAAAAATGACCGTTAAAAAAAATTCCCATTTTAACTTTTAACGACTTTTTAAATTAAATTTTACACTAAATTAGAGTAAAATTTTTCGAGCTACTTTTTAAGACAGATAATAGAACTTTTTAGTTAAGGTTAAATCTCATATAACAACAAATAACTGTCATTTTAAAATAACGGCTGATTTTAAAAAACGTCAAGGCTAAAACCTTTGAGTGAAAGAATCAAGATTCATTTAAAGAAAGGCTTGATTTTCATTATTTGGTATAATAAATTTTGGATTGCAAAATTTAAAGGTTTTTAACTAGCAACTTTTAAAAAACATAGATTTTGAATTTTTAAAATTACCGTTGACCGTTAAAAAAATTTTGTTTTGCAAATTTTAACGAATTCTGTCAAATTTAAGCTTTAGGGCCAAATCTTGAGGCTTATCGCAGAACCTTTTAATTAAAGTTCTATTTTTGACTTCCTCATCTTACTGAAAGAGCCTGATCTCGTTCTGGTAGCTCATTCAAAATCTATGGTAGGGTAATGACTGACTAACCGTCAACTATTATAGTGCAATTTTTCTTACAAAAAAATTCAAAAATGAATAAAAAACCCCTCTTTTTCTTGAAAATCAATTCACTCTGAACAAAAATCAGATTTAAATATTATTTTTACACCATTTAAACACCCAAGCACTAAAAATATGATTTGAAATTTAATTTAACCAATGAAATAACATCAAAATAATAAAATTATCACGCTTTTTTACTCTTCCATGGCAAAAATTTTCATTATAATCATCATTCATTTAAAATTCTGTTTTCTACAAACAACAATTTTTTTCCTTCTTTTCTTTTTTGTATTATTTATTTATTTATTACATTTCAAATGGATTATATACTCGCGCATTTTACATCCTTTCTTTTCTTTTCTTATGCATATCGTCTGTTTTGCATTCAAAATCTCGTTAAATCCAAGAAAAATATCTTTTACTTTGATTTATAATTCATAATTCATTGAATATGCGAAATGTTGGAAGTAAATTGGATCAAAAGAGTAGAAAAAATAAAACTGATTCAAGGGAATTTCTTCATCTTGATTTTTTTTTTATTATTTGTGCCTTTTAACTTCTGAGAGAATATTTTAAAGGGAGACAATTGAAATGAAACGAACCCAATTATACGCGTTCTTTAATATTTTAACGGAGTACCTTTTATCTGTGTGTGTGTGTGTGTGTGTGTGTGTGTGTGTGTGTGTATGTGTGTCTCTTAGTGCCTCTTATTCAAATATTCGTAAAGTATCCTTTTATAGTGAGAGAGAGAGGGATTTGAATGTAAAATTTTGAAGAATTACTTTGAAAATGTTTTTTTTTTGTAGTTTTTTTTTTTATTTTATTTTATATTTAAATGACGTTACATTACAAAAAGAAAAATATCCCTTGAAAGAGAGACATTTTCATGAATCTTTAATGAACCTTATTGTTACAATTGTAACTAAAATTGTATTTTTTTGATCATGCGAGTATTACATTTTTTTTTTTTGATCATTTTTAAAATTCAATGTGAACGAAAAACAAAGAATTCTTGTTGCAAGGTAAACAACCCATAAAAGAAAATCTACGTTAATAATCGTTAATTTTTAGCTATTCATAAAAAAATTCATTTAAAAACCTTTCAAAAAGGAGAAAAACAACAATTTTTTAAAGAAAAATCGCGAGAAAACACGTTCCTCTGTTCTTGTTAAAATTATGACAAAATTTTTCATACACGTCGTTAATTTTCCCACATTTAAGTTAATTAAAAAGTTTACCTATAAAATTATCATATAAAAAAGGGCTTTTTCGGTACACACACACACAGCATGTGTTTACTTTTCTGGTACACCACAGACATGGAAAAACTCGTTCACGCACACACACACACACTTTCATTCCTGACACTTTTTTATAATAATAATAATAATAATAATAAATGAATGAATGGGGTGTGCAAATCAGCATAAGCGATAGAAGAACAAAAAAAAAGAGAACAAATAATAGTAATAAAATATATTTAAAATTAAATGAGGAATTAACACATCTCGCGATATTCATAGGAAATTTTCATTTCATTTAAGATTGAGTCTGAGAGACGGAGGAACGATAAAATGACAACATACCACGGAAATATTTCGAGACACAGATGATGATGTGCGGTGTGAAATGTGATGACAGCAACAACAATTTATAAATATAAAAGATGATAATAATAAAATTTTTTTAACAGCAAGTGTGTGTGTGTGTGTGTGTGTGTGTGTGAATGTGAATAAGGAAGAAATTCCTCAATTTAACACCAAATGCTGCTTCCTTTAACTTTATTTTTTGGTTAAAAATAGGAAAAGAAAAGCAAAGACGAAGATGATGATGACGATGAAAGAAAAAAAACATACAATGATGATGATGATGTTAAAGTATGCAAACATTATTAGATAAAATCAGTCAAAAATTTTGAGTATGTGATTATGCGCTTGATTTCCATATATTATCTTTTAAAGTGGTGGAAATGAGAGAATGGGATGCTACTAGGAAATATAAATTGTAAAGTTGATCAAGTTTGTCGGTGATGTGACGCTTATTTGATAATTTAATTTAAATTTTCCTTTTAATATGTGTTGAGTACATTTTATTTGTTAAGGGTTGGCTTTAACAGTTAATTGATTTTAAAACCACCAAATACAGAGAGGGAACTAAAAATATTCTATCATATTATCAAAATTTGCTATATGCCAAATGTGCCAAGCGCCAAATGTGCCAATCGCCAAATACGCCAAATTGGCCAAGCGCCAAATTTGCCAATAACGGCTGATTTGAAAAAACGCCAAGGGTACAAACTTTAAGCGAAAGAACCAAGAATTAATTAAAGAAAGGCTGGATTTTCATTATTTGGTATAATCAGGTTTGGATTGCGAAATTTTAAGGGTTTCAACTTAAAACTCTCAGTAAAAAAAAAATATTTGAATTTTCAAAATGACCGTTGACCGTTAAAAATTGTTGATTGGTAAATTATAACGATTTTTTTTTTAAAATTTAATGCTTTGAGCGCAAATCTTGAGCCTTATCATAGAACATTTTAATTAAAATTCTATCTCATGAGCTCCTTATATAACTCAAAGAGCGAATTTAAAATAACAACGAATTTCGTCACAATCCAATTAAGATAAAATTAAATTTAAAACTAAAACTAAAACAAAACATTATTAAAGTAAATCTAGGTCCTGTGTAATGAAACTGACGAATGAAAATGAAAATAATGAGAGTTTAAATAAAGTAACTCACCTATAACAAAAAAAAAATGTGAAAAATTGTAGAAAAAAATGAATAATAATGAAGAAACAATGAAAGGAAAAGTGGGTACTGAATTTAAAACTTTATCATTCGTCTTTTTTGTAGTCCATTTTCTATTATTCTTATTTTTTTATTATTATCATTACAGTACAAAAAAAAATAGTATAAAAGACTTATCATTATTATGACTGGGACTGGGGTAGAATAAGAAAAATTTTTTAGTTAAACAGAAAGGAAAAAAAAATTAAAGTTGATGAAAGAGATTAAAATTTTCCTTCGTGTTTTGATGGACGATGAAAATGTAAAAAAAAAGTTTTTTACTCAAAAAATGGAAAAGGAACGAAATTAAAGTGATTTTATAGATTTTAAATAAATTTCATCTGAGAGCCATCTTTTCCTTTCAATTTCATCAAATAAATTGAAAAATTGAATAAAAAATTGATTCAGAACTTTAAAACAGACAATATCAAGATGTTTTCGAGTTCGATTCAGTCATAATCAGCCATTCCTTCATTTTTGACCAAATTCAGCTATTGCTTGCTTACCATGAGCTACCCTAAGCAAAATTGTGACTTGTCATCACCAAAATTGATCAAAATAAATTTCCTCTTAATCATTAAAGACAATAAATGCCTAATTGTGTCAAAATTCAATTTTTTTTTTCTTTTTAACTGTAAAAAGCGATTTTAAATTTATTTTTAAAAATTTTAAATATTTAAAAAAATTGAGAAAAACATTTTTTGATTTTTTAAATAAAAAAAGTCCTTAAAATTCCATTTTAACCTCAAAAAAGCATAATTTCATGATAATTGTCCTTCAAAATGACAAAAATCACTTTTTTTCATTCAAATACTTTCATAGATAAAGTTTTGTCAAAATTTTGCTTAATTTAAAAGCTTTTTCTTGTTCCCAAAATAAAAAAAAAAAAAAAAACGTTACAATAAAAATAAATTATAATGACTACTTTCCTATTCAAATATTTACTTTCTGTTTCTTTGTTAATTATGTTAATAATAATCATTATTTCATTTATTTTTTGAATGTTAATTTCAAAATCCATTAAAATTTATCGTCTTTTGCCTTCTCATCAACATTCTCACACTCATAGCATTGACTGGTCATATAAAGGCATGAAGTCACCTTTTTATTTGTTGCATTTTCTAAAAAACAAAATTTATGCTTTATTCATATTACTTTTAAATGTTAAAATTTAAATTTCATGACATTTTTTTTAACTCTTAATTAAGTTGAATTTTCTTGAAAAAGTAAACACACAGAGAGAGAAAAGTTTTTTTTATAAAAGAATTTATTTACATTTTTAAAATGAATTGAAATGAGATGAGGATCATATTCATCTTCGTCATATTCATTAAAATTATTAAAATTTTGATACACACACACAAACACACATAATAAGTGTTATAATGTTAATTTCCATTGAAAATATTCAACAAAACAAAATTTTATTTTATGATATGATATGAAGAGAGAGAAAATAAACTCATGAATAATCACTTTAGAATATGAATTTAATTATCATTATATTTATTTTTGTTTTGATTCAAAATAATAATATTAATATAAATAATAATCATTCATCGTCCTTATACTTTTGCAGAGATTCTCATTTCAACTTCACGGAGGACAAGAACGATAAATATCAAAAGACAGGAGCGATTTAATATAATAAACGATCTCCTTCATTTGTATAATTTATACATCAGAAGATGAAAATTATTATTTTCAATAGAATAATTACTTAATATATGATAAAATGTTTTCTCTTTCACACACACACACACACACACACACACATTTCCTTTGTGAATTAAGGTCCTTCTGTATCATCATCACCATCATCAACAGCGTCATGCTTTTAATGACGTGTTTTAAAATGCAATGCAATTTAATCATATTCTCAGTTCTTGCCTCTTTGCTTCTTGTTTGACAACGTTAATGTTAATGTGGAAGAGAGCACACTTCAAAGATATTATTCATTTATGCAAAATTTATGTCACTTTGATATTATTTTATTTAATCAAAGTACCACCTGTACTTGTTGTATTTTTATGTTATTTTTTTAAGAGGTGCTTTTTAGAGCATAAAGTGATGAAAGATTTTTTTTTCTTTATTTGAATGTGAATTCATTTAAATTTGAAGGAGGGTTTTCAAGCGTTAATTTTGGCTATTTTTCTAATTGAATTTGATGACAAGGGGATGAAATGATTATTTATTTGAAATAAGTTTAATAAAACCAATATTTTATAAAGAACTAGGCGTTTCCTTTATGAAACTTTAAATCAGGAAAGCTTTTTCCAAAACATCATTTTAAAAATAACCAGGCGGTTTCATTATGCTACCAAAGTTCAGTTCAAAATAACCAGGCGGTTTCATTATGCTACCAAAATTCAATTCAAAAATAACCAGGCGGTTCCATTATGCTACCAAAACTCAGTTCAAAAATAACCAGGCGGTTCCATTTTGCTACCAAAACTCAGTTCAAAAATAACCAGGCGGTTTCATTATGCTGCCAAAATTCAGTTCAAAAATAACCAGGCGGTTTCATTATGCTGCCAAAATTCAGTTCAAAAATAACCAGGCGGTTCCATTATGCTACCAAAGTTCAGTTCAAAATAACCAGGCGGTTTCATTATGCTACCAAAACTCGGTTCATAAATAACCAGGCGGTTTCATTATGCTGCCAAAATTCAGTTCAAAAATAACCAGGCGGTTCCATTATGCTACCAAAGTTCAGTTCAAAATAACCAGGCGGTTTCATTATGCTACCAAAGTTCAGTTCAAAATAACCAGGTGGTTTCATTATGCTACCAAAATTCTGTTTAAAATAATCAGGCGGTTCCATTGCGCTACCAAAGTTCAGTTCAAAATAACCAGGTAGTTCCATTATGCTACCAAAATTTCGTTCAAAATAACCAGGCGGTTTCATTATGCTACCAAAAATTTAATTCAAAAATAACCAGGCGAATCCCTTATGAAATTTGAACTGTAACCTACCACTTTCCCATGCAAAAAATCTCCACTTTTTAAATCGACAACGTTCTTCAAGCCAATTTGGTCCTCATTTTTCATTAAATTACAATTCAAATTAATATCCTTTGAATGTCACTCACAATTTAAAAACAACCATCTTAATACCATTTTTTTATTTTTTTAAATTAATCCTATGAATTTCATTTACGATCAATTACTCTTATCGCTTATTAAATGTCATATTATAATATTATGTTACCAATTAACTTTTCATCGTTTGTAAAAAAGGAAAAAAAAATTGCCTTTTAATTACATTATTATTAAAATAAAAAATATTTCAATTAAAAACTGCTTATGAGTTGCTTTTATTTTTTTCTTTTTCTTTCATATTTATTATTATTTTTATTGACAATTTAATAAACGCGTCGAGGCGTGTAAAGTGAAAATGTAGAAAAATAAAAGACTTTTCACATACACACACTTACTCTTATTAGATTTAATAGAAAATTATATCAAAAAAAAAATAAACCTTCATAACCAGATACGTGTACACACAAACACACACACACACACAAAACAGATTCACAGAGAATAAAAGATCAAAAGCGTAAATTTAATTAACGGTATACCTCGAACATCCATGATGATGACAGTGAACGTACAATGTTGCTTATATGAAAAAAAATAATAGAAGATTCTATTTCATGTGAAAATTTATTTTATAAAACAGATGGTGGGGAAAATTTTACTATACACTTTTTAGCGCATTTCTTGAAAATGCTGATATTGTGGGCGGTTGTGCTGTCCGTCTGTCTATAGTTAGGTTAGGTTTTACAAGGGCACCACCGCGCTCTCAAAGAATCCTATTGTGGTAACCTCGATATAAATCGAGGAATGCCCAAGGGTTGTAAGCTACTGTCTGTCTATATCAATTATTTTAAAAATGTCGCCAATCATTAAAAAATGTCGCCAATCATTAAAAAATGTCGCCTGTCATTGAAAAAAGTCGCCAATCATTGAAAAAATGTCGTCAATCACTAAAATATGTCACCAATCATTGAAAAAAATTCGCCAATCATTGAATAGCTTTCGCCAATCATTAAAAAATGTCGCCAATCATTAAAAAATGTCGCCAATCATCTAAAAAATGTTACCAAGCATTTAAAAATGTCATGTAATGTAAATGTAAATCATTTCATTAAGCAGCCATTTTAATCGGTCAGACATTGTTGATAAAATTGGCAAAATCTATGCATCGAAATGCGCTCGTGTACATCGTTCACGATCACATTTTATTTTTTTTTTAAATTTCATATGTGTGTGTGTAAAATTTGAAACTCACACACCAAAAAAAAATCATGTAAAAAAATTTACCTCACAAAAAAAAAGGAAATTCACGATGAAAAGTCCTTTAATAATAATTCAACTAAAAAAAATGAACATAAAAATTGTTTCCTGTATAAATTTTCAAAAACTCACTATTTATTATAGTAAAATAGGGAATTATTAACTTGAAACACATTTTCCTTGATATTCTTAGTAAAAAGTTACATTTTCATATAAAAAGCACGTGTATGGCTGCATTTTATCCGTTTATGTCCTTAAAAGTGTTCTATGTTACATTGTAAAAACTTATATTATCGTACTTTATGTAAAAAGGGAAAATAAAATAGAGGGAGAGATTAAATATGTTGAAGGAAGGAAGGAAAATTAATCTTATGAGATGATTAAAAGATATGTGAAATGTTGTAAGGATACCCATTGAAAAGAATTTCCATGTGTGATGTTAACATGAAATTGAAGTTTCAAAGAATTTTTTTTTTACATTTTTTCATATTCAAAGTGCATTTCAATGAAATTCATAGAAAAAACGTTAAAAATTCAATCAAAATTTTTGAATTTAAAAAAAAACGGGAAAAATTAAATTAATTTTAGTGTGTCTGTATGATAGATAAGATTAATTTACCTTTCACACACACAAATAAACAATGAAACCACATAAACATGCACACAAACACACATAAAATAAACAAAATTCACCTCGAGGCAATCAATTTATGATGAAACGACCCTCTGTATTTTAATACAATTTTTTTCCCATAAACATTAAAAAAAAATAAAAAATCATGCTAAATTCAACGACAACGACGATGAAATTTAACCAGTTTATAATAAAAATAAAATTATTCTATCTGTTCATGAAGGGATGATGCGAAAAAAAATTACTAAACAAACTTCCACTGAAATTTATTCTTTATTTTTGAATTGTATCGTTGACTGTATAAAAATATTTTATTATTTATAAATTTTTTTTATTTAGGTCCTTTTTTGTTGGCTTTTGTGTTTTGTGTGGGCCGAATATTTATTTATTTATTTATAATAATGTGTTTTGACGATGGACACTAGTTGTTTCAATGGGGTTTCAGGATTCAATGGAAACTGGGCTCATAATAATATGAAAAAAAAAAATTTCAAAAAAAATTGAAAAAAATCGTGAATTGTTTTGAGTAAGCGCATTTCTTGACATGGACTCAATTTTAATTAAAAACAAGCTCGGTAAATTTTAAGATCACTTCGATGATATTTAGGAAATTTTTGACAGGACATGTCAAAATTTACACCTTAATAGGTCGGTTTGGATCTACGGACGACAAAATCGCATTTTTTTCATTGAAATCAATCCAAATTGAATTCCAACTGAGCCAAGATAATAAACTAGTATCCATTTTCTATTATCATTATTATGATGTATATTTTTTTTAAAAGGACGTATGAATGAATGAATGACTAGGAAAATTGAAGAAAGGACAATAATGTCCCTAATACCCTTATTTTTGATACTCTTACAAGATTTTTTTTATCTTTTTATATTACTATGTGTGTGTGTGTAACCCATAATTCAGACTATATGTCAAAATTTTATATTTATATTGTGACCCAAAAAATAAAATAATCATCATTGATGGACTTCATCAGACTTAAAGTAACAAGTTGTAGTGAAAAAATAACAATAATCATAAAAAAAGGTTATTTAAACCATATGCCATAGAAAGAGGATATTAAGGGCAATTCCCGAGACAACTCATAAAAATAAATGTAAAACATGCTTTTTTTTACTCTCATTTTATTTGTTGAAAGTTGATTTAAATGGTACTTGTTGACATAAATGTTGTCATTTATCAAAGTGAGAATATGAATTGTGATCTTGTTGCTTTTTGAAAAGTATTTCAACGAAATGAACCTGAAAATGTGAATTTTTTTGAAGAGAATGATAAAATTGACACTAAAATTAAGTCAATTTTAGGTCAAAAACATGAAAAATCTTGTTATATTTTGAAGTTTAATGAAAATGACAGATTTAAGTGCCAACCCTGTCAAAAAATATTCAAAACTTGAACCCTGCAATGAAATTATTGATTAAGAATTACTATAAATGTGATTTCAACTTAATCCTGTTAATACCTGAAGTCATTTTAGCTCCTTTCGAAACTAATTCTATCACATTTAAAACTTAATGACAGATTTTGGTTCCAACCCTACACATAAGACAAGTTATAAAGTGAAATCGTTGAAATTTCAATGCTCATGTTAAAAATAATGAAAAATCTTTAATTAACCGGAGACAAACTTACTTTCTTTCCTTTTCCTCTTTAATTTTCATTGTAAATCTCGGCACCAAACAACCATGACAATAACGACCCATTTCATTCACGCTCACTCAGTCTCACAATTCAATTTAAAAGTAGTTAAAACGGATTTGATGTGAAAAATATTAAACTATTCTAAGTAAAGTAACTTTAATGAAATTTCTATATTTTACTTAATAAGGAGTGTTACGCTCCTTGTTCCGTATTTTATTATTGAAAAAAAAAAAATTACAATGCATTGGAATGAAATGAAAAAAAAAAAAGAAAAAAAAACACAAGTTAATAAAAAGAAATATAAATTGTGTCATATAAGCGAGAACCACAGAAAGATATAAAATAAAAAAAAGAACAGCTGGTAGCCCAGTAATAAATGTTCTATTATTTTAAATACAAACTACTGAAAGACTAGGAGAGAATATGAAAAGCATAAAAAATGAAAACAATTTTCATATTCCAACTTCTGTTGTAAAAAATTATGACTTTATTTCACTACTACAGTAATAGAAATTTTTTCCTTTTCCGCTTCTTTCCTCCTTTTTTTGTTGTATTTTGTTCGTGAAATATCGAATATCATATAGCTTCAACTAAAAAAAAAAATTTATGTAATATAATGATAATAATAATAATAGAATCCTAATAGCAGTAATAATGACCGACCATAATAGAGGACCTTATGTAGTAAAATAATGTATTGGCTCGTGTTTCGTCTGTTAGAGGAAAAAAAACTATATACTGAAAGTGAAAAAATAGACATTTGGTATTAAATTACGTGGACCTGTTGCTCCCTGAAGGCGTATGCACAGTCATTATTTTATAATAATAATAAAGTGAACACATTTTTATCGAACAAAGAATTCAGAAAGACATGAAATATGAAACTAAATGGATTTTTTGTTCTTTTTATGTATGTGTTGTATTATTTGACTATGTTAAATTGTAAAAATTAGTAGAAAGTTTCCAATCCTGCAATACCCTTCAAGAGCTATCAGGAAATAAATTTGAGTCATTTCAATCATTGAAGCTCCTTCAAGAGCTGTCATGAAATAAATTAGAGTGATTCTAACCTTTGAAGCTCCTTCAAGAGCTGTCATGAAAGAAATTAGAGTGATTCTAACCTTTGAAGCTCCTTCAAGAGCTGTCATGAAAGAAATTAGAGTGATTCTAACCTTTGAAGCTCCTTCAAGAGCTGTCATGAAAGAAATTAGAGTGATTCTAACCTTTGAAGCTCCTTCAAGAGCTGTCATGAAAGAAATTAGAGTGATTCTAACCTTTGAAGCTCCTTCAAGAGCTGTCATGAAAGAAATTAGAGTGATTCTAACCTTTGAAGCTCCTTCAAGAGCTGTCATGAAAGAAATTAGAGTGATTCTAACCTTTGGAGCTTCTTCCAGAGCTGTCATGAAATAAATTTGAGTAATTCCAACCCTTGAAGTTCCTTCAAGAGCTGTCATCAAAGAAATTTGAATCATTTCAACCCTTGAAGCTCCTTCAAAAGCTGTCATGAAAGAAATTAGAGTGATTCTAACCTTTGAAGCTTCTTCAAGAGCTGTCATGAAAGAAATTAGAGTGATTCTAACCTTTGAAGCTCCTTCAAGATCTGTCATGAAAGAAATTAGAGTGATTCTAACCTTTGGAGCTTCTTCCAGAGCTGTCATGAAATAAATTTGAGTAATTCCAACCCTTGAAGTTCCTTCAAGAGCTGTCATCAAAGAAATTTGAATCATTTCAACCCTTGAAGCTCCTTCAAAAGCTGTCATGAAAGAAATTTGAATCATTTCAACCTTTGAAGCACCTTCAAAAGCTGTCATGAAAGATATTTGAATCATTTCAACCCTTGAAGCTCCTTCAAAAGCTGTCATGAAAGAAATTTGAATCATTTCAATCTTTGAAGCACCTTCAAAAGCTGTCATGAAAGAAATTTGAATCATTTCAACCCTTGAAGCTCCTTCAAAAGCTGTCATGAAAGAAATTTGAGTGATTCCAACGCTTGAAGCTCCTTCAAGAGCTGTCATACAGCAAATTTGAATGATTCCAACCCTTGAAGCTGCTTCAAAAGCTGTCATGAAAGAAATTTGATAATTCCAACCCTACAAACATCATCAAGAGCTGTCATGAAACAATATTACAAGTCTCTAACCCTGTCAAGGTTAAATGTCATTACCTTTGATTCACTTTTACCTTTCTATCACAAAATAATATCTAACACACCAAAAATGTCTATGACAAAAGTTAATTAAAATAAAATTGGTTTTTTGTAATACAAAACTTTTAATGAATGGGTGTTTAAATGCTTAAATTTTTTTCAATTTAACCTGAACCATGTTTTGTTTGGACCTTTTTCATAGTAATAAAACATTTTAATTTAAAGACAGGTAAAAAAGACATTTTAATAATAACATTTAGCTGCTGGTTATGTGTAGTTACCTCCCAAAAATTACTAATGACTCTAATGATAATAATAATAATAATAATAGTTAAAAGCCACAATTTAACATTAATCGTATTAAATGTGACGTTTTTAGTTCTACCCACAAATTAAACTGAATGCATTCAACAGTTGTGTGTGTGTGTGTGTGTGCTTGTGTGTTTCATAGAAAATGTTTTGTCATACTAAAAAATAATAATCATTATCAATGTTCTAAAATATATATACTAATTTCTACAATGAGCTTCTACTAAAAAGATTGTCATTTCCCCCTTTAATTTTATTTTATGTATTATTTCTCTTTTTTTATGAGATTGCATGCCACACACACACTTTAGTACATAAAATAAAACATTAGAGTCCCCTTCTGACATCCAACAAGTAATATATAAAATAAACGATAACGCAATCACAATTTCCATTAACTTGTTGGACTTATGTTTTTTTTCTGTGTTATTGTTTAGTTTATTATATTGTCAAATTTCCTCTATTTTACGCAATAAGACCGAAAATGTACATTCTGTGGTAGAATCATTTATTTTTGTTTTGATTATATCAATGTGTGTGTGTAAATACAAAAGTGGGTAAATGCTTGAATAATAATGATAATACAACAATAAAAACAACAACAAATGACATACAGTGAGAGAGAGGAATAGAAAGCAATAAGTGTCTGCTATAAAGGGAGGATATCAGTAGCACAGAAATGTAATAAAATGATAGTTTTTTTTCTATTTTTATACCATCTAAGTTATTTTTTTGGCATTTAGGTGCATGATGGGCTTTTGTGTGTATATCGAAATGCTTAGTAAATTTTGGCAAATTGTAATTTAATGTTATTACTGCAATGATTGTGAATTAATTTTTTCATTTGATATGAATTAGCTTGCTTATGGTGTTGAATGATACAGATATAGGAGGAAAATGAAAAAAAAGGAGTGAAAAAAAATATTTTAAATAGGATTCACTTGAAATCGTAACTCATTTGAAATCAAAACTCGAACTGCTTTGAAATCGGAACTCACTTAAAATCGAAACTCACTTAAAATCGAAACTTGACTTGGCTTAAAATCGGAACTCACTTAAAGTCGAAACTCGAACAGGCTTGAAAACGGAACTCACTTAAAATCGAAACTCACTTAAAATCGAAACTCGAACTAGTTTAAAATCGGAACTCGCTTAAAATCGAAACTCACTTAAAATCGAAACTCGAACTGGCTTAAAATCGGAACTCACTTAAAATCGAAACTCGAACTGGCTTGAAAACGGAACTCACTTAAAATCAAAACTCGAACTGACTAAAAATCGGAACTCACTTGAAATCGAAACTCGAACTGGCTAAAAATCGGAACTCACTTATTGTCGAAACTCGAACTGACTTAAAATCGGAATTCACTTGAAATCGAAACTCGTACTGGGTTGAAATCGGAACTCACTTAAAATTAAAACTCTAACTGGCTTAAAATCGGAATTCACTTGAAATCGAAACTTGAACTGGCTTGAAATCTGAACTCACTTGAAATCGAAATTTCAACTGTCTTAAAATCGGAACTCAATTGAAATCGAAACTTGAACTGGCTTGAAATCTGAACTCACTTGAAATCGAAATTATAACTGGCTTGAAATCTGAACTCACTTGAAATCGAAATTTCAACTGATTTAAAATCGGGACTCACTTGAAACCGAAACTTGAACTGGCTTGAAATCGAAACTCGAACTGGCTTGAAATCGGAACTCACTTGAAATCGAAACGCGAAATAAAATTTCAAGTTCATTTAATTTCACCAAATTTCTTTTTTTTTTTTATTTAATCAAATAACAGCCAAACTTCGAGTCTAGTCAAATTAAACAAAATTTAAACCCAACCAGACAATGATAGTAAAATTTATAACTGCTAGTTGATGATGATAATGATGATTATTTTCACTGGTATCCATTTAATTAGAATGAAAACATACAAATTTACTATGAAACACAAAACTTGTGTTGTGAAAGGTAAAATTTGCCTATTTGAGAAAATTTAGCAAATTACATGAATAAATAAGGGTTAGTTTTTGGCAAATTAGACTGTTTGCTATGTAATTAAAATATTTGAAATAAATTTCGTGCAAAAATTAGTTTTATTTTAACATTTAAACATTACTTACTCTTAAAAATTTTAAACAATTTTTTTGCTTTCATTGATGTTAATGATGATAAATAATCCCATTTAATGCATTTTGATTTTTAATTACCTTCATTTCAATTTTTTTTTTAATTTTCATTAATAAACATTACTGCCAATGAATATTTAATAATAAAACTAATGAGCTTTAATCATTTTTTTTTCATTTCATTTTTTTTCAGGTAAGGATCACATCAAAATGAAGGATTACGTTGAAATGTATTTTTTTTTTGAATGATAATCGCTTTATGACGTTTCAAGGTGTATCAGGTTTCAGGACACGTATGTATGAAAATTCATCATAAAATTGATGGGAAATTAAAAGGATTTTCCATGAAAATTAATTGCTGAGTAATAATTTAAATGAAAATAATGTGAAATTTAAGCTATAATTTGAATTGAGTGGAAGCGGCTGGTGTTTTTTAAATTAAAAAAGTGCAAAAAATGTAATTTTTGATTCATTACGCGTAATAAAATCCTTTTCACATCATGATTTGATTCAAAGCAAGAAAAAACCATTAGAGATGAATTCTCAAAAGTGTATTTTGGCTTGTTTTTATTAAAAAGTTACAATAACAAAGACATTAAAGGTTATAAAAAATGTTAAATGAACGTCTTGAGAAATTGAAAAACAGAAAAACACACCTTGTCGTTTTCTTTAAGTGTGTGTGTGTGAGAGAGTTTTTATGATATGTAATTTGTGTTAACCGAGCATGTAATTTGTGTCTTTCTTACACGATACTTAAACTTTAATATGTGCAACATTAACACAAAAATGCTTATCTCATTTTACAAGACATATAATTTTGAAGTATTCTCAAAAGACAAGTTTTTTCCTTTTTCGTTTCTTGCTCCGTAAAATAATAATGATGATAAAAAGTTATGTGTGTGTGTGTGTGTATAATTTAAAAGGATCAAACATGACATAACGTTCATAATCACGCGATGATTTTATTTAGTTTTTTTTTCTTCATGTCATGCTCTTATTACTTCTTACATTTAATCCAAAAAATGAATGTGCGTTGTGGTGCGTCCTCGTCATTTGTATCTAGTTTAATCTTAATGTATGTTAAACTTAAATGAAGCACATGTTTTATGAAATAATTTTCTCGTCTCGTATTAAGAGAGTTAGTAATATCAATAAAAGTAATGATGATAACATTGCACTACTTTCTCTTTCTTTGTATCCCACTCAATGTTCATAAATTTCTTAATACAAAGAAAATCTTAAAAGTGAATTCATTTCAAAATTTATAGCTATCAGACATTTGAGACACAAAAAAATAAGAGAAAATCCACTTGAAAACTTGGTATCACATTAAATTTCATTAAGAATTTGATCCACACACCTGAACCCTCAAATTTCAAGTCAAGACACATTTCAAGTTGAATAAAAAAAATTGTGATACTTAAATTAATAAATATTTATTTCAATGTGGACAAGAGTTTTTTTTTCTTTCTTTGTATTGTTCTGCTTATTTTTAATGTATTTCGTAAGAAAAAATTCGCTTTTACAGACGATTTGTCCGCCGTCAGTCTGACCCTCTGTCACTGATCACTATTCATAACTTCAGAATGGTCAATCGGAGCGAAGACGAGTTTTTCTGTAAGATAAAGGAGCTCATAAGAATTTTTAATAACTGATTAGTTTTGAGATTGGACTCCAGAGCCTCCAACGCCCGAAAACCGTTAAAAACGGTTTAAAATTTTAAAAAATTGCTGATTTTTTTTTATTGGATATGGGAGCTTAAATGGATAAAATTTAACTCGTTAGCTCTGAGATTGAGCTCAGAAATTGGGCTCCAGAGCCTTCAAAGCATGAAATCGGTCGTAGTTTAAAATCCCAGATTTTTCCAAAACCGATATTTTCAAAATAGCTGATTTTTTTAAAAAACTCAATATGGCAGATTTTTTAAAAAAAACTTCAAAATGGCGGATTTTACCAAAAAATTTCATAGTGACGGATTTTTTTAAAATGACGGTTTATTTCAAAATATTTTAAAATGGCGAAATTTTCAAAAAAATTTTAAATTAAAAAGTTAATTTAATTTCATTCAATGAAACGAGTCCCATCCAAATGCACTTTTGTAGACCGCCGACAGTGGTTAGAATTTCTAATTTTTTTTTTTTATTATGATGATTATTGAATGGTGTTTCCATTGTACTTTAATTCTGAAAATGAATATTTTGTGTAACAAAAAAAAAAGAAAACCTTTAAAGAAGAAAAAATGGAAAAGTGTGATCTTTATTAAAGAGGATTATTTTTTTTGTTTGTATTTTTTTGCAATTTGAGATGTATTAGAAGAAAAAATTGAAGGACAATGAACTAGAATTGATTTTTTTCTTGTTCAATTTATTGTTATTGATTTTTAACGATATCATTTAAAAAAAAAAATGAGTTTTTTGAGTTAAGAAAATTTGAATTTGTTGAGATTTTTTGAAAATATTAAGTTCTGAAGTGATAATAATATTGTTGAAAATTTTGAATCATTTTAATTTTTTTAAAATTTTTCGTATTTTTGAAAATTTCCGTTAACATAGTGTTTTTAAAATTTTATTTTTGAAAAATATTTTTAAAATTTTTTTTTATGTTTGAAAATTTTTAGTTTGTTTGAATTTTTTAAAAAAAATTGAGTTTCCCTAAGTTTAAAATGACTTCAAAATTTAAATTTTTTTTTTGAAAATTATGAGTTTTTTAATTTTTGAATTTAAATCTGTTTAAAAAATCTGTGATCGTGTTTAAGCATTCAATTTTTTTGGGGTATTTTTTAATTTTTAAAAATTTGAGCTTTCGAGTTTTTGCAGTTTTTTTTTTAAATTTAGAATTTTTAATTTAAATAGAAATTAAAATTTTTTTAATTTTGCATTTTTTTTTAAATTTGAGTTTTTTTAAGGGTTTTTGGAACTATTTTTTTAAAAAAGTCAACCGTTTTTTAAATTTCAAGCTTTTTAAAGAGTTTTTGAACGTAAAATGAAAATTATATTTGAGAGCGAATTGTAGAAATTTGAGTCTTTTTAAGTTTATAATTCACCAACCTTCAAAAAAACAAAAAAATTACTCTTAACTTTAATTTCAACTCCTGATTGAAAATAAAATACATCTCAAGTAAAAATTACATGCATAACAAAGTAGACAATGATGAAATACCTTGCTTACGAATTCTATTAAAACATTTTTCTTTTTCACATCAGTTTTTTTTTCATTTCAAGTCAGACAAATTTCTTCTATATCTTTTAAAAGAACCCAAAGGATACTTATATGCAACAAATTACCTTTTGATATATGAAAATGAATGGCACGAAACATTTTTACACTTTATTTAAGCTTCTTTTCTTTTCCTTTCTTTTTTTTTCTCTCACATTCTAAGTGTACGATGATTCAAGGATACAAACAAGGTTCCATATAAACAGAAAATAGTCGTTACAGAGCTCATGTTGATTAAATATTAATGTATGCATTACAAATTTGTATTCCATTTACAATGCGCTCACCTGAAAAGTAAACCTTCATTCAAAGATCGTAACACAAACTATGTTATATCATTTTTTTCCTCTTATCCTTACTTTTATCCGATAAAAGTGTATACACTTTTAAAGATGTTTTCTCTTCATGTGTCAAGAAATAGAAATGAAAATGAGACGAGCTCATTTAAAATTGAAGAGGTAATTTTCCATCTTTTACCTATTTTTTTAAATGTCTTCCATTTTAAATATCAATATTTTTATTTGTACATTTTTTTTTATTGAAAATGAATGATCTGAAATTTGTTTTTGTGAAGAAAAAAAAGTATCGATTTCAATTTCACTCTCTGTTCTCGTTTTTGATTATCAAAGTAATATTAAAAAGCTAGACAACAAATCCAATTCAAAACAAATCAATTTCCTGTTTTTCTCGAGTGATTGAGTGTTATTCATTTTATTTCTTCATTCTCCATATTTTTTTGTACACAAGTGCTTTTCTTCTTGTTGTAATGGAACCAAACAACATCAACTACAACAAAAGCATAATAATTCCTTTTTCTTGCTCTCTTATTTATGTGATCTGACTACTAGATTGTTGTGTTATGTCAAGTGGCCATTTCCGTCCTACAAAATAGAAAAGAAAAGAAATGAGAGAAAAAATTTTCCATAAATTTGTAAAATATCTGCATGAATGATCTTTGAATGGGAAATAGCAATAAATGATTTTTTTTTTTTATTTTTTGACCATTTTTATATGAAGGTTATAGGATGAAATTGAAATGGAAACCTAAAATTAAGAGGCATGTTAACAGTAGTAAGGAAGTTTGCATGAAAAAGGAAATATATTTTGAATATTTACTGTCAAGTGTGTGGTTTCTTTGTATTAAGAGGAAAGTATTTAGAATAAATGATGTCTCAAGTTTGAAATATAAGTTAAAAATTTTTAGTGGGATGTGATTTAATGTCATTTATAAGGAGGCTCACTTGGCTATAAGTCAGAAACTGCACACCAGCAATATAGACAAAAAAATTGTGTCGTTTAGTCTGGTCACTAAATGTCACTTAAATGTAAAGGGGGGAGGACGACAAGGCTGCATTATGATTTAATTGGGCTCAAAAAGGCTTCCTTATCTGTTCAAAGTTTTCATAGAAAAGACAAATATTTTAGATTTAACCTTAGTATGGTCTGTAGCTTTTAAACTGTCTTCTAAGAGAAATATCTTCTTTTTTCCTTTGAGGGGGACAGGGAAATAAATGTGAAAGTAAAACTTAGCAAACAAACACAATTTATTGCTATAAATATTAAAAAATTGTTATTGAATTCCCTCTGGTCCCCACATAGATCTTTTTTTTGTAAATGTCATCGACCTACATCTTTCCCGAACAACATTGTTGTGAAATCGCTTGAAAATAGACGTTTTCTATAAGAGAAACTACGCAGTTTGTTCTTAATAAAGTTTTTTAATATTTCAATGATAAAATCCAGTAGTTAAGGCCTCATTGAAGCTTCCATTATAGTAATGGGTAACGATAACGAGTAACTCGACCCTAATACAAAATTTTTATCTAAAATTTCTCCTTTGAATTAAATCACTTCTTCCTTATCCAAAATAAAAATGAATCCTACATTTCCTCTTTAAATTCACTTATATTATGATGAAAATTTATGTTGCAGACAATGTTTTAACCTTTAATCGTATATTTTTTTAATATTAAAATATAAATAAAGATCCAAGAAACGTTACAGCACTAACAACAGGTAATATCAGACTGAAATTTTCAGCACACAAGTCACATAACACACCACAAATAAGTAATCTTATAATAATAATAATAGCAACAACAACAACAAAATTACACATACATTTTGTGTTCACATATCCTTTTTATAATAAAACCATTATCCTGGAACGAGTTTTGCTGCTTTGACGAATAGCTGACGATATGTGATGTTTTTCTTGTTCATCTTCTACTTTTCTTTTATTTTTCTTTATTTCAGCATAGTAATAATAAATTTGAAGTAGAAAAGAAAAAATATTTACCGCTCTTCTTCCTACGTTCAATATGGAATTTACGACTCAAAGTACAACGTAACATGATGAGTTAGAGGGAAAAAAAATACTAATAATAAAATGGGAAGTAAATGAATGGGTGCTGTAAAAGATTTATCTAAAATCACGTTTGTACTTCTTTTTTCTTGGTTTTCAGTGTGTGTGTGTATTTTTTTTTTAAAAAGTAAAGTAAAGTAAAATGTGTTTATGATAAAGATTTTACCTTTTTATATTACATGCCATGCCGGTGAAATTCTAATATTTCGATGTTTCTCTGATGCAGAAAGTAAACAGACAAACATGAGTATGGATGATTTCCACTTTTGAATAAAAACATGTGTTGGCTGTGTAAGTTAGTTCAAGTTTTTTTCTCATTTATCCTTTTCACTTATGAAATTGTGAATGTAAAGAAAAATGCTGGAAGAAGAAAAAAAAATTGTATCTCAGTTTTAATATTAACTTTTGTGGGTGTTTTTGTGGTTGATGTTCAATAAAAATGTTGAGTCGATGGTTTTTGATTAAGTGGATTTTTAATTACAAATGTGATGTATTGGCTTTTCATAAGTTATTTGATCAGAATTTCAGTATCTGATGGGATCACAATAGATTTTGACCCGAGTGCCGTTCATAGCAAATTAATCTCAATATCTTTGAGACGGATTCAAATGCGCTTCAACTTTATTTACCCCTTCCCCTCTTTCTTCGGTAAGTTTTATTTTTATAAAATCTATGTTTTCTCTTAATTCATTTAAATATCGAAATTTTACAAGACCCCCTTCTTTTCATTCATAAATCTGTCCCCATAATATAATATGACAACCACCTACGTCTTTCCCCAACATCAATGCTGTGCATTTCCATTAAACTTAAAGTCTTCTCATTTCCATCTTCATCAATAATTTTTTTGCATAGCATTGTATTGGCCCACCTGAATCTTTTATATACAAGACCAACGACGAATTGGAAATGTTTCTCACGGGGGACAGGGGAGGGGGCATTTATATTTTTAAAGGTAAAATTTGACAGGCCAGTAAAATTGATTTTAACCAAAACTTAAAACATAAAGAGGCCTAAGATGCTAATCATTTTTGAACATCAAAGCTTTGAAATTGCATCAAACTTGACGCCCTCCTCCATTTCCATCAAAGTTTCAAGTCAAATGAGACTCTAAATCGAATTTTCTCATTTTAAATATAAATGATTGAAAAAAATCTATTGCGTTGAGTTCAAATAGAAAATGACCATATCACTTAAATCCCTTTCTATTCTATTCCATAAATTACTTTATTAATGTCCATCATTAATGATTACACACACACATGAATATCATAATTATTTTCTATTAGTCTCACTAAATAATATAATATCCCTTAAATTTAGTCCTTTCATCGTGAGTTGCCTTCACTGTTTTTTTGTGTATCATTGTATCAAACATGGACATGAACATATTTTATTAAACGCATGAACATATGAAAAAAAAAACGAAAAATTAATGATTGTCACATCACGTTTATCAATCAAAATTTGTTTGTATGCGTGTGTGTATCAATTTAATGATGTTTTTTTTATCCAATAAAATGTTCGTGACGAATTTTCCATTCATAGTCACACAGTGATAAAAAAATGGGAATTTTTATTTTTTTCTGAAATTGTTATTATGAATTTTTTTTTTACATTAATTTTGATTAAATATTACAATAAACGATGAAGAAAATATCAAAGTTAAATGTAACAGATTTGAATGGATTAGGAGAGATAAAGATTAGATAAAAATAAAAATAAAAGAAAAAAGATAACAATTCTCATGAATGAATGAGGATCGAATATTAAATAGATGAGGAATTTTATTTGTATTTTTACCTTAAAAAAAATAATCGGAATCCTTCCTTTAATGCCCAAATTGATATCATTAAATACATTTTAATCGTGATACATTGAAACAAAATGAAAAGATAATCGATGATGTTTATTTGGCTACCTGACTTGGATTGGAAATCAAATTTTAATTGCATAAATATTTTCTGGATTTTTTCCTGATTTAATCAAAATTCAGGGGAAACTTTAATGTAGTTTCCTTTAAAACGATGATGATTTTTGTTTTTCATCATCTTCAAGGAAGTGGCAAAAAAAAATGATTATTCACCCATTTATTTGCTAACCCAGACTATGAACATTATTATTATTAAATCTTAACCACTACCCTAAAAAGTAAAATTAAATCAAAAAAAAATAATGAAAGTAATCCTTTGTATAGTAATCGTTTAAAAATACAAAAGATAAAACGAATTCAAAAGAAGCAAAAAAAAATCATCATATTGTTCTATTCAATTAAGTTTTCCCTTTTCATAGACTCTCCTGTTGTTTTATTTTTCCTTCTTCTTCTTCTTAATTTTTTTTATTTTATTTTATTATTATTTTTTTGGGGCTGTATATGAATTGTTTATAAATTGAGGTGAAAATTCAATGAAATGAAATCACTTCTTTTTCTATAAATTTTGTTTATTTTTGGACTATCTTTGTGAGAGAGATTTTATTAAATTCCACAATTTTTGTGCTAGAGTGACCAATTTTTATATTAAATTTGATTTAGAATCATTAAAAATCTTATTGATTTTTTGTTGTTTACTTTTGAAGCTGTTGATCCTGTTGATACCTGTGGCTGTTTTGATAAAAGATTACTGTGTTCAATGTAATGTAATAAGAAAATACAAAATTAATATTGTATAAAAAAATGTGCTAGCTGTTAAGGTGAAGATAAAACCACAAAAGATGTTCGTCTTTAAATGTATTGTCATTATTTTTTTGATTAGAAGAAAAAACTTAATGATATTAATTCATTTAAAGGTATCGAAAATAGGTTGAAACATGTTGTTTTTGAAACTGATGATTTTTTTCTACAGTTTTGACGTGAATGTCATTTTAAGTGACAGTTGTCAAATTTTGACATTCACTCTTTCAATTGTACTGATTGAGATTAACCTCAAATTTTGTCCTCAGAAGTCTTTGAAAGTTTGATTTGTATGTAAAATGTAAAATAAAATTGTTAAATGACAGCTGTCAAAAAAATTGAACTGTCAAGAAACATGAATTTACTCTGCACTTTCAATTTTATTGTTTAACTTTTTTTTTTTAGGTTTTATTTTAAATTAATTATGTTAAAACAACTTTTTTTGTCAATGCAGAGCTGTATTTTTTTAAAAAAATCATTTCAAAGTGACAGCTGTCAAATTTTGACAATCATTCATTTAATTACGGAAATTCAAATTAACTTACAAGTAATCGAATTGTCATTAAATCTCAATTTTATCTTTAAATGTCTCGAAAAACTTTATTTAAATACACTTTTGAGTCATAATTTGACAGCTGTCAAATAATTACAACAGTCAAAAAAACAGAAATTTATTCTGCTCTTGAAACTCTGTATATTTAATGTATTATGTCAAGTTGAGTATTTAATCAATTTTTTTTTGACATAATAAAGCTGATCTTTGACATAAATAATTATTTCAAAGTGACAGCTGTCAAATAAGAACTTTAATACTTCAATTTATAGCAAAACAAATATCTATCAAAATTTTATTTAGAATCCAGGCCTCTTATTTGAATTGTCATTCCCTCCTTTTGATTCCCGATCCAATTCGTATCAATCCTATGACCATTAAATGACATCTGTCAAAAATTTTAAATGTCATTATTTTTTTTACACTTCCTTTTTATTATTTAAACACCTTAATCTGTTGATTTCAATTAAATTCTTTCCTGACACATCTTTATTTGGCCATTTACGTTGTTGATGAATAGCAAACAAAGAAAATCGGTCATATCCCTTTTTATTTAACACAAAAAATGTGTATGTGTGTGTGTGTTAAAATGTTTACTCTCTCTTTGTAAAGTCGATTGAACACACAAACTTAAAAAAAAATAACAAACGAAAATAGAAAATTGAATAAAATGGGATGAAACACCTGTGTGTGTGTCATTAAATTGTTAGATTTTCATCAATAATAAGAAGAGTCAAAAAATGAGGGATTAAGGTTTTTATTTTTATCTCACTCAAAATAAAGTTAAAAATTGAAAATGAAAAACTTTTTACATGAAAAATAGAAAAAGAAGACATTTTTCTTTTTATTTTCCTTCATTTTTGATAAATTTTGAGACATGACACCACTTTAAGTGGTCAGGTATAATTTTTTTAAAAGGGTAAATAATTCAAATGGATGATGGTTTTCACTAAACCGAAAAAATGATTTTGGTTTCTTTTTTCTTATACTTTTTGTATTTTTTTTTACAAAGACATTCCTTTTTCTCTTTTGAAGGACTTTAAGTATATTACACTTATTTGAGTGTATACGTGCTTTTATCATCATCATCATCATCAAAATATTTGAAAGGAAAAAAAATTGTTGTAACACCTGCCTAGTCTAGGAGAAAAAAAAAAAATTATAATCAAGAATAGGATACCGTCTCGGCATATAAATGTCTTTATTTTTTTTATTTCATTTTATTTTCCAGATTTTTCATACACTTTAATGCTTAAAAGTAACATAACATTATGACAATGATGATCAACTCAATGAATTTCTCTGTAAGACTTGAAACCTGAACTTTATACAAATTTTCTTCTTCTTCTTCGTTTTAAGCTTACAATATGTTTTTATTTGCTTGATTAAATTCCTTTTTGAAGTAATAGAGAATGAATTTGATATTTATATAGCGAAAAAATTAGATTTTTTTTTTCTCTTATGATTATTATTTTTATTTTATTCACCTCTTTTGTGTGTGTGTGTTATTTTCCTTGCATTTTTAAGTAAAATCAAGACTCGATAAAAACGTACGCCCGTTATGGACTTTAATGTAACGACTTAATTTGTTTGTGTGCTAAAATAATATTAGAATAAAAACTAACAGCTTGTTTCATCATATCAAATGTGCAAATCATGCAATTTCTATTCAAAATAAGGCGTTTATGATATGAAAAAGAAAGTAATAACGAGCAGAAAATTGAAAATTATTATTGTTGAGTAATTTTTTGTGTTCAATATTTAAATACAGGATTTTTTGAAGGGAAATTTGATTTTTTTTCATTTAATTTTTATTTGACCGATGATTTTTAGTTTTTCATGTATCGTATGTCCATACACAGGCTGTAGAAGTTTCTTTAATAGAGTGATCGAAAGGTTCAGTCATCAGTACTTCAAATCTTTCTTGGAATAGTAAAAGAAGTGAAATCGAATGTGACCCTGAGAATATAATAACTGAAAAAATTCGTAGAAAAATCATATTTTCAATAATTGTTTTTTTTTCTGATTGGCGACTTTTTTTGCCATTGGGGACATTTTTCAATGATTGATGTTTTATTACTGATTGGCGACTTTTTTTAATGATTGGCGACTTTTTTGAATATTTGAAGACTTTTTTTTAATGGCAAGTGACTTTTTTTGAAAATTGGCCATTTTGACTTAGGCAAATCGACAGAAACGCGAAAAAATCTCACTGAGGTCATTAATAGTATTTTCAAACCCAACGACATTTTTCTCTCTTTTTCAAGCAAAATTAAATCGCTTGTCACATTGAACTTCACTAATTTAACTTTGCGCTTTAAATCTAAATTAAAATCATAATAAAAAAAACTATAATCAATTATTGTACCATAAAAAAATTAAGCTTATTCCTAATTAAACTAACTCTTTTATATTCCATAGACCGTAATTAAATGAATTTCAACAAAACCTTTTAACACCATCAAATTTTGTGTATGCATTTTCTAATATTCATAGTAAAATACTGCAATCATAATCTCAAAGTTCATATTTTTATAGTAAATAATAATATTTTGATTTAAATAACACTCATAGACTCATACACACACACACACAACATTTAATCGGATCATAAATTCTGTTCATATTATTGTGAGTCGTAGTTTCATCATATTAAACAGTATTTAAATTATTATTTTAATATTATGGGTGACTAAGTTAAATTATTATGTGAAAATAAATGAAATATTTTTTATTTTTATTCAGATTTCATGAAAATCCTTTCACTTGAATTTGGATACTGAAATTTCTGGGTAATTACTTTAATTTCCTTCGCCTCCTCCCACAATTTCCATATCAAAATTCATTAATTTTTACGTTTTAGTTAAATTACTTTTATATCTCAAGCACGAAAATCATTCATTTTTTTTCCCTTAAATTTTGACTAATATTTGATGAAATTTCATTTTTATGACTGTGTGTGTGTGTGTGTGTGTGTGTTTTTTTAAGTGTACGTTGATGGCTGTCTGTGATTGTGATACACTTTCTCTAATTATATGCTTGTGCACGCTTGGTTTGTCATATAAAATGGTTTATGATGTGTGTAAAAGCAACATTAAATTTTTTTTAAAGGTAATGATAATCAGGATTACATACATGCGACACACATGTAAAACACACATAAATATCATCATACAAAAAAGGGGTGAATGAAAAGAAAATCATAGCATATGTTTTTTAAATTGCTTATCTTTTGATGTCATTTGTCTGTATATGCAAGAAAAAAATTAAGTATAAAATAAAAGTTAATTTAACGTATAATGAAAAGATGTTTTATTTAAAAAAAAATGAGATTTCACGGCAATAAAATACGATGAAAGGAAATTAAAACCACATATTAAAAGTCATTTTCCATTCAATCAATTAATTTTACTAGTCATATGATGTAAAATTTTGATGTGAATAAGAATTTTCTGATCAAATCAAATTTTGTATGAATATGAAATGGAAATGTTGAATCAAATCAGAGAGAAAATTCAATATTACCTTCGCTAATCGATAAAATCAAATTACACGAATGAATTCTGTTATTGTCCTCTGAATCTAGGCAATGAATATTGTTACTTTTTATAGAATAATGGCGTTTGTCATGTATAATCCCTTGGGTTTGTCATATAAGGATGTCAAGGCTTGAATTGAGTCAAGGATGGCATGAAACTTGAAAAATTCATTTAGTCAGTTGTAGGAAGCTTAAAGACATTTAATACTATTTTCGGGTCCACCTGTTTGTGAGTTTCCTTCGTGCATGATTCTCTTTCAAAAAGGTCATGTGGTGCCCTAGAGGTCTTGAAAGAGCTCGCAATAGGGTAGGTATTGGATGTAACAACGAGCGTTAAATTGCTTTGAATTCTTTTCACAAACCTTAGCATTCTGTAGGCCTTTGAACTTTGCTGATCAATATTGGGGTTAAAATTGACCTTATTGTCCATTAATACTCCTATGTCTCACATTAATTCCCAATTTTTAAGAGCAACATCATGAAAGGAGTAATTCGAGTGCACCATATTTTCATATATTTAACGAGAGAATGATATTAGCATTTTTGAATGCTCAGTGGCATAGTCATCACATTACACCATTCTACCAGTCTATTCAAATCGTTTTGTAGGGCTATTTGATCATCAATGTTGTAAATTGTCTTGTAAATTTTAAGGTCATTAGCATAAAGAATGTAATTAGAGTCGATGAATGTATCGCATATTGAGTTGATGAACAAAACAAAAAAATAGGGCTAAGTGGCTACCCTGTGGGACACCTTACAAAGCATGGATCTCTTTAGAGTGCTTGACGCCTATGACAAATTTCAGTTAAACATGACTTTATCTAATTGACAGCAATAGTTGGCACTCCATAGTATTTTAACTCATTTAGTAATAATGTAATATTGACTCTGTCAAAGGCTTTCAGAAAGTCTGTATGTATTACATCTATTTGAGATCCCTTTTCCGTGTTCTCTAAGAGGTACTATGAGAAGTACACAATGTTAGTTTCTGTAGATCTTCGAACGACAAATCCATGTTGATGAACGTTGACTAGATTTTTCAATATCTGGGTTAACTTGTCATTTACTAAAGATTCCAACAACTTAGGAACTGCAGAAAGTTTTGCTTCCTCTCTTGTAATGATGTAAAATGTTTTCCAGGGCATGTCTGTCCTCTTCCCCCCGAAATTTCCTCCTTACGATTTAAAATTCTTCACTTAGATTCCATCATCACTGAACAATCCCCCTTAAAATACAGTTAAATGCTGCACGGGAAATGCAAAAGTTGCCGTATTGTTGCCGTATTTGTTGCCGTAGACGGCAACTTCTTGCCGTGGCACGGCAACTCTACGGCAATTGTACGGCAACATTTTTAAATTTTTTTTCTTCATTTATTCAGTAACAAAAACACAATTTTATCAAAAAAAATTCAAAAACTCAAAAAAATTCAAAAAACTCAAAATTTTCAAAAAAAACTCAAAATTTTCAAAAAATTCAAAAAACTCGAAATTTTCAAAGAAGTCAAAATTTTCAAAAAAATTTCAAAAATTAAAAATTTTTATAAAACTCAAAAATTTCAAAAAACTCAAAAATTTCAAAAAACTCAAAAATTTCAAAAAAGTCAAAATTTTCAAAAAAGTCAAAATTTTCAAAATACTCAAAAAATTTCAAAAAAATCAAAATTTAAAAAAAAAACTCAAAATTTCAAAAAAATCTCAAAATTTCAAAAAAAAAATCAAAAAAGTCAAAAAACTCAAAATTTTCAAAAAAATCAAAAATTTCAAAAAAAACTCAAAAACTTCAACAAAGTCTCAAAATTTCAAAAAATCAAAAATTTCAAAAAAAACTCAAAAATTTACAAAAAAAATTAAAAAATTTCAAAAAAGTCTCAAAATTTCAAAAAACTCATAATTTTCAAAAAAAGTCAAAAAATTTCAAAAATGTATTTTTTAAAAAATTTGAGTTTTTTGATATTTTGTATGATATTTGAAATTTTTGACATTTTTGAATTTTTTGAAAAATTTCAGTTTTTTGAAAATTTTGACTTTTCTGAAATTTTTGAGTTTTTTGAAAATTTTGACTTTTTTGAAAATTTTGAGTTTTTTTTGAAAATTTTGAGTTTTTTGAAATTTTTTGAGTTTTTTGAAATTTTTGAGTTTTTTGAAAATTTTGAGACTTTGTTGAAGTTTTTGAGTTTTTTTGAAATTTTTGATTTTTTTGAAAATTTTGAGTTTCTTGACTTTTTTGATTTTTTTCTTGAAATTTTGAGTTTTTTTTGAAATTTTGAGTTTTTTTTTTAAATTTTGATTTTTTTGAAATTTTTTGAGTATTTTGAAAATTTTGACTTTTTTGAAAATTTTGACTTTTTTGAAATTTTTGAGTTTTTTGAAATTTTTGAGTTTTTTGAAATTTTTGAGTTTTTTGAAATTTTTGAGTTTTATAAAAATTTTTAATTTTTGAAAATTTTGACTTCTTTGAAAATTTCGAGTTTTTTGAATTTTTTGAAAATTTTGAGTTTTTTTTGAAATTTTTGAGTTTTTTGAAATTTTTGAAAATTTTCAGTTTTTTGAAATTTTTGACATTTTTGAAATTTTTAAGTTTTTTGAAATTTTTGAGTTTTTTGAAATTTTTGAGTTTTATAAAAATTTTTAATTTTTGAAATTTTTTTGAAAATTTTGACTTCTTTGAAAATTTCGAGTTCTTTGAATTTTTTGAAAATTTTGACTTTTTTGAAATTTTTGAGTTATTTGAAATTTTTGACATTTTTGAAATTTTTAAGTTTTTTGAAAATTTTGACTTTTTTGAAATTTTTGAGATTTTTGAAATTTTTGAGTTTTCTGAAATTTTTGAGTTTTTTGAAATTTTTGAGATTTTTGAAAATTTTCAGTTTTTTGAAATTTTTGACATTTTTTAATTTTTTTTAAATTTTTGACTTTTTTTGAAAATTTTAAGTTTTTTGAAAAAATTATATTGTATAAATGAAAAAAAAAAATTAAAAATGTTGCCGTATTTGTTGCCGTACAATTGCCGTAGAGTTGCCGTGCTACGGCAATAAGTTGCCGTCTACGGCAACAAATACGGCAACTTTTGCATTTGCCGTGTGAATACTGAATTGAAACAAAATGTTCAACATACTACAACAATATATTTGACATCTGACATCTTTTTTGTTTTGATTGCACCTCCAGCGATTCAATTATGTATTCACATGTTAAATTCTAAATAATATTCATTCTGAATAAATGTAAATGTTAATCGAGATATGGAAAGTCACACAGTAACATAAAACTTAACTAATATTCATTGAATGCTGATGATGTCCAAATGATTTTGGCGTCATCGAAATTGATTATTTGGAAATTTTTCGTGTTAATGACCTGAAAATAATATAAATGAAATGATTTGATTGAAATTACATAAAATGATGATATTTCTAAAAATTTTCTGAATATGGTCTAGAGTTAATCAAATCCATGAATGATTGTCGGAATTTGATATGAAACTGAAAATGAATGATGAAATTTCATGCATATTCACTCAAAATGAACACACACACAAATTCTTTTGTTTTCAATCATTACATATCCCAATGGCAATTTGCATTGATTTACATTTTGTCTTGAAAATGTACAATTTAACTTTTCAAAAATGATTTCGTTTAAATTTTAAGGGTTAAATAACCAGGCAAAGAGAAATGATGAAAAAAATGCTTGGTTATGTGATTTCCTCATAATAAATGATTGTATTTTTGGATATGAATTATCTCCCATGTGAATATTATTTAAAAGGATCTTTGAATGTTTTACATTGGATTGGAATTCATGGATCAAGTAAATTTTAATATTAATTAAGGGTCATTCATTGTATTGAAGCGTAATTTGTCACAAAGGCATTTCCATGAAAATCTGATTAAATTGATGAAAATTTCTGCCTACCCCTTTTTTGATTGAGAATTGAGGAATTTTGTTTGAATTTACATCTGCATGGTATTTTTTAATATTGAAAAATAGCAAAATTCCTCAACATTGTTTTATATTATATTAAAAAAATTATTTTCATGCGGACGTAATCCGATTCATCATAAAATTTCACCACAAATTCAGAGACAAAAGTAAAATGCATTCATTCATTCACATGAAATCCACAAAACCTAAAGCCATCATCATCATGTGAAATGATGATGTCCGATGCCTGACAATGCCACAAAATATAAAATACACATACACACACACACTGAACCAGGTGACATAAACAACCACCATTCACCATTTTACACTCAACCCAAAAATAGATGCATTTCAATTATTTGCTACTATAACAGAGTCTTTCTGTGTGTGTGTGTGTGTGTAATAAAATTACATGAAACAATGCAATGGTTTTTGTTTCTTTTGTTTGTGACATCACAGGACATTTTCATATGAAAATCTCTCTTCCTCTTATTTTATATAAACATTTTTTTTTTTAAATAAAATAAATTTTTCCACAAATGAAAATTACCTTTATTTTATTTGAATGTTATTTATTTGTATACTGCTGCTTCTGCTGCTGGTCATTGTCATCGTCATCATCATGTTGGCACCGGCAGTTAAACCATATCTCACTCTGAGTATGTGTGTGTGTGTCTGTAAAAATAAAAAAAATATACAAATAAATGTTTGATAGCAGATAGCTAATAAATTTTCCATTTAATGGAATTCACTGTAAATGTAAATAAAATATCAACTATCTGAATATTCGATAAGAATTGGAAAAGTATTGCCATGTTACACTTCTAACTTTTTGACACTTTGAATGTTAGATGTTAATTAATACTTTGCCACAACTTTGTTTTTTTCACTCCCATTCACAGCATGCAATAAAAAATTCATTGTTTATACAATTAGCTTAAAAAAATAACGCTCTACATGAAAATGGTCAGAGATCGGAGTAGTTTTTATTTGAAATGTTATAAAAAAATATAATAAAAAAAATTTGCTTTTATTAACTTAAATCAAATCATGGTAAAAATAAACTCAATTGAAATCTCAGTGGTTGTTATTGCCCTGAAAACATTTTTATGCATTTGACTTTTGTGATGCATTGTTTCGTTGCATGATCGTTATTTTATTGAAAAATCATTTCATTTTATAAGTATTCTGAAAAAATTTACGTCTCTAAAAGTATTCTTTAAGAATTTACGTATCTAAAAGTATTCTTTGAAAATTTACGTTTCTAAAAGTATTCTTTAAAAATTTACGTATCAAAAAATTTTCTAAAAAAATTTACACTTCTAAAAGTATTCTTTAAAAATTTACGTTTCTAAAAGTTTTCCTTAAAAATTTACGTTTCTAAAAGTATTCTTTAAAAATTTACGTATCTAAAAGCATTCTTTAAATATTTACGTTTCTAAAACTTTTAAACGTTTATTAAAAATCACATTATTGAATGATTTGAGTGCAATTTAATTTAAACTTGAATTTTACTATAAAATGCATCGTTATGGAGTGAAATTATTGAAATAAAACTCGTTTTTCATTTGATAGAGCAAAAAAAATATAAAACGTGACCACTTTCAACCCTCTTTTCATAGTAAGCGATTTTTTTCGTATTATGAATTGTAAACAATAAACACTACCATAAAAAAATAAATGTTTATGTTCAGAGTTTTTCATCAACGATGAAAAATCATCATCAACGCATGGTACGTCGCGAAAATACAATGTGACGTATCTTGTATGTGAAAAGTCATCGGATAAAGTTGATTAAAAAAGTGGATTATAGGGTGTTTGACTGAAAAAAATATTGTGTGAATATGATGAATTTGTATGTTGATTGTGAAAGGCATGAAAAAGATAAATGTGCAATGAAAAGTTGTTTGATGGAACATGACGAGCAATATTGAAGAGATCAGGGATTAAAATGCATGTTTTTACATGATTTGAATTTATTTTGATAAGGCAGTTTCATAAAAAATTGCACTCTTCAAAAATTTTTGTGCTCTAAAAGTATTCTAAAAAAATGGGAAATTCTAACCACTGGGCGGTTTAGAAAAGTGCATTTCGATGGGACTCCTTTCATTCATGGGAACGCCATTTTGAAAATAACTGTCATTTTGAAATTAACGGTCATTTTGAAAATAACGGTCATTTTGAAAATAAAATCATAGTTAAGACCTCCTCTGTCTAGCAAAAAAAACCTGACCTCGCTCCGATGGACCATTCCGGAGTTATGGATCTTACAGACAAACGGACATACGGACAAACCGCCTGTAATAGTGCATTTTTTCTTACGAAATGCACTAAAAATTTCACGGTCTAAAAGCATGCTAAAAAAAATTTAAAATCTAAAAATTGGATTTAATGCTAAATAGCTTAATAAAATAATATTGAATTTGAAAATATTTCAACATATCCCACCTCATTTGGTTATTTATCAATTAACCCAAATATTGATGGTTAAAATAATGATTATCATAATAATAAAATTATTCAAATAACTGAATTAATTCCTTTACATTGAGCAAATACCATACATGTGATACCTCATTGTTTTATTTAATTTTCTCTGTTATTTATATCAATTCAATTATTTATGATAATAACAGATTTATTATGGTTTTTTTTTTATCTTGATTGTATTACAATCTGATACAAATCAATCATTTATTGTTTTTTAATGTGTGTGTGTGTTTGTTTGATTTTTTTTATTTATTGAGTTGTATTCGAATTGAAAGAATAATAAAATATCAATTATTGGAATTAAAACATTTATTTAAACAAAGAAAAAAACGTAAATTTATTGCTAACTGGGTTCAATCAACTCATGCTAAGAGGAGTTCTTTTATCGCTTACTGGGAAAAATCGATACAAATCTTATTGATTTACTTAATCAAATTTCATTTCAATTTTAGCTTTTTTCTCAAATTGGTTTAAATGCAAAATTTTAAAACCTTTTCTCATAAAATGTGGTTTATATGACGCTTAACTTCAATTTCAACTGTTTTTTTTCATATTTTATTTTTTATTTCATGTATATAAAAAATATGTATCATAAAAACGTTAAGAAGCTAAACACATCTATAAAGGGAATTTACTTACACTTAAAAATCTTATTTTGATCAAATTGAGTTGTTAAATGCCATAAAAAACACAAAACAAAAGTGAAAACATTCCACAATTTAAGAGGTAAAGCAACAAAAAAAAACACTTGTTGTAAATTTAATAGGCACGTAAAACACATACAAAATGACGTTTTACCAATAAAAATACAATATTTAAATTCAGTAAAGCACTTCACAGTTTAGATTCGTATATTCTTTATTTTTTTTATTATTTTTATGGCTGTCATGAAAAACAAAGCCTCTTTTTCACTTCATTCAACCTTTTTTTTTTGAAATGAAAAATTAAGTTACTCCAATGTGTGTATTTGATTCACAAATAACCGTCAATATATTTGTATTTGAGACATAAAAACGTATATTTTACATGAATCGTAATAAAAAAGTGGTGGAAATCAAAAAGTTTTAGGAAAAGCGTTTGCTTTAAATTATAAAAGGAAAATTGCTCACTTATTGCTTTGGAAAGATTTTTTTGTTTTAGAAGGATATGAAAATTAAAGTCAAATTTTTGTTTGGTTTTAAACAGAAGACTTTATTTTGATAACTCACGTTCATGATACAGCGCCATCTATGAGTCTAAATTAGTTTTTAATCAATTTCCATGATCTCAACGATCTCAATGATTCAAACGTGTTCAACGCTATCACTGCTTCAAACGCTTTCAACGCTATCAATGCTTCAAACGCTCTACATGATTCAAACGCTTTCAACTATTTCGACGCTTCAAACGCTCTCAATGTTTCAAACGCTTTCAACGATCTCAATGCTTCAAACGCTTTCAACGCTCTCAATGCTTCAAACGCTTTCAAGGCTCTCAATGCTTCAAACGCTTTCAAGGCTCTCAATGCTTCAAACGCTTTCAAGGCTCTCAATGTTTCAAACGCTTTCAACGCTATCAATGCTTCAAACACTTTCAATTCTTGAAACGCTTTCAACGCTCTACATGATTCAAACTCTTTCAACTATCTCGACGCTTCATACGCTTTCAACGCTCTCAATGTTTCAAACGCTTCAAATGCTCAACCGTTGAAACCCAATTAATGATTTTCATAAAAAGTGTTCAAATGAAACGAAAAATAAAAACATTTTCTTCATTGAATGAAAACTTCAACCAATAATAAACATTAAACTTTCCAATAAAATATTCATATGTATTTTTATCATTTTATGAATCTTCACAATTTTTATTTCCTCTCTAATTTTATAACAGACAATATTTCAACCAATTTATCCATTATTCATAAATCAATTCACTCTCATGTATTTATGGAAACAAAACAAAAGAACTGAGTGAATAACAGGCCAATTGAATGTAGACCCGTAAAGAAAAATAAAAGAAAATGCAGTGAAAATCAAATAATAATACAAAGAAAACGTACAAAAAAACGAACAAATTACAAAATTTTTCACATACATAAAAATTCATATTTCTTTTTTTTTGTGCTTGACTTTACGTAAGTGAGTTCCATACAAATTTCATCTAAAATCAACTTTATTTTATTATTCATTTAGTTTACATTGCCATAAACATATTCTCTGTATATAAAAGACCATTTGAGCACAAAAGCGAGAATGAGGAAAAGAGTCTGTTATTTTATTCATGCTCATACTGAAGTTTCCGGGCACGTATTTACTTACACACATGAAAACTTTTTTCGAACAACTAAACCTTATAATATACATTTTCACATATGAATGAATGTGAATAAAAAATAAAATCTATTTCAGTGGAAATGTAATAATTTTTGTCAAAATGACTCTTTTGGGAGACAAAATTTATATAAAATGCAATTACCAAATAACCATATTTTCACCTTTTTTTTCCTGGATTCATGCGATATAAGAGACTTAAATTGTATTGTGTGTATATGAAATTTGTTTTTGTGTTAAAAAATAAGCCTGGAAAATTTGAAAATAAATTCGAAACAATCATGGGATAAACTGTGGATGAAATCCAATGGATAAAGTGCTTAAATCGAATAAAATGTTTTTTCCTTGAAAAGGAAATTCCATTATTTGCAATAAAATTATCAACAGATGATTTTTAAGTATTTGAATTTTTCTTGATTTTTTTATAATTTTTAAATTGTAATCATTATTTTAAAATAAAAATTTTATTAGCCTTTAATAAGCATTAAACCGCAATATTACACCACAATGTTTTTCTCATCATCATCATTATCATCATTAAAACACGATAATAATAATAATAAATTTTATCGATTACTAATATTGTCATTAATGCAATACAGAAAACCCGTCATTTAAATATTATGAAAGGGTAATTACACGGTAATGCATGCTGGGAAGAAACTCAAATAAACACAGCTGTGAAATGACTTTATTATATTGTTTTTGATATCAGTTATTGAATGTGTTTAAAAGAATGATAGTAGATTATAAAAAAAATGACTGACAGCTTTTTTTCATATCAAAGAAAAGTGTCATTGAATTCGAAATAAAAACTGTCATTAAGTTATTATGTTTAAAAGGATTCATTCTTACGACAAAAGGCATATTAACTTAAGAAGTTTATTAAAAGTGATTATAACTTGAAAGGGCTTCGTAGAAGTATGTGATTTACTTTTCAAACAAAGGACCTTTACTGGACGATTACAGTCCATTTCATGCTGTGGAAACCCATGACAATAAAAGTAAAACAAGAAAACGTAGAACGAAAATTCCATGATTTAGTTGGATTGCAAAAGACCAAATAAGATAGTTAATGTAATTTTGAGAAAAGCATCACTCGGGAACGCTGGCAGAAAGAACACAAAAGATGAGTCCGGCATCTACGATACAGCAAAACGGCGTGTTCCCGGGAACTAGAATAGAAATTCAGGACCTATTACAGGAAACCACCAAAGAGACCAGTGAAGTTCAACAAGTCAACTCGAGCCACTTCAGATCAGATTTGTAGGGTGGCTATTAAGCCTACACTTAGACCATCAGTCGGGCCCATTGTGCAAATCCGTTATCATCATCCGAGGGACTTAGCTTTTATTCTGTCATCCCAAGCAGTCACCGCCTTTATCTAGCCTTTAACTCATATTGAGTTGTCGAAAAAGGGACATTTTAGATTGTAAAGTTTAATGGCCAGAGCGAGAATCGAACTGTCAACCTTAAGATTTACAGTCCAACACGCTAACCAATGTACTGTGCAATCTCCAGCCCTCAGCCACTTATTGTACGGCTGTCTTGCGACTTACCTAAGTTTATATTCATTTTTCACAATTGAATTCCCTTCAAAAAATCGTAAATTATGCAATCTGAATGCAATTAAGGCTGTTGGATTTATTTGTCCGTTCAAACAATCAAAAAATCTTCTTCTGTTTTCAAAACGTCACAAAAGCATCGTATGTGTTCCGCAGTTTCCTCTTCTTCTTCATAGTTTTGCACAAGTCTGTATTGCTAAGATGTATGTTTTTCAAGCGTTTGTTCACTCTGGCATGTCCTATAAGAAAAGCAACCAGTACCCTCACCTGAAAAGGGTGATGTAATACACGACTAGTAATAATAATAATAATATATTCATTATTGTTGTGTTTTTTCTTTTTTAATATGTGCTACATTGATTTGACTATTTAATGCTTTACCAAGGGGGGCTTTAAGCAAATTTTTTGGGAGTTAATTTGTTAATTACATTATTGATTATTATTGTTTTAAATTTTTAAGAGGAAAATCTCTACAAAAACCTCTACTGTCAATACACGACTAGTAGAAATCGTGCCTTTGCAGTGTTTTTTTCTACGAATTCATGGTCATCATACTTACTTTACATTGAGATGAATCCTTTTGAGATGGTAACGGATATGAACAATGGGTCAAACTGATGCCCTGAGTGGCCAAAGTCCCTGAACTCCCTTTTACTTAGGAAACGAGGATTTTGATTGCATTAATTGTCGTTCTTTCATTCCTATAATTAACAAAAAAAAAACACGATAATTACCTTAATAATACACCTATAAATAAACAAAATCTTTTAACTGTAACATCCTATTCATATCAATTAAATGTGATTGATTTACGATAACAGGAAACATTTCCAATACATCACCCATCTTTAAACACACACACATTCCACTTTTATTTGATTAAATTCCATACATGTGTGATATGATTCATTAACGGTTACACGAAAAGACGATGATGGCAGGCATTGTTCTAATTCAATCAACCACTCAAAGCATCTCAATTCCTATTATTGTTATATTGAAATCCATCATTAATCAATTACATGTCAAAAACACTTCCTTTTATCTCCTTGCACGTAGCGAAACTCTTCTCGCTAATTGGAAATAATTTGACGATGTTTATGTGAAAATTAAAGTCAAACAAGTGTAACATCGTGTGAGACATGTAAAAAAGTTTTAAAAGGGAATAAAAAAAAACATTAATTATGTTTAATTCATTGAACAAACAATACTAATGAATGTTAATGAATTAGATTATTAGCATAAAACACGTATATGCTTAAAATTTATCTCGTTCCTCCTTTTTTCTTTTCTCCTTATTATTTTCATTTCATATTAAAACTCATCATAATCAAAATAATAATAATAATAATGTGAAATGAGATTGAAAAAGGAAATTTGCTTCCTTCCCTTGGATCAAAATAAACGGTATTTAACACACCGATATGTTAATTTAATGTGTGATACCGAAAAAAAAGTTTTTCTTTTGTCGGGAAGAAATAGCATGAGGATGATGATGATGATTTTAATACTGTAATGTTAATGAATGAAGTGTGTGTTTCTATGAAATTTCGAAGTGTTATTTAATTTAATACATTTTTCCTCTCAATTTAATCAGGTCTTGTGTGGTTAAATACAAAAATTTTAATCAAGATGATTGTTAATATTCCACAGAAAAAATGATTTATTTCATTTTGGTGTTGATTCATCATTTTAATGCACTTTTTTTGCTCTTCATTCAAGTCAATTGTGTAAAATTTCTCGTATTTATATTTTGTGAGGAAAAAAGTGCTTTTTGTTACGGTTTTCATTATGTTCAATTCATAAAAGTCAACTAAGCATTAAATAAAAAGATATTATAAGACATTTTTTCTATCACAGTAAATGGAAAAATCTTTAAAATCACTTTAATGTAGGCAAGGAATCTTTGAATCATTTATTAAAAACAGACGAGAAATGAGGAAAAGAAAAATATCTTATCATTATTTAACATTCACATTTCCTTGCCTCGTTTTTTAACGAATTTCTTGTTGAGTTGAAAAAAATGCGACTGTTGTCTTATGTTGTCGGTTTTTGTGTCTATGTCACTTTACTTGAAAGACTTGAATCAAAAATTTGTAACTGAAAGGATAGTCCACAAAAACTTTTTAAAAATCTGCAAAAACTTTTAAAAAATTTCGAAACTTCTGAAAAACTTATCGAAGCTTTTTCAGACTTAACAAGGGTCTTCAAAAACTTTTCGAAAATTAACAAAAGGTTTTCGAAACTTCTGAAAAACTTATCGAAACTTTTTCAGACTTAACGAGGGTCTTCAAAAACTTTTCGAAAATCAACAAAAGGTTTTCGGAACTTCTGAAAAACTTATCGAAGCTTTTTCAGACTTGACGAGGGTCTTCAAAAACTTTTCGAAATTCAACAAAAGGTTTTCGGAACTTCTGAAAAACTTATCGAAGCTTTTTCGACTTAACGAGGGTTTACAAAAACTTATCGAAAATCTACGGAAATGTTCGAAATTTTAAAAATTTCACGAAAGTCTTCTTATAAATAAACTCAATTTATGGAAATCCGCTCGCGTGCATCGTTCACAAGCACGATTGCCATTTTCTTCCTATTTTATTTTATTATGATGATGTTTATTATATTCACCTACATTTTGTGTATCAACATTTACAGAGACATAGGTAAAATATCGTATTTGCACCCCATATTTAACACTCAGGTACCGGAATAATACACATTATTATTATTTTTTATTAAGACAAGACAAACAAAAGAATAAAAAAACAAAATAAAATAGAAAAAATTTTTCTTTTTAAATTGAAACAAAAAAAAAGAGAGAAAAAAAATAATAAAAATAATTGCAGAAAAGGCGGAAGAAAATGAGACTCTTGAGAGAAGTTACTGCGTGTGCTTTACTTGGTTAAAGATCACATTAAATGAAAAAATAAAAATTGGTTAAGATTAAGAATAAGAAAAGCAAAAAGGGTGCGTAACTCATTCTAAATTGAAAATACTTTAATATCCATTTTCTTAGAATTTATTTTTATTGTAATTTTTTTTTCATGGTCGTCTTTAAAAATACACAAAAAAAATTATGTTAAAAAAAATTGGTGTCTTATTAAATATCAGGGGAATTTTATTATCCTTATACATGAAAAAAAAAATTTAAGTAAACATTTTTTTCCCTTCTGAACAGAAGAAATTTTTAGTGAATGAAAATTCAATTGAACTGAAAGAGACGAAAAATTAATCAAAGTTATTTATATTTTAATTTTATCAAAATAACATCAAAATTCTTGTTTATTTACCTATTTAACATTAAATTCCATTAAAAAAAAAACATAACAAGACACTGTACATGATATGAGATTACTTCAAAAAGAAATTTAATTTTTTTTCTTTTCTTATTTTTTTTACATGTTTGTAAAAAAAATTTCCCTGTACATTTTTTTTTATATTTTAAAGAAAGGGATCAAAATCTGTCTAAATCAATTATTTGAATAATGGTATTTTTAACGAGATTTTTTTTATGTTGCTTTTTGTGACAATGTTGGTTTAAATTACATGTTCGCTTATTATTTTTGAGCTGTGTCGTGATGTTTTGAGTAAAATTTATTTTTTTAAATTTTCCCCAATATTGAGAAGGATGCTTTAAATGTTTGAAATTGAATGAATGTGAGTAAAATAAAAATATACAAATATTACATAAATAAGATGCATTTTGGTTTTTTTGACATTTCATGGAAAAATTTTGATGAGAGATGTGATTTTATATGATGAACGTTACATGCCATTGATTCAGATTTGAAATACTTTGAATGTTGATATATGAGATTTTTGGGTCAAATGTTGTAGATTTTTTTTCCCAAATACAAGCTAAACTAAAAATTTTATGATTTTTTGACTAACTTTTACTTTTTTTTTTGTCTTTTTAGGTAAGCATCTGAAATTAATTTGAAATCAAGCTTTTGGCACCCAATAATTGTAATTAGAGGTGGAAATTATCATAAGTAATTTGATGCCTCTTTAATACCGTTAGAAGAAAGCAGATAGCAAAGTAGACCAAACTACACAAGGGACGACAATACTGCCATAATTTTGAGAATCGGCAATAAATTGTTTATTAATCCCTCAAAGTGTGCACTTATGACTTTTTCAAGGAGGTTCTACAATATACACCACGAATACCAATACGATAATTCTAAAGTTAACCAAGTCACCAACTTTAAAGACCTTGGCATTATATTTGATCCACATATGACCTTCAATGTCCTTGTAGACCTCGTAAGAATGAAGTCTTATAAAACCCTTAGATACGTGGAGCTTTCATAACATTAATGCGATTCTAACGCTGTACTGCACCTTGGTAAGGTCACAACTCGACTATGGTTCCGTTATATGGTTTCCATACTACAAGTCGCATATGGAACTCGTCAAAAGAAATCAAAACAAATTGACGCGATTTATCTTTAGAAAATTCAATATTCCATACATATCGCTCGCTCCGTGCATAAAAGACATTTTGTCTGTGTATAAGCATAGGCTTTGTGTCTTTTATGCACAAAACAAGTGATATGCTATGATAAGCGACTAAAAATACTAAACATGAAATCTCTAGCGCTTCAACGACTAGAGATTAATGGAATTACTCTATTTAACCTTGTTAACAATTTCCTCGACTGTGACGTCCGCAGGAACATTAGTGTAAGAACGAATTCCTATAACATTAGAAATATGGTTAATCATAAACGCATTCTGCTTTAGCAGCCATGTAATATATAGTAAAATAAAAATAAATGCGCTTAAAAATTTAACCAAAGTACCCACAAGAACATCGTTTTCGGAATCAGATTTTTCATATCACCATTTAAAATTTTATATAACGAGCCTTTTTTAGTTTAAAAGGTCACTGAGATCGTTTTCAACCCTTCAACGTTCATGTTATTTTAATTAAGTATATTAATTGTAAATATTTTTCTTTCTTTTAATTACAAAAAAATTTATTCCATTCATATTCCATAACACCACATTTTTCATCGATTTTCATTCATACAATTCCCTTACAATTTCATAGATTAAAAATTTTTGTGCAAATTTTAATTTCAATGTAAAAAATGTAAAAAAATCATAAATTTTTGTATGAATCGTCCAATATTAAACAATTTCTATTCATCTCAATTTCCATTGAATTGAGAAACTAAAAATATTTTTATCCACAATTTCATATTTTTATATTTGAATAACATACACAAAAAAAAATGATAAAATAAATAAAATACAGTTAAAATCCACATTCAATACAAAAAATTGTATCATAATAATTTTATTTTAAAGGTAAATATTTTGATACAACTGAAGGATATGGATTTTCAATAAATTTTTTGTAACCATTTTTGTTTATTTGTTATTTTGACTCAAAATGCCACTACTGGTTTTCATTTAACTTTTATTGATTGGCTTTTTTGTTGTTCTTGTTGCTGTAAAAAGTGTTTGATCATAAATTTCATTGAAATAAAAAATTATTTGTATTGAAATAAAAAAAAAATAAGAGTAAAAGTTTTTTGTATGCATTTTTTATGAATAAATAAAAATGGAACAAAAAATATTTTTAAATGTTAATGTTTACAAATTATTCGATAAAAAGAGGGCAATTAAATGAATTAAAAATAAAAAAATAAAACATTATTCGCTAATTTTTCGATTAAAATGTTAATTGAATGATAAATCAATGAGATAAATTTCACTGATAATTAACATGAAAAGTTGATTTAATTTTTTGGTTTCTGATATTGGATTCAAGGAAATTGCAACTAATAACTCAGAAAATCGAGGTTTATTATAAGGAAAATTTTCACTGAATAAATTTTTTTATTTTGATTAGTTTTCCTTAAAAACTTCATAATATAAATCTCCAGACTAGACGTTAAAATGAGAGAAATAAAAAACGTTTATATATTTTATTATCATGAATCGTGAGTGTGTAATATTTTTTGATATATGAAATGATATGTTAAAATGTTTTCAATTCAGATAATGGAATGATATAAAATAAATACCAGTTGCACTTAAATTAACATGAATTTTAAGGTCTTTTAGTGAATTGTCGATTTGATCAGTTTTCACTAAATTTTGACACTCACTGATGCTCAGATAAAGAAATGTCATTTTCACTGAATTTTGGTTGTCACTTATTTTCAGTACTAAAAAAATGTCAATTTTCACTGAATTTTGGTTGTCGCTGATAATCAGGATTAAAGAAATGTCAATTTTCACTGAATTTTGATAGCCACAATTTTCAGGGTGAAAGAAATGTCAATTTTCACTGAATTTTGGTTGTCACTAATTTTCAGTACTAAAAAAATGTCAATTTTCACTGAATTTTGACAACCACAATTTTCAGGGTGAAAGAAATGTCAATTTTCACTGAATTTTGATGGTCACTAATTTTCAGTACTAAAGAAATGTCATTTTCACTGAATTTTTATGGTCACTGATTCTCAGAACTAAAAAATGTCATTTTCACTGAATTTTGGTTATCACTGATAATCATGACAAGAAAATGTCACTTTTCACTAAATTTTGATGATCACTGATTTTCACTGTAAAATGTTAATTTTTTATTAGTCAACGTGCACTAAATCTTATTTTTTTAAATCAAAATCACCTTAAAATTACAAAACTCTTTATCACTTAACCAAACAAAATCAAAAAACCAAAATCATGTTATTGTCACTTATTTTCATATTGACACAACTTTTAGTCCCATAAAAACATTTCGAATAAAACCAGAGATAATCCTTTAAAACATCCCTTTTAACTGTAATCTTCAATACAAACATAAACATTGTCAAAACCGGAAAAATGCAAAAATTTATTCCAAATCTGTACAAAAAAACGCACATTTGACCATAATCTTTCATTATTTTCACCTCATTTAATCATTTATTCAAATTTATTCAGTGACAAAACTCATATGATTAGGACAATTTTGAATCAATTGTTATCTTTTTCACTTGATTTTATTTATATATGAAATCCTTTATACATAATTTATACAATGATTTTGCATAAAAAAATTAAGATGATAAACACATAAAATTATTCAAATTTATCGGAAAACAAAAACATCCTTCATTTATCGATAGATATAAGAAAATAATCGTAAACATTACGAAATGTATTTTATTATTCGTATAAGAGATTTGAAGAGATCATCTTGTATTAAAATAATACAAGCACCATCTTTTATGATAATATCTTTTTTTTTTATTATACATTTTTTTTGAAATTCCTTTACATTTTACCCCATTAAAATGAGTTCTCAATTGTTTTATTATTATTATTTTTTTTTTATTTTCTTATTATTGAAAATGTTAAATGTAAAATCTAAAATTTATATATTTTGTATTATTTTTATTTTCAATCCCTTTTTTCCATGAAATATGCATTTTTTGTAAAGATACTGAAAGATGACGAAGGAAAAAAAATTGAATGAGCCTATTTTAGACAAATATGAATGTATTTATAACGAGAAGTGAATAAAAAAATGAAGGAAATCAAGTATGAACTTTTCCTTCCTTTTTCTTCTTACATACAATGTAAAATTTAAAAAGAAAATTTTGTCGTTTAAATACTTGAATTTGAATATAAAAATAGGAGACCTTTTAAATAATTTACTTTCAAAGTATGTGTACTTGAAGATTATTTGATTCTATTTATGCAACAATATTATAATAAATTCTGCAACTAAAAGTATCATGAGCTACATTCAACATTATGCTATAAATTTAAATACATTTATAATAAAAATTTGAAAAAGAAAATCATATTTTTTTTAATTTTACTGGATATGTGGTTTGGTTTTGAACATGGGTGTAGAATTTCGGGTATTAAATTCTATTAAAATAAATGTAAGCGATTGTAGCGCCACGCTGATAGAGCGGAATTTTTTTAAAGAACTTTTTATGGCTTTTTCATATCACTTTGAGTCTGCATAAAAATTTTTCCGTCTTGGAGACCTGTGATAGAATTTGGAGGCACTTTTATGACTCTTCCTTCAATGAAAGGTCTCAAAATCTTCACTGAAGTATCAAATACTATTGATCTCCCTCACAGACCACGATCCAAGTCTGAAACTTACATTTCATCCATCACTGAAAAAAATAAAGTGAAATAAAGTCTATTTTCCATACATTCATTTTAGATTCACTCACCATTTCTGCCATATTCCATTCACTATATTACCAGAGAGTTGATGTAAAATGTTTATGTATTTTTTTATGTGATTTTATGAAATATGTATTTATAAAACGTTGTAACATATGTAGAACATCAGACAGGATATGTTGGTTGTTGTTGCTTTTTTCATTGAATTCACATGTAATGGTTATATTTTTATTTTAGTATTTTCAGTAGAGTAAGACAGAGTTAAGTCAGAAAGGAACCGAAGTGCAGCGAAAATAATGTAACTGTTTTTTTAAAGTGCTAGACTTGATTTTCAATGAAAATGTGGAAAAACGATATTAAATGTTCGAGGTTTTTCTAGTGGTGCACTGATAGAGATGTGGTCAAAAAGTGAATTACATTTCGAATACTTCTTGATTTAAATTTGAATCGTTTTTGATCCGACGCCTCTTGTATTACGCTCATGCCACATAAGTTGACATTTCTGATAAGTGATTTTTAATTTTTTCAGATCGTTTTACATTAATTGTTGAATGTCATACAGCACCCTCTGGTGGCTTTTTTAAAGCTCTATGAAAAAAATATTTCAATTCAAATGCACTAAATCCCTGTTTTCAATCCAAATTTTCTTTCCATCATTTTAATATTAAAATCATACCATATTATAGCTGTTTTCTGGCTTGTTCTACAATTTTATTATATTACATTACATTTAAATTTATCATATACACTGAAAACCTACCTCTTACTTTGCTGCTTGTAAAAGGAAATTCCTTAGATGTGGTCTTTAGATATGGGCACTCACTTCACTTTGTTCATGTTCACACAAGAGTGAATATTTTAAGGAAATAAGTAATTTTGAATTATTTTTATGGATTTTTCCTTCTTTTTTTTCATATACTTTTCATGAATTTCATTTAAAAGTAAAGCAAAAAAAAATTTAACATAAAATTTTTTACCTTTAAAATTATTGAATTTTTATTAACGTTCAACTTGTGTCGTCTTGGTTGAAATTAAAATTAAAAGAAAAATTACAGACATGGAAGTTTCAACGTCTAACTTTTTTTCTCTTGGTTACTTTCTTTACTTTTTTTTGTTTCAAAATATTTTCTTTCAACGTTTCAATATCGACCACATTTCATTTCATTGTGGAAGAAAAAATGTAGGTTAATTAAAAAAAAACATTACCATCATCATCATCATCAACTTCATCAACAAGTAGCTGCCAAGAATTTCATTCATTCAACTTAACTTTGTGATTTTTTTATTCTCTTCTATTCCTATTACCGTCTAGTTGAAATCTTGATAAAATATCGAGATGCGATATAAATTTTATCTAAACTTATTATGGTTTTATACGATTTTTACAGATTTATACGAGTGAATGTAAAAAAAACTGTTTACTTTGATGTTTGATTACTTTTAATTTTGTTTCATAATAAAATTGGATTACTTGAAGTTTTAAATTTAGAAAAAAAATATACATAAAATGTGTAAGTTTTTATCTGTGAATTTTGTGTGGCATGAAATAGTTTTATCTTTCATAAATTTTAGTTTTATCTTTCTGTTTTTAAAATCCACTTGTAATAAGTTAAAGTTGTCTGTTGATTTTCATGGTGATAATAGTGGTAATCTAGTTGATTGAGTTAGTTTAGTTTTTATTAAATTTTACATCGATTACAATACAACGATTTCGCGAGCTTTAAGGAATTTTTCTTAACAGCTAGAAAAAAGTCTGTTCAATGTAAGTCAATTTTAAATTAAATTGGTCAAAAAACAACCAGGCGTCTCCATCAACTTGACTTGGGTCTTGATTTCATAAGTGACCAGGCGTCTCCATTGACTTGAGTCTTACTTTCATTAATGACCAGGCGTCTCCATTAACTTGACTTGAATCTTAATTTCATTATCGACCAGGCGTTTCCATTGAAAATTAATTTTCTTTCATTTCTCATATTAATTTTAATTAAACTGATTCGAATTGATTCAAAACATTCAATTTCGACATGAATTTCATTTAATTCAACTTAAATTTAACGTTAGATGATAAACTTTTTTCCACAAAACATACAAAATAATAAAAGTAGAGTCTGGGGAATGCAACAGTCTGTCGTAATTTTCATCTTAGCTTTATTATTTTTATTTTTTTTATATCACACAAATAATGTTATGGCTTGAACATGATTGGTAATGATATCATTTTCCATCAATAAATAAGATAATGGAGTTATAAGAAAATCATGACTACAAAAACAGACTCAAGCAGACGCTGTTGCATGTAATATTATTTTTTTTTTTGTTAAGTTTAATGTAAAATAAAATTATAGAAAAAAAAGTGTATGAAAAAGTTTTAACAGACATCAACAGCTCCTTAGAACAAAAAAAGATATTGTATATATTGGTAGATAGATATGACAACGTTGTAAATACTTTTAAATTTAAAAGAAAAAAATTAGAAGAAAAATAAACTTTTTAATTTTTTTATAAATCGTTTTTAAAATGAAAAGTACATTAAATAAAGTTTAAAATCATTTATGTATTTAGAAAACTTTTTTTTCTTACACTTTAAAAACTTTATTTACTTTAACAGTGGCTTATATTTTTACATAAATTGACACGAGTCAATATTTTTTTCCATTACTTTTTTCAAGACACATGGAATCAAACTTTTAAAGTATAAAAAAAAATTCTCGATGATTTTTTTTCCATTTAATGCCTTCTTTATTATTATTTTATGAATATTTTCAATGAAACGTGTCATTTAAAAGGAAAATTTTAAAATCTTTTATATGTTTATTTTGAAAAAGTTTATCATATTTTTCTTGATATTTATCTTTACATTGAAATATTGAGAATCGAGAAATGATGCGAGTGTTTAATTTTTTGAGTGGTTTTTAGACGTCCTGACCACAATAGGACTCTTTGAGACTGCGGTGGTGCCCCTATTAAACCTAAACCTGTTGACTGAGTGCCTTGAAATGCTCACTTATGTGAATTTTTGGGTCAATACTCAAATTTAATGATTCTCTTCAATCAAGAAAATCAAGTTAAATGAAAAATTTTAATCACTGAACGGTACAGAAGAGTAATTTTTGATGGAATTCGGGTTCGAACTTTTTTAGACATAAGAAGTAACGGAGGCTCTGGAGCCCAATCTAAAAAGTAACGAGTGATGGGAAACGTTCAAAGGGTTCACTTCCTTTCATTTTCATGGACAATTCTATGCTAAATCTAAATATAGATTTATTTTTAAGAAATGCACTGAAAAAAATTATCACATCAAATTTTGTTGTCACACAGAAAAAAAATCAACAACAACAATTATAATAATAAAAGTTTAAGAAAACAAACTTTAAACTTCACTTTAAACAAAAAACAACAACGTTATGAAAATCATTGAAATGAAAAAAAAAATAGTTTTTAGAAAAAAGTTTACTAATCGCCTGTCAATTATTATTATTATTATTATTTCACTTTTTTAATAAAATAAAAGTTTGTCCGTGTCCTATTTTTTTTTGAATTGAAAACTTCATGAAATTAAATTGAAATCAATATTCTGAAATCGAAAATTACGTGACAAGTTTAATGAGCACTGTGCATTTAAATGTGACACGATAAAAACTCATTATACGAATTTCGGTCTCTTATGTCGACCATTTTTTGTACGAATTTCATTTAAAACAAAGTATTATCATAATTTTTCTTGAAATCACATATTTTAATATTTGCACATTAAATGTAAAAATATCATCATAAAATTGAAAACTAACTCAGATAAATGTTTACATTTAATCGGATAGAAGACATTTTTAAATGTTTATTTTGAATCACTTGAGAAATTGCTATGATTTACCTTTTGTTAAACATGTGGCATAGCAGCATCACAGTTCAGTATCGTCTTCTTTTCTGTAAAAAGATGTAATATAATAGATTGAACTCGATAAATTTATACGCGCGATTTAACTACAATAATATTTTTATTGGAATTCGATTACAGCTTCTTATTTTGTTGCTCTAAAATAGAACCAAAAAAAAGAACACAGGAAATAAGATATTTGAAATTATTAAGAGAAAGACAAGTCTAGCAGAAAATGAGAAAGAAAAACAAATGGGAATTGAATTCAATATGGGTCTGTTAAAATTTGTGTTGGTTATAGTGAAAGTGAGGAAATTATGACTGGTGAATTTTTTGGGAAATTATTGTAAAATCAGCGAATTTGATGATCAGAAGCGTTTAATGATGATTGAAAGCGAATTTGATGATTAGAAGCGTTTAATGATGATTGAAAGCGAATTTAATGATTAGAAGCGTTTAATGATGATTGAAAGCGAACTTGATGATTAAAATCGTTTAATGATGATTGAAAGCTAGCTTGATGATTAAAAGCGTTTAATGATGATTGAAAGCGAATTTGATGATTAAAAGCGTTTAATGATGATTGAAAGCGAACTTGATGATTAGAAGCGTTTAATGATGACTGAGAGCTAGCTTGATGATTAAAAGCATTTAATGATGACAGAGAGCGAACTTGATGATTAAAAGCGTTTAATGATGATTAAAAGCGAATTTGATGATTAAAAGCGAACTTGATGATTAAAAGCGTTTAATGATGATTGAGAACGAACTTGAGGTTTAAAAGCGTTCAATGATGATTGAAAGCGAACTTGATGATTAAAAGCGTTTAATGATGATTGAAAGCGAATTTGATGATCAAAAGCGAATTTGATGATTAAAAGCGAACTTAATGATTGAAAGTGTTTAAGGATGATATAAAGTTTTTCATAATGACTGAGATAACCGGAACATTACTTAGTGTTCAGTTTCAATGAAGACTGTAAAAATCTTTAAAATATCCTCGTTAAATTTAATCTCATGTACTACACAATCCTTTAAAATCTTTATTCTTTACTGTTCTCTACATTCATCATTTTTCCCATTCCGAATTCTGTTACAATTTCATTGTAATCATTAAATAGATATCCTTCATCCTAGGAAAATAGTCAGAATTGTAAATACAGGATATAAATTCAACATGTGATAAGACGTTTTTGTATTTTCATTGTATTATTTCATACATCTAATATTGATTTGGGATTTAACTGATATTTGTCTAGTTTTTCGTTTTGACTCTAAATTTAATACTTTTGTACTTGAAATTGAATAATCCTCCTATCATTCGTCTGTATCTTTTGTTTGAAAATTTTTTTTATTTTTCAATATTCACTGTTTTTTTTCCTCACTCATTTTTAAATCCCAATAAATATATTCACAGGTAATTTTCCAGTGATTTTGAAGCAAAGAATATTTTTTTATTACACTGTATTACATTGATTTAGGACATGCCGAAAAAAGTTTTTCTGACTTGGAAAAATAAATATATAGATATAAATTTTTAGAAACAGAAGAAGAGTAATTCACAAGAGGATTAATCAGACTTTAAAATAGACACAAATTTTCTCTTTTTTAGCAAGTAAATTTAGCAATAAATCATGTGAGTTTGAGATATTTTATTCAGTGTGTAATGGAAAAGTATGAAAAATAAAAAGATATTGAGAGAAAACATAGAAAAGTACTTTCAAAAAGTTACAGATAAAATAAATATTGAACTTGAAGAAAAATAAGACAAAAAAAATATTGATATTATATCTGATCTTGTGAGGATTAAAATATTAGACGATTATTTTACATTATTTTATTTTATTTTGCTGAAATACAAGGAAAAATAAGAATTTTATGTTTAAAGAGAATTGGAAAATTGAAGTCTGTTGTGTTCATTTTCAATCGATATTGAAAATTAATCATTAGCATCGATTAAATTAACTTGCCCTAGATGGCGCTATAAGAAGCGTCAAGCGCTTACTTTCAAGTAAAATAAATGAAAATGTATTTCAATAACCTGAAACTCTGAAGCTTCATTATAACTATTAAAAAAGTGTGGTTTAATTCCAAAATTTGACATTTAAGAATTTGAATAAGTGACCGTTATTTTAAATTGACCGTTATACTTTTTTTCATGACTTTTAAGCTGAGTATTTTTTAAAGAATGAGTGAAAATTTCCATGAAATCAAAATATCAAATTAATGAAACGAAAGATCAAAAGATAATTCAATTTAAATATTGACATCAAACACTAAATATAATTAGGAATATTGACCAATGACCTCCTTTTTCTTCTCTTTTGAGGTTAAAATATCTCACTAATTACACAAAATATTTGCAAAACACAAACATCAAAGAAAAACTTTCCCCGCATCAATTTACTTAAAAATTTGTTTTTCGTTTACAAACAAACAAACTCACACACACAAAATCATTGATCCGAGAAAAACCTTTAAAATTTACACAACTAAATTGATTAAACATACAATGAAATGAGTAAGAAAAAGAGGAAAACTTGCAAACAATTTAATCAATTTTCTCTTATTATTATTATTATTATTATTATTATTTTACCATCTCAATTCCTTTGATATTCGCTTTTCTTTTGTCTAAATCAATAGATCATTATCATTCATCATTTTTGCTTCGTTTATTATAAATTTATAACAACAGTTACCCTCTTTTCCATCAAAAAAATAGAAACGCACAAACAGAGGACAGAAAATAATAATAATGATAATTAAATTTCCACCTTTTTAAATTACAATACAAACAGACAAATGAATAAATTATTAATCGTTTGCCCTTTTTTCTATCCTCTTATTTTTCTTTTAATAGCGAGGAAGTGACGAACTATTGAGTCAAGCAACAATCATGGCACCAGCATCAGACAACAACAATCAAGATTTAGCTACGAAAAAAGCTAAATTAGATTCAAATACGGTTATCAACAATGTTGGTAAGTACAAACAAAAAAAAAATTCTATTATTTTTTTTTTTTTATTAAAAATTATGATGATGATGGAAAACCCCGTGAACCGAATTCAGTGAAACGTGTGATAAAAATAATGAAAAACACACAAATTGTGTCACAATTTAAATAAATTAATCTTTATACCTTTATTTTATTTTTTTTACATTCTCATTTGTTCCCTTGGTAATTTTACTTCTATTTTATTTGTCTGGCCGAGTCACGGTCTAACCTTTTTTTTGTTTTATTCTTAATTGATGACAATTTCTTTTCATCACCCTTTTTTCCTTTTCTATTTTATTCGAGTATTTTTATTCGTATCTCCTAATACCATGTTAATTTTAGAGGTTGAACTCCATTGTACGTGAATGCATGCAACAAGCTACTTAATTTTTTTCCTATTGTATGTGTGTGTGTGCGTGTGTATGTATGTAAATGTACGCAAAAGTATTTTTTTTGACAATATTAAGTACATAAATGAATCAAGGAAGAAAAATTAATGTTCATATACAATGAATAAAAAAAAGAAGAATTAGAAACCCGTATCACTCAACTTAATTTGGGAGAAGCGTGATGGAACCCTTTTTTCACATTTTATATAAAATTTTATTGTTTGGACATTGTTAGGGAAAAGGGAATAATTAACTAGCATTTCATGATTAATTTGCAGAAAAAAATTATAAAATTTTCATTAAATGGACTGTTAGAAAAAGAGCTGTTCAAGTAAAAATTTAAAGAAAAAAGTTATGTTAGTTGACCTTTAATATGATAACAATTCATATAAGGAAATTTCATGAAAATAAGATTACTGTCTTAGATAAGAGGAATAAAAAACGCCCTCAAGCCAAAGGAGACATTAAATATTTTGGGTGTAAGCACGCGTAGACAAACATTATTAAATTTTAATGGTATAAGGATCAGGAATTTGTTTTTCAAGAAAGAAAATGTCATGTCAAATTTTTTTGATATTAAATCATCGGATGCTTCAGGTAAAAAAAAAATGTTGACAGTTTAAATTGAGTTTTTTTGGACTTGACATTTAAATTTATTTCATTTTAATTCAGAAAGTCACGAAAAGTTTGCAGTACTGAAAATCTCCTGTTCAAGACAGGAGCTTCATTAAATTTTTAGTAACGGTCGCAATACTTCTTCTTATAGATTTTGTTATTTGAATCAATTATTATTGGCTTACGTCTCGTTTTTCATATTAAAATGAGATTCCTTGAACTTAATGATAAGAAAATGGACCTTGAATCAGCATTAAATAAATTTTCAATTTAGGTTTGAATTGAGTTAAACGAATTTGAAAAGGAGTTTTGTGAGCTTCAGCATTCACTCTACTTCTTTCAGAAATATGTCGAACATTATCGATTGTAAAAACTGGCTTGATAAGTACGTTACGTTAAAAAATCGCTCTCTAGACCTTAAGTGATCTAGTATTTTATCTCTAGAGATCTGATATGGAACTGTTGCTCTGATTAGAACGGAGCTGCTGTTCATTTTCTTTGCCTAAACCCTTAGCATAGTTAACTTCATATTTTCCATGTATAATTTCAATATAAATGGGAAGCTGACATGTCTAAGCAGATTCTTAAGAAACTTTCTTCCGACCTGATCTCTGATTAGTTTCTATGAAATCGACACCCATTTCGGATTGTCGGATCTAGTAATCTGATCCATGTGATGCCCTAATGACTTTCAATATAATCTCATATAATTACCATAATTAAATCATCAATTCATCTATTTAATGATACATCTGTCAAAATTCATCTTAAATAGATGAAACATTACCATTAATAATAAAATCAAAAAATAATGATGAATGACTTTTTTTCTTCTTAGTAAACAATTATTTTTCTTGTGATACAAATATTATTATAATAATTAAGGTAATGAAAAGCAATAAATTAATAGAAAACAAATACAGTCACGAAAATGATATTTTTTAAAAAGAAAATCTTCTTTTACGGATTTTCCTATTACATTTCATTATTTTCGTATCTTTTTAAACGAAGAACGATAGAAGTAATAATAATAATAAACAATTATAGAATAAATTAAGGAGCAAGTAAGGGGAGTAACATTCCAAAAATAAAATACCTGAGATAATGTAAATTTGATGCCATTTTTATCATTATTAAACGTTGATGATGATGCCCCAATAAATGACTAAGGTCCTTTCATTATCATTATATTATCATTTGAAGTTGATTCTATTTTATTATAATTAAATATTTTTATTGAATTAATATTATTATTTTTGTTATCATTATCATAGTAACTCGTTGCTCCAATTCAATTTTATCATGATAAATCTAATGTTACAGTTGCCACACTCCTAATAGATTTATTATGTGGTTTGGGTTTTTGCTGTACCTCAATTTTCTATAAATAATACATTGGACAGAGAAATTCAATATTGTAAAAGTCATATAGAGTACTTAAAAAAGTTTTTCGTGAAAATATTATAAACATAAGGTTCGGGAAAATGAAAATGTGTATTTATTTGTCTTAGAGATAAAGGTATTTATTTGCAAAAAGAGAGGTATCATTATTTTTATTATTATTATTATTTCGACGATATGGTCTGGTTCCCATCAATTATTGATTTAGATATAAAAATTTATAAAGGTTATTTATGTTATTTTACAGGTAGGTGGGTGTGTGTGTGTGTGTGCTCTAAATTAAATTGGAATGGAGATTTATTTATTTTTCTTGAAAAGAAATTTTGCAGAAATAATTTAGAAAGTTATCTTTGGAAATGAAAGAAAATCTTATTAACTTTTCATAGTTTTAAAGTAAACATGATTGAATTTAGGCCAGTTTAAGTTACTACGAAGAAAAACTTGATGATTCAAATTTCTTTAACCATTAGAACTTGTCACCAACTTATACGTGTGTATGGATGGTCTCTAGACCTATACTTACTTACTTGTTACTTGTGGCTGGGGTCTATCCTTAGGATGATGCTTATCACATCATTAAATAAATACTAATTAAATAAAGTCAATTTCTTCATCTGAAGAAAAATCCTGTAAAAAATGTTGTTGAATTTTCGTACATAAAGCATTCAAATTTTTAATAACAATAAAATCTTAGAAATAATTCTGTCACTCCACGTGAGCTTTTCGCTCCAGAACCTCGTACCTCGGCTCGTATTGTGATAATTGTATTTTCATCTGGTACTGCACGTCTAATTTAACTGACCATTAATCTTAAGACTTCTTATTATAAACTAATATGGTTCCTTGTGGCTGAAGTCCATCCTTAGAGTGATTTTTATCATAGCATTTAGTAATCGGATTGTAAAGTTTCATGACTGAATCTAAATACCAACTTCAACATTCATTGTCTAACTCGCTAACGACTGCACCATATAATCCCCTTCCATCACATATCAATCAATTTTTTTACCTTTCACTAAGCCCCCTATCGGTTCAAAAAATAAACCCAAACACAAAAACTTTTATTTAACATCAAATACCACAAAATCTTCCCAAAAATCCTCTTGTAAACACCAAACATCTTCAAGGTAAAAAAGGTCATATTGTAAATATTGTTTTTCAAGACAGTATCAATTTTCTACCCTTTGGCATATTATTTCTCATTATTAATAAATTAGGTCTATTTACTCTTACACAATCCCTTACAAAACACATTTCACCTTGTTTTGGATTAATTTTGCGTATCTCATTCTTTTTACTTGCCGGAAATACATCACTAATTGATGTAAACGTATCAAAACATTAGGAAGGAAGGAAACTTAGATAATTTTTTCTTTTGCTCCTTCTCCATTAAAATAAAATAAAATCAAGAAAGCTAATAACAGACTAATTAAACTAATTAAATATAGAAAGTTAAAAATCGTAAGATAAAAATAAAATAAAGTAAAAAAAAAATTAAAGATTAAATAAAGAAGACTTCCTTTGAAATGAAAAAACTTCTTAAAATAAATAGAAAAAAAATATTTTTTCTTTGAATTGAAATGAAATAAAATTTTCAAAAGAAAAAAAAGAAGTTGAAGATAAAAATCAAACAGCAAAATAAAAGTTTATCCTTTTCACTTACATTTTACCGGTTATTTACTTTTTTTAAAAAAAATAATTTATTAGGTATCTCATGGAATTTCATTGATATAAAAAATAAAAAATAAGATATTTTTAATGTAATTAAAAATTATAATTCATACAAAAATGACGTAAATTTCTTCCAAGAAAATGAAGATGCAATGAAATTTATTAATCAAATATTATTTTAAGGGTAATGAAGGTCATTGATTTAAATAACCATAAGATATTTTTTTGATATTTTTTCATTATTTATGATGTTTTGATACAAAAGGAGTTCAGATAATCAAAATGAAAATAAAAAAAAAAATATAAAGACAACACAATTTATCAATGATAGAACCATAGCTGATGCTTTTCAACAATTGAACAACATATTGATTGTTCATCTGTTTACTTCAATTGGAATTGAGTTTTATATTGAAGTATTTTGAAGGATTGTTTTTTCTTATGTTTTACTGTCAAAAAAAATGCGCTTTAAAGCTGAGATTGGTTAATGTTTATAGGTCAATCACTCTTCTAATATATTTTTTATCATTACTGCCCTTATTGATGAGAATGAGAAAAATAAAAGCATATTACATACTTTAACAATCAGTCACTTTTCTATGTTCTATTTTTAAACATATAATTTTTTTCGAGATTTTTTTTCCATATTTCAAGAGATTCGTTTCTACAAATATTAAAGGAGAAAAAAAGACTGACAATTCACAGGTATTATTATATGCTGAAGATCAAGTACTAAACAATAATAAATAATGAAAGCATTTTTCCTCGTCTTCTCCCATCATCCATATTTTATTCTACTTGAAATTATCCCTTGAACAAGACATGTGAGTATTTTATTGTTTACTCTTGTGTGTGTGTCATGATGCTATGAACAAATATTGTTAGACATAAAGTGCTGATATTTTTCTTTCTCTCTCTGTGTTGATAATTGTATATGTTCATGTTATTATTATTTTCTTTTTAATATTTATTTTTTTACAAAGTAATGTTTCATATTATTTTATTATGATCGTCATCATGAGAACAAAACATGAACCATGCAATGCTCTTAACTGTTTGTGCAGACAAGAAAAGAAGTTTAAGAGGGGGTACTTTTGTAACACAACAAGTGAAATAATTTATTTAACGTCATACAATGAATGCATTTTATGTGTGTTGAAATTTTTTTTTGTCTGACTTGGACAATGCATGTGATGAAAGATATAAATTTTTAACTTTTAAAATGAAAAAAAATGTACGTTATGAGAGATATTTCATGAAATTTTTATGATACACATTTCATAATATTTTTTATATCATACTTTTATAATAATAAAAAAAACTGTAATTAAATAATATTTTAACTAATCCTTCAGTAATTATGTCCTTACTTTGTTAATTGGATTCTTTAAAAATGCACAAGTGAGACGAGTTTGAAACTTTTGAACTTTTAGGAACTTAATTCGGAGGCTTAAAGTTTCCCGTTCAAAATTATTACTACAAAAAAATTAGAGCCTAAAAACCCCAGGGAAAAAACTGAGCTTTTTACTCATGAAAATTAAGAAAATGTGCCAATCGGGTAAACTTAATATCCGTAATATGATTATAATTTGACGATACACAACACAACCACTTCTGTTGGACTTTAGATAGGCTGTACTTTCAGAAACAAAGTGTCAAATATCAAACTTTAATCTCCACTATTGGACCTTAGCTTTTATCCTATCATCTGAACGAAAACAGCTATGATAATTCTAATTGGTCTTAAAATGTAATGAGAAGAACATTTTTTCAGGTGCTTCATGAATATGGATTGAGCTCTAGCGCTGTGCGAATCCTTGTGCTTTGAAAACAGATCTTTCGTGAAGGAGACTTTTACGACACGTTCGTCTTATTTACGTCATTGAAATTTACCCCCCAAAAAAACCCAAATCAAAAATAATGCAATCTCAAAACAATCATTCATCAATCAGATATGTGATCTGAAATAAAAAAAAATTAAAATTATCAAAATCTTCATACAGTTAAATTTAAAAAAAAAACTTACCAAAATTCGCGCCCCATCCTTAATGCACTTTTTCTTCCTCCATCCATTGTTACAGTCTCCCATAGTCATACATTAACCTTAATTCATTATTTTAAAATGTAATTGAATATTAAATTTTCTCATACTCACTCATTTTCATTTCATTTCATTTTAAATACATAAAATAATATTTTGAAACTGTAACCTGGAATTAATTTTCATTTTATAATTCTTTTTTTGTTTTAAATTTAAATAAATATCGTATCAACTTTTTAATTAGCCAAAAAATAGCCCATACCCATTGTTTTTAAACATGTATTGACTTATTTTTGATCCGTAAAATTAATAATGTGATGTGTTTTTGATAAACCGTTTAATTATTATTACTCTGTCATTATTTTCATTTAATTTTAAAATGTTATTCAATATAATAATAAAAAAAATGCGATATTTAATATTTGAATAAAAAAAAAGAATGTGTATTAAAATAATGCTACAATTATTTGCAATTGTAGCTCAATAATAATTAAAATAATAAAGGTAATTACTAAAATTAAATGTGAGGTGAAAATTCATTTTTCGCAAAATAAGAGGAAAATATCGATAAAATACAAAAATATGACTTATAATTTTCTGACTGTTAACTGTAATTTTAAATTGAAAGGGATTTGAAACATCCTTGTCAAGTTGAAGTAAAATGATATGGCATTGGATAAAAAATTGCTGAAGTCCATTATTACTGTTAATAGTAATTATGAAAATGCAACAAATGCAACTTTTCTTATTATTAATTATTTATGATGAAAACACTAGTTGCATAAATTTTCACAATTTCACAAGACGATAAAATGATAAATTTTTCATGAAGTTATTAATGTAATTACGGGTTGGTTGTTAAAATGATGATTATAAGACCTAAATATATTTTAATGAAAAAACGAAATTGTTTGAAAGAATAAAAACATTAAACTATTGAAAAAGTTTTTTGTTTTGTTTTGAGTTCGTTTCCAGTTGAAATAAGGTAAAAATCAAATCTATTTTAAAAGTAAAAACATAGGTGCCCTCTATTGGGATCTGGGCTCAGCTTAAAACTCTTTTTTCAAAATTTAAATGTCACTGCATAATTTTGATTAAAGTTAACTGTTTCATTGAATTAAAAACTTTAACAGAATTAAAAACATTTAAACTAAAATAAAATTGAGGCGCCATCTGGTGAGCGATTTAATGTCCTATGAACTAACCACTTAACAAAAGGTGGTATTACTAAAATTCGGATCGCTTCATTGGTCCAGTGGTTAAAGCATTCGCTTTGCAACTGGATGGCTTGAATTCCAAACTCAGAGGAGACAATCATCAGTACTATATACTGTTGTTTTTTCCTGAATTGGATTACATACTGCGATAAAAGTATAACAACACACCATGGAACTTGATCAAAAGCTGGTACCAATCTGTATGGAGCAGATTTTTGAAAAATTTGATACTACCGCACCGTAGCAAGATACGCCACTATTTGTAAAAAGGAGGTGTATTTAGGATAAGCCGATAAAGTAGATCATCATGAAAATACAACCAAGTCTCCATATAGTGAAAAATAAGCTGTACGTCATGATTCTATAAAATGGCAAGTCAATTTCTATGAATATACAGTTTCTATAGGTACTGACTTGTCACTATATGGAATTTTTACGTACAGCTTATTTTCACTATATGGAGACTTGAGTGTAATTTGCATTATATAGATTAATAGATTTAAGTTTCATGAAGCTGAAAGACAAAGAAAGACACCTTAGTGTCACTGACAAGTCTTATGAAGAAAAAAAAATTAATAAAGAAAAATTACTCCTTAAAAATGAATTCACCAGCAGAGTACTGTTCCATCTTCTAAATACTCTTTTCTCACAAAAAAATTCATGGGCCTTTGCTTGTTAGTCATTAGTATAGTGCATTTGCCAATAACGTTAGCAGCGCCACCCTCGAGTTACGGTGAAATGTTGAAGCTTAATTTTTGTAACTATATCAAATGAATACCCAATTCAATGAAACATGGACCCCTTTTTACCTGAATGTCATTTTAATATGCCATGTCAATGTATCGTTCATCGTGTCGTTCATCATTGAAATGAATTTCAACCTCTCACACCTTCAAGTCATACCTAAAAAAATAAAACAAAAATTGTCACATCAAATTCAATTTCAATTTAAATTCAACAACAAAAAAAAGTAACCGGCAAAATTTCCCTCATATCTGTTATCATCACAAGTTCATCATTATTTATATGATGTTTCCTCTTAACTACGACTTTCTGATAGGATTTTCATCGAGTAAAGTAGGTTCTCCGATTAAGTCGCCCTTTATAGGATTTGATCTACTATAAAATACCTCCTCTTATTTAAAATTTCAGCCCAATCGGAGTGGTTGACGAAAAGTTTTTTTTTTGTGTAATTTTAGCTAAAAACATCATAATAATCATGATTTACACAGGAAAATTGTATCAAACAGTTTTTTTTTTTTTTTTTTTGTTATTTTTTTTATATTTTAAAGTTCCTTACACCAATCCAATGATTTTCTTATTGATTTTCATAATATATCAATAATCATATAAATGATGTTTTATATAATGTTTAAATTTATAAAAAAGTTATTATTGATGTATAATCAAAAATAAGAACAAATCATTGAATTCGTCATTCGTCCAAATCATTTTACTTAAAAAGCTTTAAAAATAAAAAAAAAAAATAAAAAAAAAAATTTGATACAATTTTCCTGTGTAAATCATGATTATTATGATGTTTTTTAGCTAAAATTACACAAAAAAAAACTTTTCGTCAGCCACTCCGATTGGGCTAAAATTTTAAATAAGAGGAGGTATTTTATAGTAGATCATATCCTATAAAGGGCGACTAAATCGGAGAACCTACTTTACTCGATGAAAATCCTATCAGAAAGTCGTAGTTAAACTTCATAACACACAATTTAGGTCAAAATAAATACTTCACGCAATCTCTCTATACATTAAATGAAAATACAAAAAAAAAATAAATAAACTTTGTTACATTTTGTGATGATACAATAATAATAGCGAATATCTGCATGATGTGTGTTCAAGTACAAATATATCATGAAATGAGAAGAAAAAACGACGCTTATATTCATATATGAAATAATGATAATAATAAAAAGGGGAGAGTTTTGAAAATAAAATAATAATGAAAATTTTATAATGTACAGGTAAAATGAATGTGAAAAAGATAAGTTTATATAAAAATAATAATGAAATGAAAATAATACAAAAAAAAAATAAAAAAAAGATATAATGAAGGGATTTTTCATTTTTATTATTATACTTTATCGTGAATTTGCTTCATGTTCATATGCATTGAATGAAATGAAAGAAGAGGAAAAAAAAAGTTAAAAAACTGTTGTCATTTTTCTCGTTAATATCGTATACGATAAAAGTAATATTTTAATGAATGATATGTTTATGACTTTGATTGCTTGGATATTGATCTGACTCTGTTATGCGATGAGATTTTATCGTCATCATCATAAAAAAATAAATATAAATTTTTCATTTTATAATCCAAAAGAAAAAGTTATGATATAAAATCTAATTTCCTTGAAATTTTTTTTCTACTTTTACAGGTAAACCATCCCGTGTTATTCATATTAGAAATATACCAAACGAGTCGAGTGAAGCAGAGGTAATTCACTTGGGCATTCCATTTGGTCGTGTCACCAATGTTTTAGTACTAAAGGGTAAAAATCAGGCTTTCCTTGAGATGGCCGATGAAATTTCAGCTACAGCAATGGTTTGCTGTTTCACAACAACACCACCAATAGTACGTGGTCGTACTGTCTATGTGCAATATTCGAATCATCGTGAATTGAAAACAGATCAAAATCATACAAATACGGTAAATTAATGTTTTTTTCTTTCAATTTATTGCATTTCCCGTCGTTTTATTCGCAAACCCTGAAATCGTGGTCCGAGTGACTTTTATGGAAATGCGCTCGTGTATTTCGTTCACGATCATGTTCTAATTTTTTTTAATTCTAATTTTCAGGAACAATCACCTGCATCTGGTTCTCCGTTGCCAGCAGGTGCTGAAAATAACACAACAGGCACTACAACAAACGCTACAAATGCACAAGGTAATGCAAGTGGTCCTAACACCGTACTCAGGGTAATTGTTGAATCCTTATTATATCCTGTTTCATTGGAAATTTTACATCAAATCTTTCAACGTTTCGGAAAAGTGCTAAAAATAGTGACATTCACTAAAAACAATTCATTCCAAGTGAGTACCATTTAAACTTTGATCATAATCACACGATAACATAATTTTTTTACCTTTCAGGCTCTTATACAATATCCTGATGCTCAAACAGCCCAACACGCAAAACAAACCTTAGATGGACAAAATATTTATAATGGTTGCTGTACCTTACGCATTGACAACAGCAAATTGACAGCACTAAATGTCAAATATAACAATGACAAATCACGTGACTTTACAAATCCCACATTGCCAGCTGGAGAGCCAGGTAGTGATGTAATTGCAAGTGCCGGTGGTTTAGTAAATGCAAGTGATTTATTGCTCTTGGCTGCTGGACAACGTGCACCACAATTAGCTCGTGATCGTTTAGGTAGGTTGAGATAATTCAAATTAATCTCTTTTCCCTTTTTACTCTCCTCTTAATTTAAATTTATGAACTTTCTTTCTTCAAATTTCAGTTTCGTTTCATCAATTTAATTTATAGAATTTCTTTTTTTACAGAAAACTTTTTACTATGATTTTTATTGAAACTCTGTCTGTTTCTCTTCAAATTTTTTCACTTCAACTTTTTTAAGATCATATTGAAAAAAATATTTAAAAATTTAAATTCTAATCGAATTTTCACAAAAGTTTCTTCCATTTATCATCTTACAGTCAACGGATTAGCTGCTGCAAATCCCGGAATCCTCCCACAGTTCGGATTAGGCTTAGCTGCACCTGGAGCATTGGCCAGCGCATATGGTGGTGGATTACCAAATTTGGGGGCATTTGCATTGGCACAAACTGGAGCTCTCGGAACTGCCAATCCAGGAAGTCTTCGAGGACTGTCAAACGTACTCTTGGTGTCCAACTTAAATGAAGAGGTAATTTTTTTTCATTTGACTTTAAATTTAAATCTCATGCTGTTGCTTGCTCTTTCAATGAAATTCACACTGATTCTATAAAATTTTTTGTTTCAATTTAAAGGTAGATAGATTTTTAAATAAAAAACAATGATCTACTATGTAGAAAAGTGACCATTTTTCAAGTAAAAAATTTCATATTCACATTTTATTTATTTTTTCCATTTATTTTTATAAACAAACCACTGTGTGCAAAATGATTCAATTTAAAAAACATAATTTGCGTTTTAAAAAATGAACTTGTGCTAAATGCACACGATATCAAGAGTCAGGTTAACAGATTGTGACTTTTTATTCACGAATACTTGAGTAATAAATCATTTTAAACGTTTTTTTCTCATCTTCTTCTTTTTCTCTCAATCTGAATGTTTTTGCTTACCGAGATTTTTTTATGACTGTTGAATTTTCATAGGAAACAAAAAAAAGATAAAACTGAATAATTCTAGTTAATTTTGACAAATAGACTGTTGACACTTTGTCTTTTTTATCTGGATGTGAAAAAAATCGACGAAACAAATTTCATGGAAAATTATGAAAAAGTTGACCAAAAAATCACTCAAAATCGGATCAAGCAGCAAGTGTCAACGCATTGGCTTTCGTTTTCAAAAATGTCTGGTCATGAAAGAGGTTTACTTTTATTTTCCTTTCTTCTTTCTTTTTCCTTGAATTGAATTTAAACATGCAATTCAATCAATTAAACAACATTTAATAGTTTTTTTCGTGCCATTGAATTCATAAAACTAATGAAAAGTACTTGAAAACTTTAAGCTTTGAGTGAATTTGAGTGAAGATACACAAAAGAATAATTGGAGAACACAAAAGGGTAAATTTACAAGCCTTAAATCAACATTGAAGTACAAAAAAAAGGAATAAAACCCTCTTCACATTCTACAAAAATAATTATAAACACGTTCACGTACAAGGCACAGAATCTTTGATGCAATCCAAATAATAAATTAAATATAAAATGAAATGAAATCAAATGAATGAATTTTGTGGCCCTTTTGTCTGAATAACATTTTTTTTTTCATTTTGCCTTGTAGCCTTGAATAGAGCATTCATCATATTACAAACAAATGAATGGTTTTGTAATAACATTCTAAATTAATTAGTACCTGTTTTGTGTTCCTTTTTGTTCTTGTAACTCTCACTCTGTTTTAAAAGGTAAATACACATGAAATTTTGTTCCTAAGTATATACAAGATTTTATTGTAATGGGAAACATTTACAATATAATATAAAATGAATTTGGCCTGCAAATGTACAACAAAAACACACACACACACACACACACACACACACACTCGCACTCAACAAATAAGGCTTGTGCTTTTGTTTTTAATTTTACCACATAATCAAGACATGATACAAGAACTTTTGGGATATGTTAACATGTGATGTAAAATGAATCCTTCATTAATAATGGTGCTTGAAGTCCTTCTATGAAGTTGTTTGGGCATGTTTCTTGTTTGACGATTGAATTTCATTTAAATTTTAACGGTATATCAGGAAAATTTCATTTAAAAAACGTTTTATTGGGTTCCAACAGTCAATTTAAAATAACGGTCAATTCAAATTAACGATCTAAATAACGATAATTTTAAATTTACGCTTGGTTCAAATTTACAGTCGACGTTATTTTAACGGCCAAGTCAAAACTAACGGTCAATTTAAAATAACTGTTAATTTAAAATAACGGTCAATTTAAATTATCGGTCATTTTGAATTGAAATCAGTCATAGTACTAAAAATGGAAATTTTATTTAATTTTCAATTAAATTTGATCCATAAGCCTCTCAAATAAAATTACACCATCAGAAATTTCATAATTTGTCTAAATTTAATTTAAATTATTAAGCTCGTGTTTGCTTAGTTATTTCATTTGAAAATACACACACACACACACATTCGAAACATTGAAATAAAATAATTACACAGAATGTTGATAACTTTTCACATTTTTGCATGATTTTGTTTTAAATGAACAAAAGATTAAATGCCTTTGGCTAATTTTCTTAATAAAGCACATTCATGTGAAATAATGGTCTGAAATATGGTTTCATTGTTAGAAATGTGTTTTTTTGAATTCAAGCACAATGACATCATTTATGTCCATTTAAAATGAAAAATTAGTTCTTTTATGTATTCTTTTTTACTTTACAATATTTGATTAAAAATGGATACTGGCTAAAAACCAGTCGCCTCCAATTGAATGGTACACTCTCAACCCAAAACCAGTGGGATAAAAAGGACCAGTGGAAGAAGAGTGAGTGATTTGGCTGTTAATAACGTCGACTGTCGACGAGAAAGATCTTTTTTTTTAAATGACTGTCATTTTGATAATTAGTTTGAACTGGCCGTTAATTTGAATTGACCGTTAGAATACAAGAAAAACGTTTTTAAATGAATTTTTTTAGTGACTTTTCAGAATTTCATTTAAATTGAACTGTCGTAATACAATAGACAATTTTACGAATTACCAGGCGTTTCACTATGATTATAATCATGATTGAGAAAATAACAAGACGTCTCCACTTTGATTACCAAATATTCTAATTAACTACTTAAAATTAATTTGATAACACATTTAATATACTTCAATTTGGATTTTAACACAATTTTTCGTATTTTCCAATAAATAATGTGCTCAAATTATGCAGCTAACAAATTTGTGTCTTCTATTCATCACTTTAATCACATTTTCATGCGTCATTGTCCCAATTATGTGCATTAAACACACCTCAAAACTTATTTATTATCCTTTTGTGTGTTTGTATGTCCCTAAAATAATATTTATCAAATTTTCATTTATTAAAATCTCAGTTTCATTTTCAAAGCACACATATTCATGATCATGTTCCCTTTTTATTGAAAAATTTTCATTTAATTTCGAAGTTTCTCTTAAAACAAAATCATATCATCATCATCATCATGAAAATCCTTTCACAAAACTAGAAATATAGTTTTTACCTTTTTATTATGATTTTAAAATGTTTCATCACGCATAATAAAAACATGTTTTAATATTTATTTGAATTAGATAAACTGAATTTTATCATGTTTTGTATTATTTTTTCACATCCATCTACCTTTTGACCCGAGTATTTATTTTCATTTCAGACTCTCAGACAGAAAAATTGATTGAAATAAAATGATATTTTAATGTCTTTACTGTTTTTGTGTTTTTTATGTGTGTGTGTCTACAAATTTTGATCAAATTAAATTTTCTATTTTATATTTTCAATTCAATTTTAAACTTGATAGTTCGTCATATTTCATATGAAATCTTTTTGTGGATGTTTTTAGGAATAAAATCCAATGCAATGATATGAAATAAAATAAAACAAGAATTGAATAACAAAGTATTAGAAAATAATTTTGCCATTTAAGTTTTTGTGTGTGATTGTTTGGACAAATATAAACAAGATTGTCTTCATTTTATGAGTTTTGGTATAAGAGATTGAGTTTGAATGAAAAGGAGAGATGGCTAATTGAATTGAATTCAAAATTTATTTATGGAATGAAGTATGGGAAAGGGACACGTCAAGTTAAAAATGAACTGAAATGGAGAATTTTCATTGATATTTAGGTACATTGTGGTTACTTTTGACAGTGTGGTGTTGTTTTGACTTGAAACAACTGGTATAAGTTGAAAGTTTTACAAAAAAAAAGAAGGAAAGTGCACTACAAATGTAGTGTGGAAGAACTTTTTGTTGTGACACATTTGCTTACAACAGGTGGGTGTTTTGTCAATTTTGATCAAATAAGTTTAAAAGATATGGGAAAAAAAACTTTTGAGGTAAAAACATCTTCAAGATGGTTTGATGGTGCCTAAGTTAATTTAACGAAATTGAGGAGGGATTCTTGATCATGACATTACATGGATTAAGTATCCTTAAGTTTAACGGACTAAGTCCATAGAACCGAATTTATTTTGACGTTTTAAAATTTCACACTCAAAATTATGAAATTTCCGTATGTGTTTCTATAGATAATAAATGTCAAATGAAATGTCAAGTCCAATTCGATTCTATAGACTTTGCTAGTAAGCCACGGGCCTTGCAAGAAACTTACGGTGCATTGGTAAGCGTGTTAGACAGTTGGCCATGAAACTTTACACTCTCAATTGTCTCTTTTTTCGGCTACTCAATTTAAGTTAAAGGTTAGAAAAGGTGGCGACTGCTTGGGATGACAGGATAAAAGCTAAGTCCCTCGGATGATGATAACGCGTATACACAATGAGACCGACTGATGGTCTGAGCTTAGGCTTAGTAGTCACTATGTAAATCTGATCTGGTCTGAAGTTAATGGGTAATTCGTTCCAAAAACAAGCTCTTGGCTGATTTTTGAGAAAACCTGTTAAGGTTCGTAAATGACAGCTCACCAAAATTCCTTCAAATGTTAGCGGATTTAAGTAATGCAATCCCAAAATAATCCTTTCAACCTGTTTCTGCTTGGTTGAGAACTTAATTCTGGGCTATTAGATCGAGTGTCAAATTATGACTTTAAACACTCTTAAAATATATTTTTCAAATCGCTTACCTGGCCATTTGCTCTTAATCCTGTTCCTCTATTCATATGGTTGAATGAAAATTTCTGAAAAAAAATATTTAAAATTAATAACGTCCAATTTCCGATTTTAATTCAATTTCAAATCCTTTTAATATAAATTGAAGCTTAAAATCATCGTAAATTTAATGTTTTTTTTACCTACCTCTTAAAATGGAATTATAATATTAAGGGTAAAAACAAAAAATTTTCTTACCTCAATAAAACACTCACTCACAAAAATTTGTTCAGGTGCATAAGATAAACTTTCTTGTTTTTCTCATACTTTTCTTAACTATAAAATGAAATATTGAGAGAAATACAATTTAACAATAATAATAACAAAAACTAAAACCAAATATAGTTTAGTTAAGTTTAGTTTTGTAGTCCAATTCAATCGGATTATGTTTCCATTTAAAAGAGAATTTGTCTTTAATTTGCAAACACTTACGTATCAAAATTGCTTTAAATGCATCATATTGCTTATGTTAACCGATTTATCTTTGTAAAGTAAAGATGTTTGTGTGTGTGTGTGTCTTGAATGAAAATGAACTTTTGCATATTTTAACAGAAATACAAATGAGAGTTGTTGTTGTTGTTTTTGTAATTCATGTTATGATTCTGTGTTTTATTGAAGTAAATGTTTTCTACTTGATCTGGTCTTTATAATAATATTAATAATAATACTAATTTCCTTTCTCCTTTTTGAAGGGTTGTTAAATGAATTTCAAAAATCAATTTAAGCTTCAGTGTCATTTTGTTTTAAGACATTTTTACAGAAGGTTTTACTCAGTCACCTTGTCCCATTCATAGCTCCAAAGTGGTATATCGGAGGTGATTTTTTAGTATAGGGGTCAAAATTCAGGCTCTAGCGTCTAAAAATGTCGCCTTGTCACTTCATCACTGATACCAAAATTTTTCATAAAGTAACTTTAAGCTACTTTCAATGAAGAGAATCGCCACGAATACATTTTTCTAAACCATCTGGTGAACGAAATCTTTAATTGAGACAACTTAACCCCTTCTTAAAATCACTTCAATTCACAGCCCTTTCGATCAAAATAATAATAATGAATATAAAAGCAACTTTAATAAAATAATCTTCCCATAATGTTTATGAATATATTCTTGTACATTCATTGTACAAAAACCATAAGCTGATTATAATTGAGTCTTACATGAATAATAAACTATAAACAATAACTTTAATTGTAAAAATATCCTTTAATGGCTTAAATTTAAATGAAAATACACACTAAAAATCATTTTGCACACTTTTTTATCTGAAGAAATTGTATCAAATAATTATAAATCATTGTTTTCATTAAATATATTTTTCGTATACACTTTTTATATTAATAAACTTATATTTTAATTTAAAATTCATCTAAGAAAAAAAATCAGCAGCAGCGACATCATAAAATGTATTTTTTTAACTCATAGCAAAAAAATATCAATACATAAAAATACTAATACTAAAAATCTATTTTCTTTTTTTTCTTTTTTCTGTAGATGGTCACGCCTGATGCTCTATTTACCCTCTTTGGTATGTCCGCACATTTTTTTATTACTATTTTTATTTTATTTTTTTATGCAACATATAAATTTCATCATAAAAAAAACAATATATTTTAGAAAATTGTAAAAAAATACTTAAAAAATATATTTATTGTTATATTGTGAAAAAAAAACTTCATACTGGGATACTGATCAATATACTAACACGAAAAATTAAAGTTAATCAATTGAAAGGTGGCTGTAAAAAAATTTTTACAATGAGACATTCCTTTCACACTCTCAACCCAAAACCTTTCTCACTGGTCTCCCACTGGTTTTGGAATAAGCAGGCAAGATGTCAAAATCGATGAAGGTATTTAAAACGTGGGCTTCAATGAACTTCAATTTCTGGGACAAGGCAGATGCCTTCCAAAAATTAAGTGATAAACTTCAAACCTTTAGCCCGATCGTAAGAGTGGATCTTAGTTTATATATCGTCAGCCGACGAGAATTATTATTAAAAGCTTTGCTAGAGTTGCAATGAACCTGATTCCGACAACTGATAAGATTGAACCGTACTGAGCTCAGAGTTGTAGTTGATATGTTCACTGGTCATTGTACGCTAGACTATCACCTCAGTCATTTTGACTCTAGAGATCCAATGTGCAAATAATGCTCTGAACAAGAAGAGACTGCTGCACATATGCTTTGTTTTTGTCCCAAGCATGCCAAGTTGCTTGGTATCACGCTGGGTCAGTACTTTCCCAGCGTTGATTCCATCACAAAAGTGCTAAGCTTTCTGAGAAGGTGTAGGCACTTTCCTGAACTGAACCAGGCCTAGTGGACTTTTTTTTTTAGTTGTTTCTCTAGATTTAGTTCCTTTTTCATCAGATATGATGATAATTGGCTATGCACAAGTGACCAGTCTGTAGATCTAAGTGCTGGTTTTCTTCTGTGGAGACCGCCCTAGAAATCTAATCTGATTATTAGAAGCTCGAGATTGGGCAGAAATTTATTTTTGAAGTTGATCGGATTCAAATTCACGCTATGTCATAGACAAGCCCAATGCAAAACGACGAAACACTCGTCCAATATTTTGCACCAATCGGTGTCTACACTCTCAACCCAAAACCATTAAGGCACCAGTGTGAGCACCCTTCCCCACTGGCCTTCCACTAATGCCCAAGGGGGTTGAGAGTGTATAGAGGCGATTTATCTATCGTCACTTTGGTTCCATAACTTCAAAATGATCCATCAGATTGAAGTTAGGTATTTTATCTCAGCGAATATGCTATCACTCATTGACCGTTGGAAATTTCTCATTTTTTCCAATTACTCGTTAATTATTTCATTTTGTTTCAACAAGTAATAAAATATTAATTTTGAAATATTTTCACAGATTAATAAAGTAATTTTAGTACGAATTTTATTGTGTCACACTTTTAACATTTAATGATTATTAATTTTTGTTTTCTTTTCACTTCATTCTCTTTCATATTCAGATTAATGCATAAATTTACAGAATATAAAAATGTAAAAAAAATTAATGTTATTTGTGATTGAAATTAGAAAATTGAAAACTCAATTCGAAAATTTATTGTTTGATTTTCATTTTTTTTATTTTTTATTATCAGATCAAATTTATTTACGATTTTCTTCATGAAAAGCAAGGAAAAATAAATAAATACAATGAGTCATTTTGTATTTTACTGTTATTTGAATCATAACAAAATTTTATTACAATTTATTATGATTTTTTGTATTGTGATAAAAAAATCTAGAAAATGGATCATAAATTTTTTAAGAGCAGTATCATTTTTAAAAAAAAAAGAGAAAGCAGTCAATTAAAATAATGGTGAAAATTGACGAATTCTGTATTTAATTAAAAATTTTTTGATATTACTTAACTTTTAATTAGTAATTCACTCTAAAATAATGTCATTTCAAATTCATAAACGTCAAAAATGGAAATTTTTCGTCCTTAATTTACTTTGAAATGAAATTTCTAAAAAGCATTTTAATGTCCTTTTTTCGTAATGTTTTTATTTTAAATGCATTAAAATATTACACAATTACTTATTTTTGTGAATATAATAAAAATAAATTACAAATTAAACCGAAATTACTTTGATGCTAATGCATAAGCTAAATAAATCCCTGCACAAATAAATGGGATCCACTTTTCTCATTCTTCATTTCATTTACTCAAGCAAAACAAAATGTAAAGAGACATAAAATACAGAAAAATTATAATAAATAATAAAGCATTTTCTTTATTTTATTATTCATACCTGTATCCTTGTGTGTGTGTGTGTGTGTGAGTCGTCTCTTAATTAAGATGTATCAAGTTTAATGAAGATTCATGTTTATTTTTTTTTCTTTGTTTATTTATTATTCTCTCATTTCATTTCATTTTGTTTTGAAATTCAGAGTCAAAACCAGAAACATTCCTAGACGTAACTTGACATTTTTATTCCTTGTATTATGTTTTCATGATATTAAATTATCATTAATATTACTATTAAATATGATATTTTGTGAGTTTTATATTTATTTTCATTTAATGTAAAATGTGAAAATATGAAAAAAAAATTCTTACCCATTCTATGTAATAATACAAAAAAAATAGAACGAGAAAGGAAAATTTTTTTTTTAAATTAATGCTTTCATTGTATTTATAAAAATTTTAATCCAAAACACTTACACAGGATTATATTTTACAAAACATAAGGAAGAAAAAACATTTCAAAGCTATTTTTAGTTACATTTAAATCACATTTACTTGGAATTTTCCTAGAGCTATTCCTTTTTGCTTAGTTCCTTCATTTTACAACGGTAATGAGCACTTAAAAAGTCAGAAAAAAGAGGATTACTTACAAAACATGACACTGTTTGATAAAAAAAATACTGCTATTTTTATTTTTATCATTATTTTTAATTTTAATATTTATGCAGAAAAAAATACCATTTTGGTTTACTTTCATCAGATTTGATGGGACTAAAAATGGCCAAAATGTACATTTTTTTTTGTTTTTAAATAGTCATAAACATGTTAGAATAAAAAAATACCGTGACATGTGTCATCATGATGATGGACTGGAAGATTTATGTAAAATCATTTATTTTTGCTTTTTTTTTGAAAAGAAATAATCTTGAAATATCAACATTTTATTATATTTAATTTTTAAAAAAAAAGAAAAAAAATTCAACCACTTTACGGTTTAGAAAAGTATAATTTCAGATCATTATGAAAATTTGGACTTGGATTCAATAGAAAAATAAACGAAAAAATGTTTCGGATTCTTGAAGTTTCAGTCATGCTCTTTTCCAGACTTATTGTGTAGCTCAATTCAAAAACCAAGAGCGTGAACCAAAAGCTCGCTTAAAAAAGAATCGATAGCAAGGATACTGATCGATATACTAACACGAAAAACTGACGTTATATTTTTATAACGGACAGTACAATTTGAATTCTAAAAGTCCATTTAAGGATTTCATGATCGCTTTCAATCATAAAATCCTTACGATGCCGTATAAAATTGATCGTCAGGCACTAAGAAATTTAGGATTCAAAAAAAAAAGAATACTTAAGTTTTAATAAACTCACTGACAAGGATGGTGAACTGTCAACTCATGTCCTTAAAAAGTATCATAAAGAACCTGTACTGAAAGCTCAAAATTTTATTAAAGTTTTCCAAAATCTAGAGAAATTATTTTCAAATCAAGTGAACACCCATAGAGCCAAAACAGCTTTAGAAAATAGGTCAAGAATCAAGCCAATCGTTGAGACAATTACTTTGTGGGGCAGCCAAAATATCCCATTGAGAGGTCACAGGAACGAAAGTGGTGTAAGAGAATACAATTAACAATAATGATTAAAACTTCAGAGCACCACTGTGAAGTTTTTTCCGATTTTTTTTTCCGATTTTTTTTTTACACTGTTAAAAAATTATCGGAAAAATTAGGGTGTCCATTTACGTAAAATTTTTTGGGCCAGTAAAATATCGGAAAAAGTTCGGAAAATAATCGGAAAAAAGTCGGGAAAATCGGAAAATAATCGGGAAAATCGGAAAATGATCAGGAAAATCGGAAAAAAGTCAGAAAATCGGAAAATTGCAAAAAAATCGGAAAAACCACAAAAACAATGGAAAAATCATAAAATAATCAGGAAAATCGGAAAAATCGGAAAATTGACTGGAAAATCGCCATTTGTGTGAAAAATCGGAATTTTTGTTTTTTTTGGTTCGTTGTGCCATTCTAAAATTTTTGTCTTCCACTATTTTTGAGTTTAGTTTGCTGGAGCAGTTCCAGGGAGGTCTAAAGATGCGGGGTAGACAAAGATATAGACCCCTCTAGAGGAAAATTTTTCGGAAAAATGAGTAAAAGTGTGAAAAATCGGAATTTTTGATTTTTTTGGTTCGTTGTGCCATTCTTAAATTTTTGTCTTCCACTATTTTTGAGTTTAGTTTGCTGGAGCAGTTCCAGGAAGGTCTAAAGATGCGGGGTAGACAAAGATATAGACCCCTCTAGAGGAAAATTTTTCGGAAAAATGAGTAAAAGTGCGAAAAATCGGAATTTTTGATGTTTTTGGTTCGTTGTGCCATTCTAAAATTTTTGTCTTCCACTATTTTTGAGTTTAGTTTGCTGGAGCAGTTCCAGGAAGGTCTAAAGATGCGGGGTAGACAAAGATATAGACCCCTCTAGAGGAAAATTTTTCGGAAAAATGAGTAAAAGTGCGAAAAATCGGAATTTTTGATGTTTTTGGTTCGTTGTGCCATTCTAAAATTTTTGTCTTCCACTATTTTTGAGTTTAGTTTGCTGGAGCAGTTCCAGGAAGGTCTAAAGATGCGGGGTAGACAAAGATATAGACCCCTCTAGAGGAAAATTTTTCGGAAAAATGAGTAAAAGTGCGAAAAATCGGAATTTTTGATGTTTTTGGTTCGTTGTGCCATTCTAAAATTTTTGTCTTCCACTATTTTTGAGTTTAGTTTGCTGGAGCAGTTCCAGGAAGGTCTAAAGATGCGGGGTAGACAAAGATATAGACCCCTCTAGAGGAAAATTTTTCGGAAAAATGAGTAAAAGTGCGAAAAATCGGAATTTTTGATGTTTTTGGTTCGTTGTGCCATTCTAAAATTTTTGTCTTCCACTATTTTTGAGTTTAGTTTGCTGGAGCAGTTCCAGGAAGGTCTAAAGATGCGGGGTAGACAAAGATATAGACCCCTCTAGAGGAAAATTTTTCGGAAAAATGAGTAAAAGTGCGAAAAATCGGAATTTTTGATGTTTTTGGTTCGTTGTGCCATTCTAAAATTTTTGTCTTCCACTATTTTTGAGTTTAGTTTGCTGGAGCAGTTCCAGGAAGGTCTAAAGATGCGGGGTAGACAAAGATATAGACCCCTCTAGAGGAAAATTTTTCGGAAAAATGAGTAAAAGTGCGAAAAATCGGAATTTTTGATGTTTTTGGTTCGTTGTGCCATTCTAAAATTTTTGTCTTCCACTATTTTTGAGTTTAGTTTGCTGGAGCAGTTCCAGGAAGGTCTAAAGATGCGGGGTAGACAAAGATATAGACCCCTCTAGAGGAAAATTTTTCGGAAAAATGAGTAAAAGTGCGAAAAATCGGAATTTTTGATGTTTTTGGTTCGTTGTGCCATTCTAAAATTTTTGTCTTCCACTATTTTTGAGTTTAGTTTGCTGGAGCAGTTCCAGGAAGGTCTAAAGATGCGGGGTAGACAAAGATATAGACCCCTCTAGAGGAAAATTTTTCGGAAAAATGAGTAAAAGTGCGAAAAATCGGAATTTTTGATGTTTTTGGTTCGTTGTGCCATTCTAAAATTTTTGTCTTCCACTATTTTTGAGTTTAGTTTGCTGGAGCAGTTCCAGGAAGGTCTAAAGATGCGGGGTAGACAAAGATATAGACCCCTCTAGAGGAAAATTTTTCGGAAAAATGAGTAAAAGTGCGAAAAATCGGAATTTTTGATGTTTTTGGTTCGTTGTGCCATTCTAAAATTTTTGTCTTCCACTATTTTTGAGTTT